>CM034150.1:85239338-85839338 GCA_019776745.2 Taxus chinensis | reverse complement strand
GCCAAAAAACTAAAAAGGCAAAGGTCTTCCCCGCGCCCCCTGTCAACCAATCAATGCATGCCACGTGTCCCAAGTGGCGGGGACGTGGGGAAAAAATGGAAAATTTCCCAAAAGTTATAAAACATCAAAATTTTAAAGGGGAAACCCACGGAAAGGTGGAGGAGAGAGAATTTCTCATCCAATCATTTCCTGACACGTGTCATCCAGGTGGCAGAGCGCGGGAAAAAGTTCAAATATCCGTTTCGGCTTGTTTTGTGCCCTAAATCTTCAGATCGCCATAACTTTAGATCCAGAGCTTGGATTTTCACGTTCTTTATATCAATGGAAATCTGGAGAAATTCTCTAACAGGATTTTGGGTCAATATTGAATTTTGGTTCAGTTTGGAGAGAGAAAATTGAGAAACGCCTCTGGCACGTAATAATAGACAGAACTGACGTTTCAACAACCAGCTTTAATACAACAGACAGCTCGCCGTTTCTGCTAGACAGTCCGCCATTTTGCCAGGGTTCTCACCTGCCACCATAATGAAATGAGTTAAATACAATCCTGAAGTGGTTTTGGTAGATTCGAATTTCCTCTCTCTTCCCTCTCTCATTCTTCCTATAAATTGTAAGGAGGGGCTTCTTTAAAAGGGTTGTTCATCTTTTCTGCTCTGCCGCTCCCTTCTTTTCTTCTCCAGGGTTGAAAATGGAGTTTGAACCTCCTCCCCTGCTCTGTAATGGCATTTTTTGCCTTTTACTATTGAAATGATGTACTGTGCAAACTTTTGGAGCAACAAAAACGTGTTTTGTGATGCATCTGTCCATTCCTGCTCATTTTTTGTTTATTTTCTTCTTGCCTCTCTTCATTGCAGGTATTCGTGCCATGTTCTAATGTTCATTACAGGTATGGAGCTATGTTCATGGAGTTTTAGGACATTTTCTGTGTGAAATCTATCCTTGGGCCTGTGATGCGTCTGTCCTTCCTTCCCATCGCTCACCTCTCCTTGTTCCATGGTAGTTTTGATAGATGTTCAGCATTCTCCTTCTCTGGTGTATCACCGTTTTAGTGTAGGCTTTTATTCCTTTTCCCTTTTCTCTCTCTCCCTATCTCCTTGGTGGTTAGATTAGGATTAGATTAGCTTGCCTTAAACTAGAATAGCTTGTGGCAGGTAGTTTAGGAGTAGGAACCAGCCTTTTCTGGAGATTCCTCTCTCATTTTACAAGTCCCACGCTTGTAGAGAGGTTTCAATGTTGTGCAATCACACTGGATGCTAGAATGATCAACCTAGAAATCTGATCAGCATCCAGGGGTGCTGTGTTTTTACATCAACAGTAATACCCAGTGAACATAATCCCAAAATTTTTCAATAGTTCTAGCACTTATTAATTCAATTGAGGTTTCCCCCTACTGTGAGTTTGTAGGGCATTCCACCATGCACACATCATCATACGTCTCATCATCATCTACTTCCTCAAATTCTTGATCTACATCACATGGGGAGTATGGTAATAAACACCTATCACACCACTTGATAACATTGGCATCCTCCACAGTAGTAACCCTAGTAATCAAAGGATCAGAAACCAATCTATTCTCCCTAGGTTGAGGTTGTTTATTTCTTAATCCCATGAGACCTTTCCCTCTGTCATCTGGTCTATGATCACCTTTGGGATTATTTTCAAATATCTCCTGACTGCGTGGCTTGTGCTGACCCTAGGAACTTTTTCCTATTCCTTTTTCTTCTCTAACCAGTTTATAGGATATCTCTTTAACTGCTCCAGCCAAATTATTTACAACCTCTTCCAGATCCACAGCTTTGTTTGATTGAGGCCTCTTCAGATTGATTAACTTGATACCGTCTCTCTTAGGAGGCTTTCTAACTACTTTGATGTTATTTTCTATTTATAAGGCCATGATGAAAGCCTACCTCAATGTTCTTGGGTTCTTATCTCTCAAGTAATAAGCAACCTTTTTATCAAAAGCATCAGAATATTTTATCAAACAGGCCTCATCACTTAGCCTTAGGATTATAGGTAACCTATTTAAGGTCTTATTGAACCTAGTATTGAAATCATGGATAGATTCATTTGGATTCTTCTTTACATTTTCAAATTCAGATAAAAGGAACCTAGGGTCGTTCTTGTCCCCATATTGAAATCTAAAGGCATTTTTCATCCTCCTCAATAGTATGAACAAATAGTTTTATATACACGTCTTCAAACTCAATTTAAAAATCTTCCATCATATTGACAAAGAGTCTTAAATGGTGGTCACCAGTGATGGCATTATTCCCTTGAAATTTTGGCAACCTATTTCTAACATCTTGTGGCACCATATTAGGATATCCATCCATACCTCTGAATTATATAGGTCCAAAAGTTTTGACAACAAAAGGAGGTCTAGGTGGAGGTTGGGCCATATTTCCTTGAGGTGGTAAATTTACAAGAGAATCAAAATGATAAGGGACAAGGGGTCTCTAGGGCATAGGAGTATAAATCTCAAAGTAAATATCCTCTAATGACTCAGTTTCTTGGAAAACCCTATCAACCTTGCAAGAAATAGGGGAAAAATGAGAGGCACTCTTTTCAGACACAAACAATGGACCCTCTCCTTTTGGAGAACTCAAATTTATATAAAGATTACTTGGTTCAAGATCACTTGAAGATGTATGGTAATCTTCAACCATAGATTGATAACCTTTCAGAACCGATATCTCCTTTTTTGATTCTTGATTTCCAATAACTTTCCAGACTTGTTTTGCTTCTGAGTTCACTTTTCCTAGTTCTGGAAATAACTTTCTAGTAAGGTCCCTAGTGAAGAAAGATCTTCTTCCCTCTAGCTTTGAAAATATCGATGACAAATTTCACTTGACACAAGTTAAGACACTAGTAATCTTGAAATTTTCAATTTAACATGGAGTTGCCACTAAAGATTTTCACCTTAGTTGTGTAGATGCAGTATAAGTAACTTCCCAAGTGTCTATCAATGCTTAATTTATACAAATCTTAATAGATTTGACCTTCCTTTACCCACATTTATCATTATTGATGCAAATTTAGTGCAATAACCACTAAAAACTGGAAATACTACACAATGAACTTGTAATATTGCACAAATCGTACAAATCTCAACAAAGGATGACATTTAAACAACTTATTTGTACTTAAACCATGTAAGAAACATTACCAAGGTTGGTATCATAGACGCTAAAATTAGGTCATACTCCCCTTGGTCCCTCATTAAATAAATACCTTGAACACATCCACCTAGCCATAGCCCCCTTCACCCCACTATAATATTAATTTAATTAATTTAATTAAATTAATTCATTGTCCTCACCATATTTATTATTTAAATATCCTAATTGGGATAATGCCCATATATCCACCTCACCAAGACACCTCATCTAGCCACCTCACCCTAAGACCTATTCTTAGTAAGTTGTCATAACTAACTAAGACCTACCCAAACCCTAAAAATCAATGCCTACATTCCCTCTAACCACATTCCCACATGCTTAAAATAAGTTTCCATCCTAATCCATGGGGCCAACACACGAGATCCCAAAAAATCAAGGAGATATGCCCAATTTAGTAAACCTAGGAAATCCCACCCTAACCGACGCTGGTTACCCTTAACCGCCACCGGTGAAGCTAGAACCACCGTCGGTCACCTTTTAACCCCCAAAACAACCTTATTTTTTAGGTTGGCAGATTCCTAAGAGATATCACATCTTTTGAGAACAAGTTTTAGGGAGAAAATGCATGCAAGGAAGGAGATCAAGTATTTTCTCTTGCACAGACATCCAGCATTCACCCAACAACCATCCAGCACTCACCCCCAGTAATGATTTGATCCAAACAGGAAAGAAGGAGAGAACATGCAGCCCATGTAGGAGCTCCCTAATTTTTTGTAATCCTTTACATCATTCAACCTCTTGCCAGCATCTTCATTCCTCACTCACAAACGTCCAGGACCAGATTCTAAGTAAGTAGAACATTTTACTCCTCTGGTTCACTCATTTTCGTCATTGTATTTTCATCCTTTGTTCTCCTAGCCACCCACTGACCTCCATTAATACTCACCCCTCCATATCCCTATTAAAACCTCACCAAATCCCATCCAAACAACTTAATACCTCATTCTGACCAGCCTAGTCCTTGGTGTAATCATAAGGGAGATCTAAATCTCATTCTGTGACATTCCCAGTATCCCAGAGTAACCGGCACCAATTCTCCCAAACCGGCATTAGTCACCCTTAACCAGCATCAATCTCTGTATTTACCAATACAACCTAGAGCAGTAATCTACCTACATATTCCCGCATCACCCTTAATCACCTGTGACCTATCTAAGACCTCTGTCAGACCTGCAGAGACCCAAAACTAGTTACTTGACCTTTAGATCTTATTCTAACCTAGCCTTGTTAGATTATATCTATTTATTTTTATGTTTTAAGTGAGATACCTGACATCATTTCGAATTACAATAGGATCTTACCTTATTCACCAGCATTAAGTTTTTTAAAATAATGGACTAACAACCATCTAGGAGGTATCAAACTTCCTGGATCTAGCACATACTAGGCAATTCCACTACACATATCATGTCTAATTCCTTCTGGTGGTCTTGCTTTACTATTACATGTAGTTCCTCCTAGCCAAAAGTAAGCTCTCACAATCAACTTGTGGATTCAAGAAGTCATACATGCACGCAACAACCCATCAACCTATCATTTGAACAGGTATTCCTCCTATGCCCGTTACCCTATTTGTTTCGTCAATACTTCAAAGAAATGATCTAAGAATCAGGTGAAACAACATGTTGAATGACTCGGTGGAATGCATTTAGGGTTTCATACATTAATACATCATTCTTATGGTGAAGTTGTTTAGATCTATATCCTAAAGAATAAAAAACTTAAATGATAACCATGATGAATTGAAAACATTGCAAGTAACCTTCTTACACTTTCATGATTAATACTCTAATTCAGCCAATACACTCCATTACATTAAACATGCATAAATATAGAAGCGCATTATAATAAATAATACCATAGTTTATGCACGCATCAGATTTAGTGAACATAACCTCACAATAATTTAGTTTTCACACCACTCCTATACTATGTAGTCATCAAATTACATATTTCGATAAGGGCTGGTGACTTTCCCTTGCACTGCATTACGTAATTTTCAAAAATAGCTCACATGCTGAAAATGAGTCGTGCAACCTTTACAATCGTAGCCATTCACATGCTAAGTGCACTGACAAATAGACCTCTCTAGAATGCAAATCTGTCAGTAGAAATCTCTAATTCTTTAGCGAAACATCCATGAAAAGTCTAATCCAATATCATACTCTTCCAACAACATAGTTCGATGGGAATGCCTGTGCAACAATTTTTCGCATTGATCCATGTGCTCTGGTATGCTACTCTCCAAAAATATCCCGTGCTATGTTGAGTCATACTTCAGAGCGAAGTCCACCCCCACCACATCATACCCTTATATTTCACCTGTGTAGTTCTCCCTTATCCTTTTATGCCTTTGACTATGCCCTGTTCTCTTGCGTGAACCTCTTGTTTGCCTTCTGCTAATTATTCCACTTTGTCTATACTCAACATAGTTTTCTCTAAGTTAAACAATGTTTAATAGAAAAGTATACATCATAAGATTACATTTTTACTTAGTATTTCTATTTGGTCATGAAAATTGAGGTGGAAGTGGTCTACGTTAGATGGTTTTTCTAGGACTATATCTCCTTGTACACTGTTGATCATAAGAACACCTAGGAGCCTAAATTAATGTCATCTGAGGTAATGCCTGGACGTGTATTCTAAAAATTATCAAGAGATTTAATTCGTTTGGTGGGACAATGTACCATGTGAATTCACAACCACTATGGAATCATCATTGTGGAAAAATTTTCAGAGCTAAAAGACAAAAGATGAGTTCATTTAGAGAATTGTCAGTTACAAAATTTGAACGTCATTCAGTTATATCCAACAAGCGTCAAATTCCCAAGGCTAGGAATTTGAAGATTCAATCTGGACAAATAAAGTGTAAGATCTAACTTCATGAATGTTTTGTTCTATTAAAAGTCGATGTTCACTATGTTTAGGTGAATCTGAATTTTGAAAAAACTCCTAAATCTCTTCAGTATTGAAGAAAACCTTTCAGATTGTAAAGCAAAATACCCCTAGAAGTCTCTTCTAGGTCAGTAGCTAGTTGGATTTTCCATGAGGAGGATGTGATAAAAGAAACCTGTGGACCGAAGTTTTTGTTGGCTGTAATCGACAGTTGATAGAGCCTGTGATCATTTTTTAATTGACATTTTAACATCAAGGTATTTGACCTACCATCTTGCGTATCTATGATATCACTATTGAATTTCTTGATGAAATTTATCTATAAAAAAGTCTGTGATCCAACATTAATGCATGTAATTTATGAGAGTGTATATTTGATATTTCGAAATAGAAAAGTGAGAAGATTATATTACAGGACAAGATGTCATCCACTCGCACTCTCAGTCCTTCACCACCTGTCAATTCTAACACCGTAGGTGTTGGAACCTATGCAATGATCACTATGGTCTTACCAGAGATTATGGAGTTCGCACGAATCCTTGACCAAGATTCTATGTCGCCTTACCAGTTTTGGATGATTTCCCACTCATCCACTCGAGCATGCCTAGGAAAAATTAGATTTTTATCAAAGCATGAGAAGATCTATCCCCTGAGAAAAAAATCAGTCCTACAATATCTTGAGCCCATGTTAAGCAACTTCATTGCGTAAAAACTAGTTTACCCCCAGTGATTTCTTAGATATTTCCTGAAGACCCTTCTCTCTGAATTGTCAAACGATTTGCTACATGCTGTTGCACCTTTGGGACATTTCAAGATTTCTTTTAGGATGGCCCATAATTCTGACCTCGAAAAACACAGTTATCTCACATATACCCGTAGCTACACATAGGGACTTCCCATGTCAGTGAAAACTACCCCTTCATGCAAAACGTAGATCCTTTGTAGTCCAAAATCGTTGGCCTCCAATTTTTACACAGGGTCCGACTACTGAATCTCTGAGAAGTCCATAGAGGTTCTATCACTACCCTTTTGTTTCATACATCATGGAATCCATTAATGGTATGCTTGACCCCCTATTTGACAACAAGATTTTCAATCTATCTACATGTTCCCTCACCCTTAGATTGATAAGTGGCACCCTTGTTGCATTGGTCAACAGGAAGGGCTAGAACGAGGTGAAATGGAGGCTTACCCAACCATCACATCTTACTGATGACCTCATCTAGTTATTGATGGTTCAAGATTTTATGGAAAATGAACACATCGGTATTCTAGCTCCTAAATTACTCTCACCTAGGAAAAGATATAGAATAATGATTTCTTTTTATTCCATTCGAGATCCTATTTATTCATGTCCCATGCATTGGAGTTTTAATACCTAAATGCTTGATCTTATTAACCAGGAGTCAAGTATTATCCACTAAATCTCTCCACCTATCTCTAATCTCTCATATCTCTCAATGCAAATCATAATATCGCCTCTACGATGATAATCTACATGTGTTATTGATCACAACTCAACCAATATAATCTAAACTATTATACTGCATTATATTGAGTATAGTGGGTTACCTACGACAACTCTATATATTCATTTAATCAGGTATCACAAGCATAAATGGACCACTGTCTCCATCAATAACATATACGAAGGTTACCATAACTGACCTATACCCCCTTAGTGTGAACATGGGTGAGTAATCTGTCTAGTATATTCTCATGTTCTACAATCTAGTATGGTTTGATTAGAGTACAACTCATACTCCAACTACCCACAAACTAGTGTAACTCATTAACCCCTTCACATATGTGATTTTTGCTAGAGATATCACAAACTACCCAAATTTGTTTTCTAGTGGACCACCAACCACTTTCTGATAGCATCGTACACGTTTTCACCATGGCACGAAAGCTACAAATTAGAGCCATTGAAGATATAGGAAAATATGTTCCTAACTATGAAGTAATAATTATCCAGCTATTCAAGTCGATTTACTACCACACATGTTGAAAGAAAACACGCCAAACACAACTGATTCAAAGGCCATGGCCACCACTAGCATGTAATGCAGTACTCATCGACGGTGCCTGGCTGAGAGGTCATCTAATACAGGCTCATTCCTTCATCTAAACTCTACCCTCCATGTTTTTTTGGCTACTTTTTTATAAAAATAGATCATTGAAGTTCATGGGTATGAAACACCCCCACAAGATGGATGTCGGGTTCGCCCGAAAATGCATTCGTAAGGATTTTAGAAAATTTCATCAGAAGCTTTTAGGGCTTTGACTCTTGAGACAATACAAACCATACACTGAAAATATATGACCCTACATTACAAATGCCCATATGGTATAAATAACATTGACTTCAAAAAACAATAATAGAGTAAAGGGTAATAATAAAATAACATTTAGAATAAAGGTGACTCCACACTTAAATATTATCCAATAAATGCTAACAAACTAAAGGCAAGTTTAACCTATGTATAATACTTTATTCACCAGCTTTTCACATGGATAACTTAATCAAGAAACCAAAACTTTCCCAATAATGCCCATTCGTCTAAATAAAACCAGTAAAAAAACATCAACTTTTCATGTTTAAATATACCCATTAGGTAAACGCTACTTAAGTATAACAATGACTAACCTAAAACATACCACGGTAAAAAAAAGACTTCATATTCCTTCCATACAAGAGTGATGACTATAGCCCAAAGTCCTCCTTCAGGGCCATTTGGGAAGGCTGCAAATAAGAGCATAAGATTCCTCCATGGTGAAACTAGTACCTTGACACCATGCATTCCTGGATCTTTGGAGGAGCTCACTCATTGCTAATGTCAACACTAAATCACCTTTGGTTTGTGAACCTGAATGGAACCGTCATTCACAGTAGTTATGTCTAGTCCAAAAGGGATGTGGAGGTATGTGTATGACCAGATCTACAAACATCAATGCATAAGCTATGGTCTCCGTTTTCCCATAGAGGATCACCTACCATCTAGACGTGCCTAGAAATAATTGTAGAGATGAACCCATAAAACAATATCCTCACCCAGTACAACTTTGTAACATATTCTCTCAGTAGAAAAAAACATTTCACTCTTGTAAAAACACGTGCAAGAATTCTCCATCACCAATACGCAAGATCACGCAAATCAAAAACTTTCGGCTGTCTTACACTTTGAATTTTCTACTTATTGTTGGTTGGATATTTTGTCAATCCAAAATATGAAGTTCAACCACAGTACATGGGATTAAATCCCTCCTCAAAGACAGGTGAGGCTGCCTGTTTATTACTAATCTAAAACACAACATAAATAATATATACAGTATTCACACTAATCTAACCATTGTGGTTGGGATAGAATCCCGAAATCCACATCCACACGATGTGAAAGATGTTGTTTTTGTAAATGGACTGGGTCAAAAATTATTAAAATGAAAGAAGCACAATGGAAAGGAAATGAGAGGAACATATTTTCTTTCGAGTAAACGTAGAGCACGAAATAATCATACGAGCTTTAGATCACAAATATAATGTTTGAAATTATTAGGATCACTCAAGATGCTAAACAAAGAATAGCCTAAGATCATGAACATAAGAACAATATCTTAAGAAAAACACATCTCACAACACAAATTTTGTGAAAATAGTATCAGCTCCTATTCCTTCGAAATGATTAAAAGAAAAAATAAATTTTTTCTTCTTCACTAATAGCTCCCAATGTTCCAAAAATCTCAACCCTTTGGAATGCATAATCATCCCTTATTTATAATAAAAAGAGTACGAGAGAAAATAGGACAAACCCTATAAAACAGTCTTCTTTAAAAAGAGTCCTATTTTTCTTGGCTCTCACGCAGGAGACCAAGTCACAATATGATTCAAAAAATGTGAGCGAAACAGAAATGAAAAAGACATGTCAATTTCAAGATTGAAATGACACGTCGCATCAAGACTTAGTCTGAATCGTCATCTTTTGATTCCTTCATCTTTCTCTTCCTCCAGCTGTGCTTATTTGTTCCGAAATTCTTGGAACCTTCTGGATTATACCTTGCATCTTGTTTTCATCAGGCACAGTAGAATGATCACTCAAAACTTCACAGGTTTCATGAGTGTCATTGGAACCTACTAGGAAGCTTTCCTCAATATCTTGCTGAGCTCTTCTCAAGGCCTCCAAAGAATGTTCAATTCTTTACAAACTTGATCAATGATTTCAATACCAAATCTGTGAGTTGGTTCATGCTGAATAGACTCTTGGACTTGTTTGAAAAGATCGTCAGCTGATAGGATGCCCGAATTTCCAACTAACACTTTTGCACAAATTTTCAGCAATTCTTCCTCCAGGTTGCTTTTGCCATCAATCAATTGATCTCTTGATTCTCTCAATTTACCACAGGATTTGTTGAGAATCTTTACCCTAAACCTGATGGCTTTGGTCAGCTAGAAATGCTTATGCGCATGTGGGATGACGCCTTCTTCTAGCAAGAGGTGTGATGGTATTTGCTTTAATACCTGGAGAGCTTTGATAAGTCAAATCAAGATGTCCAATTTCTCGAGAGAAATCATTGTCCATCTTTTCTCCATCACTTCTGAATATTCCCCAAAGATTGATAGACTTCCACAACGTCTTGAATCACTTCTTTCCCCTGTTGGAGCAGCCTTTGCATCCATTCATCGACCACCCTTCCTTTTTTATTAATCTTCTCAATTATAGGCACTGATGAGAAATCAAATCCAACAGGGATAGAGGAAGATGGTATGGATTCAAGGGGTTTTGAGAGCTTAAGCAATACCTCAGTCAACTGCTCTACCTTTCCTTTAAGCTCATCTCTGCTGTCCTTTGTTTCCTTTAACTTCTGGCACAGCACATTTGTAGCATCCCATGCATCCTGTTGTGCTCCTTCTGTTGTCACTTCTCTTAGAGCCACCCTGGTTATCTGATAATCAGAGGCTGTTATGTCATCTTTGGTTTTGTCAATAACGGGAGTGGTGATCTCTACAAACTTATCCCCTGAAGCATCCACCAAAACCCTTGAAATTGTTTTAGGTTTCTTGGCTGATTTAGCAGTAGAAGCCTTGAGTGAGCTAAAATCAAAGGCTGGTATGGGTACAATCACCTTCCTCTTCCTCGGAGTTTGCTCAAGTAGCCATTGCGGCATATCAGAGGGAGTTGCCACTATTGTAGAAGCTGGTATCATACTTTCAAGGGGATAAGGTTCTTCTAGTGGAGAGGGAATAGTTACCAATGTGGTAACAGATTCAATAAAAAGAGGCACATGAGGGGGCATGTTGGTGATCACTTGAGTCCCAGCAGAGAGGGGTGAAATTCCAGAGAAAATACTGGCCATGATTGAAGAAGTTGTTGGAGAATGAGGAGGTAGGAGTGGTTGTGAGGGGGGAGGTGCAGATTCAGACCCCAAAGCCTAGGATGCAAGAGATAAGGTCTCTTCAGTTGGGAAATCAACAAATGGTGAAACTAGAGGCTGGCTTCTTTCTCCTTCCAAAGAAATTTCTCCTATTTCTGGTGGTGTTGGTGATTCTGGCACATTCACCGTTTCAACTGGAGAAATAATTGAAGAGATTTCTCTTTCTTTTCTCTTTTTGACAAACTTGACCTTTATAGG
Source organism: Taxus chinensis (assembly GCA_019776745.2). Classification (NCBI taxonomy): domain Eukaryota; kingdom Viridiplantae; phylum Streptophyta; class Pinopsida; order Cupressales; family Taxaceae; genus Taxus; species Taxus chinensis. The sequence continues at coordinate 85,827,633 of CM034150.1, read as the reverse complement.
CCCCTTAGAAGATTTTTTGTCCTTTTCCTTTTTGGAGGGCCCCGCCTCTGAAGTAGCCAACTTTGAAAACTTATCATCTTTAAAACTCATTCCCCAAGAGGAGAGCCATGCTTTGGTGCATGGGCAAGAATCAGAGCCGACCTATCTGTAATGGAGGCTTTTTCACTGATTGACCAATCAATAGGTGGGAAAACATATTGATCTTCATTTAGTCCATCATAAGAAAGATCCAGAACACTTTCATTGTCACTAGTACCTTCTGGTAAGTCAGTAAGCTCAAGTGTTTAAATCTCAGCAAGTGTCAATCTGCTATGATCCTTTTTACGAATAGAAACCTCATCACGTAGATCAATCCAGATGTCTTCTATGCTTGGTCTGTGTAGGTGCAGAGTTCCATACGCCCTAAGGACTCCTCGAATGTCAAACCCGTCTCGGGGCTTCATATGCTTCTTCAACTTGTCCTGAAGCTCATGGAAAACATTTTTAGCTTTCACCACTGTCGAACAAGTGTATATTCCAATAGAAATTGGGAAAGATATAGCAGCCTTACGTTTACTTTGTTGGAACTTATGGAAATCCAACAGTTGCCTAGCCAATTCCATCAAGATCAGTTTATCCCCTGGATATCGGGGCAGACGGAAAGGATCTCCTGAGTACATGACTACCCGAAGATATGTGAACTTCTTGAACTGCAAGAAGACACATCCCCATTTGGAAACTTCAGCCCAGGCCTCATCTGAGATTCTTGTTTTCCTCAATTCAGGATTTAACCTGCAGATGTTTTTGTAAAAGAAGGTGTCATTCACCCTTCTGAATTGGTCTTGGGACCCTTTTCTTGTCAGCTGAGGAAAATGCTGATAAACCTGGGTCACCGTCCTATTTCCCTTGGTATCCAACCCGGGATAGTTCCTCATCCTGGCCGCTACATAAGTGACATATGAGGACATATAAAACTTCCCTGTGGACAAGACTGTTGTCATTTGGGAATCTATCTCATTACTAATGAGAGTGCCCCAATCAATCCCTTGTTGATTCTTCTTGATGGTGATCATAAATTGATACATCCACCCTTGGAAAACATTTGATTCGGGTAAACCAAAAACCTGACTCAACAGAGTGATGATGTCATTGATTTCCTGAATGAAATCACTTCTGGGAACAAGTCTTGGGAACCTAGAAACAGCCGGTTCTGGCTTTGATTAGGAACTTCTTATTCAAGTGCTTGATGCAATCTTCCTGATCGTTATCCCAAGCTTTCTGAGCTGACTTGATATCTAACTCTCCATATTCTTCAAAATTGGGTAGTTTGAGGAGATCATCAAAGTAACCTCTGTCTAACTTGATCACAACTTCTCCCGCCTGATTTCTCACAGCACAGGAAGCAGAGTCATAACTGGAAGCGCAGGATAAGATGAATTCAAGGCACTGAGCAGACATGGGAAAATCTGCTGCTAGAGGTAAACCACTATCGGCTATCGACTTCATCTAAGGAGTTTGGGAAGAGCTCTTTACCCTACTCCAGAAATCCTCAATATCTATATTTCTGAGCTCTGTATCTCGGATGTCATAATTACAATCGATATATGATGGAGACTCCACCTTTCTAAACTTGTATTTCATCCTTCCTGACTTTTCAGTCTTTTCTTGCGATGGACCAGGGTCTGACATGAAGGATTTCGAAGGAAGAGAGTTTTGGAGATCAGGAGATGTTGCACACTATGAAAATCCTGACCTACTAGAGATGCCGGAAGGATGGAAGAGTCTGACACACTGAGGAGGATGTCGGGGAATCCAGAAAACCTGATGCACTGAGGATGTCAGAGACTTGAGAAAACCTGGCACTTTGAAGATGTTAGAGATTTTGGAAAGCCGGGCACTTTGAAGATGTCAGAAATTTTGGAAAGCCTGGCACGCCAAATCTTCTGATATACTTCGGGTTTTTGATACTGCACAGCACCCTTCAAAACCCGAGAAGAGGGAACAGGGTTTTTGTTGAATTTAAAACATGCAAGTTCTTTCTTTACCATTCATATACCAAACATATTTTAATTACAACAAAATTCTGGGGAAATAACACAAAGTGGTAATTCCAAAGAGATAAACCCTAAAACATAAACCCGGTTTAGAAAACAACCCCAAAAGGAAAAAGAATAAAAACCCCACAAACCTGGTAAGAAAATGGGAAGAATTCCATACATAATCAATCCATAAAAACCATGAACAAAGAATGGAGAGAGAGATACCTTCAACCAGAGCAAGGAAAGATCGAAAATGGGAAATTCAATCGGGCACAGGCGAGTTTCGGGTTTCGAGGTTGGAGAAGCATGCGTGAAAATCCACGAGTTAAAAATACGTCTGGTAAAAATGACGTGGAAATCCACATATATATAAGAAAATTTGCAATTAATACACTTCGGCTGGCACGTGCCAACTCACCCGACAACTCGGCATTAACGCCATGTCAGCATGCTTGGGAGGTCCAAAAACCCGACACAAAGGTGTTTAGAGTAATTCAGGTTTCAGGTTCCAGGAAACAATCGACACAAAGCATGAGATGTTTAGATGCTTCAAAGTTCTGAAAACCCGACATGAAGGACTAAATCAGACTTCGAGTATTAGAAGACAGGCGACACGGAACATGTTTTGGATAAGGCATGTTCCTATGCGACGAAGGTCTGAAAACCCGACTCGCCTTACTTGAAGCGGGTTTTGGGTTTCGGGGAACACAAGACATAAAGCATTCAAAACACATGTTGTCCTGTCGGTAAAACCCGAAAACCTAATTATCTCTCATAAAGGCAATTTTGCAAAACCAGCTTAAAAATTTTGTAGGGTTATCTGATAGTTTTGGTGTAAACTCAAAACTGAGATAACAAAGCCGAAGCCAACAAATTCCCTGTCTCTATGAAACATTTTACGGGAATCACCATTAGGTCCCCATCAACCTCACCTACAAACATGTTGTTCTCATGCTTAGCCAATCACTTAGATTATGTGAACAGAGCCTTATTTTGGGGACATCTTCTGCTTCCTGTCTCAATGCAAATGAAAATGTCACTTACTGATACTTCCACCATCTACCCAAAAATATTCTGGCCAATTGAGCCAAGCATAACCACCTCTATCACTACTTCTTCTATAACCCTCAGCACCACTCAACATACACCCTTACCCATAGCCCAACATACATCTAAATCCAAACCCTCACCTACAACATCTTCCTCGACTAAACCTATTACTACCTTAGGGGTCACCCCAACCACCAGCCTTACTCATCCACCTATCAAACTAGATTTAGCTACATCTTCCAAAGTCAACACCAAACCTACTCTGGAACCCAAATAGAAAACAAAGCCCATAGAGCTCATACCCCGGCTGCACCAATCATACCTGCATCACCTTCACCCTTTATGTCTGTCTTAGAACCCCAACCTCCCAGTGTGGTTAAGAAACCTCCACCCATCAATTAACCAAAAACATAATAGCCCATTCCTTCCTCACAAAATTTTAACATACCCAAGCACCCGAAACAACTTACACCCACACCTACAACATCTTTACCACCCATACCACTAATACCCTCAGCAACTTCTTCTCTACCCACTACACTTATGTCTATGTCCCTCACACCCCCTACACGACCCACATCATCTACCTTCACAGCACCTCCATTATCCCCATGGGTAACTCGCCCTCTTCCCCCATCTGATTTTCCCTCTAGATCTCATACACCCATATCACCTTTACCCAAGAAGGTGTAACCTAAAGACAAAAATCTGCTACCCCCCAATAAGGTAGTCAAAACAACCATACATCCTCCTGCCCATTCATCTACCATACCCCTAACCAAGACAACAGAACCAACACCCAAAATCATAGCTTGACCCACTCCCCCTCCTACAAGGACTGTTCCTCAACAATCAACCACACCTACGCCCAAACCCACTTTCACTTCCCATTGCAACCCACTAGCAGGGTCCTATGCCAAAATATTAACCAACCTCCTTAAGACTTCTGTCATCACATTATCACCACTCAAACCTTATGACCCCCTCAAACCCAAGCCAAAAGAGTTTGATGACACTAAAATTTTTGCCTACCATTTTGTGCCAGGGCACAATGTGGAGAACTGTAAGGCTTTGAAAACTATCCTTATGCAATTATGTCCTCCTAAAGCCAACTTTGATGATGATGACCTTCTTGATGAGGACCCTACTTCACCAACACCCATTCCCACAGTCCTTCCCTCACTGCCTAATCAATAACCATGACCTCCACCCCCTCAACTCTTAGATCCACCCCCAAGATTTGAAATTAACATGGTTCGCATCAGAGAACTTGCCACACCATTTCCTAAATGTCGTTATGCCCAAATCACCTCACAAGGATTTTCTCCCCCGGTATATTTTTTCCCGTCATGTCATTATACCACTCATCCTACACCTTCTCCATGTACCAACTCCCCTCATATCAACATGATACACATCACTACTCGCGCTCAGAAAGACAAAGGCAAGGAAAAGGCAACTGACTCGCCAACCAATTCTATACCCAACATACCATCTACACTGACACCTAAGATTACTATCTGCGGCCCCGCATACCCTATTTCTAATGGGGTCACACATCACACAATGCTCAAATAACTACACCAATCCCCCTCAAACTGTCCCTATATGACCTAATCCAAACCTAGGAATTCCATTATCAAGCTCTCGTGGAGGTTCTTTAATTTATTGAGGTTTTACCCAATGACCCTACACTTGTAGCTTCCATTATCACAGCCCATCATGTAGCCTCTCTCACCAAATTTCCACCTTTATCCACACCTCACCCTACTCACCAAATAGCCTCCCTTAGCTTCTCAGAGGAAGAGATCGCCCCGCACCAAACGGATGACCCAAACCCAGCCCTCTTCATCTTTGTCCACATCGATGATGTATGTGTACAATGTGTAATGATCAATGGGGGTGCTAGTATTAACATCATTTCATCTCATGCATTCTCTCAAATGTGCATCCTTAACAATTACATGTATAAACATCTTGTCATGTTGTGTTCATCTAATGATGTTATCACCTCTACATTAGGCACCATCATCTTCCATGTTCGCGTGGGTCCCCACACTGTTGCAAGGATATTTTACATCTTGGAGGGGGAATTTCAATATAACATGTTGCTTGGCAGACCTTGGATTCGTGTCATAGGTAGTGTTCCTTCCAATTTGCATCGTTGTGTAAAGTTTGAGCATGAAGGGCACACCTATACTATTCCAGCTGATCCATCACCTTTTAAACATGCAACATGCTTTACCAACCTAATGACATGCCCATCCCCATTAAGGCATCTACCTCCACGACCACTACCACTTCATCTAAACCTCCACTTACTAGTACAGTCGATGCCTCAACTGCACATGCCTCTTCCATTCCTACTGCCACCACAACCTCCATGACTGAACCATCAGCCTCCCAATCCGTTAGCTCCACCTCTGCGTCAACCTCTGACACATCATCTATTCCAGCTACCCACATACCAACCACCAATCCTTTGGAAGGTATTTTTCAACACCTCACTCTAGGGGAGTATCACCTATATAGTGTTAACACATTTCTTACTCCACAAGAGTATGGAAGTCTTAACCAACACCCTCGCTATGATCACCACATAAGAGAATGTTCCTTTATGGTCCTCCTCATCTTCATACCAGTATCACCTATGGGGGACTTGATACTACTGTTGTATATATCTTCCCCTTCAGGTAGATATGGGAAAAACAGCAAGTAAAGGGCACATGACATAAGGTGTCGACATGAAGAAATTCATGCCTTAGCGTAGGTAAAGGGTGCACGACATAACGTGTTGACATGAAGAAATTCACGCCTTGGCACAGGTAAATGGTGCACGACATAAGGTGTCGACATGAAGAAATTTGTGCCTTGGCGCAGGTAAAGGGCACACAACATAAGCTGTCGACATGAAGAAATTCATTCCTTTGGCACAGGTAAAGGGCACACGACATAAGGTGTCGACATGAAGAAATTTGTGCCTTGGCGCAGGTAAAGGGTGCACAACATAAGGTGTCGACATGAATAAATTCACACCTTGGCGCAGGTAAAGGGTGCACGACATAAGGTGTCGACATGAAGAAATTCGCGCCTTGGCACACGTAAGAGTATGTCGACATAAGGATGGATGTGCCGGGGTGCATCTTCAAGAGGCGCAACATTTTGAGTGCTGACAAGAAGCAGACCCTGACCCAGATATTCAAATGCCCATAACTTTTCACAGGGAGCTCGGATTCATGCAAGGTTGGACTTTTCGGAAAGCTTACAAGGTCCTCTATCAAACTACAATTTTCCACTTTTTAGGTGAGAACAAATTCTTTAAATTGAAAAATATAGTTTGCCACTTTTTGGGTTTGTTAGGGTTCTCACCTACTGCCATAATGAGATAAATTAAATGTAACCTAGAGGTGGTTGGGGTAGATTTGGATTTTCTCTCTCTTCCCTCTCTCATTCTTCCTATAAATTGTAAGGAGGGGCTTCTTTCTAAAGGTTTGACATTCTTGTTTTTCCCCTCCCTTCTTCTTTTTGGCAGGTGAATTTGTGGAGTTCAAATCTCCCATTTTAAAAATGTAATGCAACTTTGCCTCTTTGCATTTTATAGTGTATTGTATCAATCTTTGGAGCAGATAATGCATGTCTAGGGATGATTCTCAACCCTCTCTGTGTTTATTTGCATCATCTTGATCTTTCACTACAAATTTTGTTCTCTGTGCATGATCTTGCATTACATTTTAATGGTTTGTGTTTATTGGCAAGACAGGTGTTCTTCATTCCTCGGTGCATCACCTTTGTTAGTTTAGGTTTTATTTTATGCATCTTCTTACCCTACCTCCTTGGAAAGTTATTTTAGGTTTCTTAGTAAACCCTCTGCATTTCTACATGTGCATCTAAATAGAGGAATAGGAACCGGCCTTCATCCGGAGAGCTTTTTCCATTTTCGCAAGGTCCCACACTTAGGAAAAGCTCCATGTTATGTAATCGCACTGAGAGTCTCAACCCATCGAGTTGTAGACATTCATGGGTGCTATGATTCGCCATCAAAAACTACCACTTAAACACCCAAACCACTGTAACAAACCCACCCTATTTTTGCTGACTTCCAGTCTCTCACCAACCACCAATTCACCCACACCTTCCTACACTGATGTGCGTGGAAGGGTTTTGGTTTTAGATTTTATGAGCAAGGCCACAATACTATTATTCCATGTACTACCCACAAACATAAAGACCGTAGTTGTATCAGCTTTGTTGAACCACCTATTAAGCAAGCTTGTATTGAATCCATCGAGAACATCTACCCTTCTCCACCTTCTTCACCCACTCCGCCTTCATCACCACCTTCGCCGACGAAGTCGATGGATCCTGAATCTATCCCTCCTAACTTTTTTTTCATAAAAACAATTTCCTTAGGGCCTTTGACTTATCAACGTGAGAGCGAGGCCCCTTCCTCTCTTCCCTTCTTGTATCCTAAAATTATCGATGACGATACACCTTCCATTAACGTCATTCAATGTCAAGATGATGAATCTATACTCACCTACCTTGATGCAGAAGACTCATATATTCAACAGTCATTACTGTTTCACACAGAATTTTGTTCCAAAATAGAGTTATTTCTATCTTTTCATTCTCTTGAGAAACAGATAAGGGTTAGGGCTAGGAGGAATACCTGTTGAGTGTTGGGAAGGTGTGCACGTACCATAGAGAGATCAGATTGATTGTGAAGAGCTCTTTTTTGTCTGGGAAGGACTACTTATAAATAAGAATGCAAGACCACCAGATTTTCGTTAAAAAATAAGTGAGGGAACTACCTTGGGCCTAGGAAATATTAGACTTCCTTTTAAAGGTGGTCAGTTCCCTTTTAATACAAATTAATGCAAATGATAATAAATAAGCTATTGCGAAATCACGATTTAGGTACCTCGTTACTAAAAGCAATAGAGACTAAACTACCAATAGTAAAATGTCATGTTGTTTGTTTGGTCACTGGTTATTGATACGTTCAGATCAAGTTATAGGGATAGACAAGGCTGGATATGAGATTGTTTGGAGGTAAATAGGTGAAAGGTTGGTTTTTGGTATAAGTCACAGTGACCGATGCTGATCACTGGATAACCGACCGCGGTTATAAAACCGGTACCTGTAGGGGATAACCGATATTGGTAGGGGTAGTGATTTAGGGGCTTTTTAATGGAGGTTGGTTATAAGGTGGTTACAGGGTTTAGAAGGTTGGTAGATGGTTGAGGGGAGTAGTAGGGTGATAGAGAAGACTCGGAGAGTGAGAAAGTTGTCTTTGGGGCAATATAGAGATGGATGAATGAAGGTTAGGTGCAGGGTGCTGCCAGGTGGTAGATCCAGGAGTGAGCTTATAATCACTATGAATCAAAAGTTCACAAAGTAGTGTCTAGAAGCATACAAGGTAATAAAAGAGACTACTTACTAGTTTCTTATGCGGATGTAGGTCCAAGGAATGTAGTGGTGAAGGCAAGGATCAATTGGGATGATCCGGAAATCGGAAGTGAGCTAATGAAACTACCCTCCAACTCTCCCAATGTTTGGATGAGTGTGACCATGATCTAGTTGCTCAGTTATAGTCTCGGCCTCAATACTCCTCTCTGCAACCTCTGCTCTCTCTCTCTCTCACTTGTCCCTCTCTTGCAAAATGAATTTGGATTCACTTTTTTTTTGTTGGGGGAGGTCATTTACAGGGAACTGATGGCGGTTACCTAACTGATGCTGGTCACATAGGGACCGATGTCGGCTAGGTCAAAGTTGGCTATTTTTAGTAAAATAGCCAACTTTCCCTCCTTTTCTCCCGAGGGGTCAGTTGTGGGCTTGGTCAAGTCATTATTAGGTTCATTTTGGTGCGGGTGAGGGGTGATGATTCATGGGTGTGGGTCTAGACTAAGTTATAGGTCTTAATTAGGTTAGTTTAGGGTTAGGGCTAGGTCATGGTGAGGTGGCAGGGTTGGAGATGTGGATTTATTATTTATAAGGTAATTAATAAATAATTAAGTGTGTAAGGTTTAGGTGGTGAGGTAGGGTTAGGTTGCGAGACGAGATGCGGGACACAGGGTGTTATAAGACCCAAATTTGGTGTCTAAATTTACCCCTTGTTGTCGTGTACCTTGTCTTGTAAAGCTGCACTGACAATAATAAGAAGTGGTTACCCCAATTAAGGGTATAGGTAATCCCCCTCAAATCTATCACAGATTGAGGTGACGTGAAATCAGGGATAGGGTTGATAAAGGGTGAATGATGATGAGATGATGGTAAGATGGTGGGGTAAGTTCAAGGAAGTAGATGCATGTTGAAATGTAGTAGTGTGACCAGGGTACATGATTTGAAGAGAAAACAAGCAATTCATAGGCAAAGGTCGATATTTTATCCAAACAAGGTTGATATAATCCTGGTATCCAAGGCATAGGAAGTAGCTCCAGGGGATATAATAGGTAAGGTACCAGAATGTTTAGGAATGTTCGGCAGTACCAAATGGTTGGTTTGGTTGAGATAAACGTCACGATCTCGGTCTAGGAAAAGCTGGTCAACCGATCAATTCAAGTATCCTAGTCATGCTAAAACACAAACAGGTGAGCTCGATTGAATAAACAGCTACATGATGGGTGGATAGAATCGTAATTGGTTGGGTGCGGCCGTGGGTTAGGCTGATTGGTTGGGTGCGGCCATAGGTCAGGCTGATTGGCTGGTTGCGACCTTAGGTCGGGCTGATTGCTTGGTTGGGGCCTTGGGTTGGGCCGATTGATTGGTTGTGGCCTTAGGTTAGGCCGATTGATTGGTTGCGGCCTTGGGTCGGGCTGATTGATTAGTTGCGGCCTTGGGTCGGGCCGATTAGTTGGTTGCGGCCTTGGGTCGGGCCGATTGGTTGGTTGTGGCCTTGGGTCGGGCCGATTGGTTGGTTGCAGACTTGGGTTGGGCCAATTGGTGAGTTGTGGCCTTAGGTGAACGAGACCACGGGATTGTTAGAGGCTTCATAGTCATAAGTGGAGAGACTAGAGGCAAGATAATTGATTAGTTGCGGAATTAGGTCGGGCCGATTGGTTGGTTATGGCCTTGGGTCGGGGCGATTGGTGAGTTGCAGCCTTAGGTCAAGCCGATGAATTAAACATAAGGATATTTAGTAAATCTGGGGGTAGGCAATGTGGTAAAAAATGGAGATTGGTGGATAAGGGACAAAGGTGAGTGTTATCAATATAAATACGTGAAAATATTTACATTTTTAAGGAAAACACAACACAGGATAGGTTATGGTAGGGGATGGTCGAGCTAACCTTGGGAGACCCCATGTCTCCTAAGTGCTGCCTACATAGCCCATTGCACAAAGCAAGGAGGGGCCTCAGACCGATGTAGTTCTCCCTTAGGACCAGGGAGAGGTTAATTCAGGCAATTTGGTTATGGTTAGGAAATTTGTTGGTTGGTAAAAGTTTGTTGTTGGTAGGGTAATGTTTTTTGTGTTGGTAAGGTATTGGCGGTGTTGGTGTGGGTATAGGTGAAGTGAGGGTTAGCTTACCCAAGCATAGGAAACTGTGTCCTAATTAAGGTCAACACATAATCCTAGATTCAGGTAAAAGAGGAAAAAGTGTCCCATAGTTGGAAAGAGCTAAAAAAGCCATGTATTATCATAGGATGAGCTTGAATCCCTGGGTACCTTGCATAGGCAAGAAGTCGATAGCTGAAAAGAGTTGTATAATCACAATATATCAGATATACATCACGTGCCTTGAGTTTTGTTGTTTTGAATAATGGTGAGGTGAGGTGGATGGTATAACTGGGGCGCGGAGAAATTGTTATAAGGTGATTATTTTGATGAAAGAAAACCAAACCTAAATAGACAATTCCATGACTCAAAAGTGATTTTGAATACTACTTTTATTTTTCTGGATATAGATTGATTGATGCAGGAAGTCTATATGGGATATGCATTTTGTTATTCTTGAGGTCTTCACGAAGTTGATCAATGCGAGAAGCTTCTGATAGAGGTTGACTTTGTATAGCTGTCCTTCAAGGGAGCAGTCTGCTTATAGTAGAAGATGTAGCTTTACACATAGCTTTCCTTCGAGGGAGTAGTCTAGTTTATAGCTTAGAGGTCTAGATGTCCATTTGGTATGAAGCATCTAGTTTTACAAGAATTTTGACTCAAGAATATCCCAGAATTGTATAATTGAGAACTTGTTATTTTGATACTTTTAATTCATGGAACAGACTAAAAAGGAGAAGGCATCTTTAAGAGGAGGTGATTATCAAACCACGTGATTTTGATTCTACTTTGAGATGCACGAAACAAGGTGTATGAGGTGGTAAATGAGCTCAAGGGATGAGCACAAGGTAGATAAGAAGTGATGTAATACTAAATTCAATAGTAGAATGGTCGGAGATGCAAGACATTAAGGGGTTCAAGCTCAGGTTTACCATTAATTGAAGCTAAATGATAAGTACCTGATCCATAAGTGTGAGTGATAATGTAAGGCCCAATCCAATTAGGAGCAAATTTTCCATGTTTGCTCTTTTCTAGTTTGGTTACATGTTGATTCTCTTTGAGGACAAGATCACCAATATTAAAGGTACGCTCATGAATTCACTTATCATAAGCACGCTTGATGCGCTTTTTATAAATTTGAAGGTGGTCAAGAGATGTAAGACGACGCATGTTAAGAAGCTCCAATTGGGCTAACCACTCTTGGCGGAAGTCATCATTGGTGAGAATATCCTGGAGAGATATTCTGAGGGAAGGGATTTGTATTTCGAGAGGCAAGATAGCCTTGGTACCATACACCAAATAGAATGGTGTGGCATTAGTGGAAGTATGAATGATGGTATGATAAGCCCAAAGGGCAAAGGGGATGTGATCATGTTAGTTTTTCCCAGAATCGTTAACGAATTTCATGAGAATTTTGGTTAAGGTTTTGTTAGAAGATTCGGCTTGACCATTTTCTTGTGGATAGTAGGGTGACGAGAAGCTAAGTTTGATACCAAAGTTGTCACAAAGGGCTCGTAACAGCTTATTTTTGAAATATTTGCTATTATCGGTTATCAGGCGATGAGGAACACCAAAACGACAGATAATGTGATGATTGATGAACTCAATGATTTTCTTTTTTTTGGTTGAAATGAGTGGAATGGCCTCCACCCATTTAGTGTAATATTCGGTTGCCATGATGATCCAACGGTGACGTTGTGAAGAAGGTGGGTGAATCTCACCAATAAGGTCTAAACCCCATTGTGAGAAAGGCCAAAGATCTCGTGTGACCTGTAGCGGGTGGGTGGGAGTATGTTGAAGGTTGAAGGTTGACATTAATCCAAGAGTTGTGAGATGAAACGCTGGATAGATTGGAGTTTTCCCTGCAAACTACACAATTTTTTTAGGTTAGTGGGTGGGGGCATTTCTAAAATAGCTTTGACTTTAGCTGGGTCAACCTCAATGCCACGCAAAGAGATGATAAAGCCAAGGATTTTTCTCGAAATGATGCCAAAGACACATTTCTTTGGTTGAAGACGAACACAGTATTGTAACAGGCAATCAAAAATAATGGTTAAAACATCGAGATGTTCACTGCAATGTTTGGATTTTCCAAGAAGATCATCAACATAATCCTCAAGGATAGTGTGCATAATGTCATGAAAAATGTAAGTCATAGCCTGCTGATAGGTCGTACCAGCATTCTTAAGGCCAAATTACATGACACGATAGCAGAAGGTCCCCCAGGGGGTAATGAAGGTGGTTTTATGTTGATCGGCCGGGGCTACTAAAATTTGATTGTATCCCAAGAAACCATCCATGAGAGAAAGCATCTCATGGCCCGCAGTGAGATCAACAAGTTGATCAATGCTAGGTAGGGGTAAGTCATCCTTTGGGCAAGCGAGGTTAAGGTCCCGAAAATCCATACATATCCAAATTTCCCCTGTCGCTTTAGTGACAGGTACGACATTAGAAATCCATTGAGGATAGTCAATAGGTAAGATGAAAGAAATAGAAAGGAGTCATTGAAGCTCTTCTTTAACCAAGAGGGAAATGCGTGGATGCATTTTTCTCAGTTTCTGTTTAACTGGTTTGGATTCTGGTTTCAGAGTGATGTTATGGACAGCAATGTCAGGATTGATTCATGGCATGTCGGCGTAGGACCAAGCGAAAGCTTGATTGCAGGCACGGAGGAATGTAGTGAAGGTGGCTTGTTCTGATGCTTAGAGAGATTGTCTGATCTTTACAATGTGAGGATCATCCTCCGTGTGGATGTTGATCTCTATAGTCAACCCATTCAACATTGTTTGGGTTTCAGATGGTAAGGCATGTTGAATATAAGAGTCATCCACACCAAGGTAGGTGAGGATGGAGTCGTCATCCTGGCACTCCACAACATTAATCAAAGGTGATTCTTCTTCGATCATGTCTGGATACAAAAGGGGGAGAGAAGATGGGTCTTCACCATCGTGTTGATAAGTGAGAGGACCTAGGAAGATAGAATTCACGAAAAAAAAGTTAGGAGGGATAGATTCCGGGTCTATCAACTCCATGGGTGAAGATGGCAAAATGGACGTTGATGGCTCAAAAGGGGTGACTTTGTTGTCTTCCTAGATATAATTGACACGAGGTTTCTTCAGTGTAGGTGGTTCAGAAAATCCAAGACCACTACGGTATTTTTGTTTGCGTGTAGTCATGGGAATGATCGTATGTCGACCTTGTTCATAAAGACCGAAACCAAAACCTTTCTAAGCACAGCGAGTTAGGAAGGTGAGGGTGAAATGTTGGTTGGTTAGATATTGAAAATCAGATTGGAAGGGAACCACACCAAGGGGAGGTTCAGGGGTGATAGAGGATGTGTTGACACCCCCATACATTACATTGGTGCAGAATTAGGTGGTCTATAGGAGATCACCTCCCCCACGTGATGGTCGTAGGTAGGATGCGCATGTAACTATCCATACTCATGTGGGGTATGGAAGGTGCTAACGTTGTATAGGCGGTACTCCCCCAGTGTAAGGCATTGAAAAAAAACCTACCAAGGGATCTGAGGTTGGGATGTTGTCCACGGGGAAGGAAGAGGTATTCGCATTGGTGGTTTCATTGGTCGAAGGTGTGGGTGCGGCTAAGGTGGATGGTTGAGGCGTGGTTGAAGTATATGGTTGGGTCAGATCAATGGGTGCCTCAACTGGTACAAGAACATCATTAGGGCGGTATAACATATTGTAGGTTTTGAAGGGGGAAGCATCAGTTATGACAGTGTATGACTTCCCCTCATACTCAAATTTTATGCATCTATGTAAGGTGGAGGGAATGCATCCCATAGCCTGGATCCAAGGGCATCCTAACAACATGTTTTATTAGAACTCTTCCTCAAGCACATAGAAGAGTTCGGGCAAGGTACATGGCCCTACACGAATGTTAAGGATCGCGGTGCCTAGGGTATAAGTAATAGCATTGTTGAATGAACGCAACATGGTGGGGTTGGCACACATGCAGCTAGGAGGGATATTCATCTATTGGAAGGCTTTGGAAGAGATGATGTTTAGGCTAGTGCCCCCGTCGATCATAACACAATGTACCCGGATGTCCTAGACGTAAGCCGAGATGAAAAGAGCGGGGTCAGGATCTTCTGCACCAAAGATGACAATTTCTTCTTCGGAAAAACTGACAGCAGTGGCTTGCTATACAAGGACAGAGGTGGTTGTGGAGGTAGGTTTTTTGGTGAGAGAAGTGACATGGTTGGGTGTTAAGATGGAGGTGATGGGCAGGGTTTCGTTAGGTAGGACCTCTATCCCTTGGAAGATCTTAATTAGAGCTTGCCGATGACATTCAAATGTTTGAATGAGATCATAGAGTATCATTTTTACAAGAGATTGGTGAAGTTGTTTGATCATGGTGCGATGGGAAACTCCATCAAAGACTGGATAGGTAGGTTCATGAATAACCACTTTAGGTGCTGGTGCAATCGAGATGGCGGAAGGAGAAAGAGAGGCCGCAGGTGTGCTCTCTTTAGCTTTTCCATTGTTTTTCTGACCTCGAGTAGCAATGCTAATCATGTTGATCTCGTGAATACGAGATGAGGAAGATGGTAGGGATAAGTCATTGTTCTTGAGAGGTGGGGTTACAATGATGATAGATTTTGGTGAGGCGGGGATAGGTGGTATAGGAGAACGGATCAAAGCTAAGGGCTTTTCCCTCCGTAAGTTGTCTTTCTTAGATTTTCTATTTGAGATAGGCAACTGGTGAAAGATGGCTTTCAAATCTTTACATCCTTCTACATTGTGTCCTGGTGTGCAGTGGTAGGCACAGATTTTAGATTCATCATAACCTATAGGTCGAGGTTTAGATGGATCATAGGGTCTGAGTGGGGGTAGGGAAATGGTCGCATCCCCTACCAACATAGCAAGGATCTTGGTGTAAGATCCTTTGAGCGGGTCAAATTTAGATGAATATGAGGCTATTGATTGAGTGGGTGAGATTATTGATTGATTTGGTAATGGTTGGGTACGAGTGGTTCGTATGGGTGGTGGTTTAGGCAAGGGATTTTGATGATTGGGTTTAACTAGGCATGGATTCTTCTACGCAGAAGTCATGTTTAGTTGGTTAGATGATGAGGTCACAAATGATGTGGTGGTAGGAAACAACCATGGGGAAAGAGGAGCGACAGCAAACAAGTCCTTCGATGATCGAGTTTTCTTAGGTTTGGTAGGTAGGTATGATACTTGGGATGATGGTGTTGAGACGCCCGTGGATTTTTATATGGGTGCAGAAGGTGTAGGTCATGTTAAAGAAGACGTGGGAGGCATGGTGTATTGAGGAAAGGTGGAGGGGTGAGGCCCCAATATAGAAGGTAGGTGTGATGGCGAGTGTTGAAACCATGCCTGTTGTATCGGTGTGATCGGGGGCAAGGGTTTTAGTTGTGGCGGAGGCATAGATTAGACTCGAGGAGATTGGGTCTATCTTCTAGGTGGATTGACAGCTTTATTTTTCGATAAATCTAACCGTTTAGGTGGGTGCGACAGGCTAGTTATTGGTGAATTCCCAAGCGTAGGGGAAGGTTTGGTTAGGTTGATAGAGGTGGATGAGGTATTCAGTAGAGATGAAGGGGTGAAGGTGAGGACATAGGCATTTTGAGCTTTTGTAAAAACTTCTGGCATATGGTAGAGGTGTCTGGATTAGTCATCTGCATTTGAGTAGAGCATGGTGTACTCAAACATTCCCATAAGACTCGTCTATCTTCTAGGGGATGAAAATCTTCACGTGTGGACGGGAATTTTGGTATGGAATAGAAGTGGGCTATGATTCTGGTCCACTGTGGGTGTGATATAGGGGGTGAATGAGGCATTGTATCAATAGGTGTTAAGAGGTCAACCGGTCGCTGGAAAGATTTAGGTGATGAAGAACTGATAGGGAGGAGGGAATGTTCTATAGGATCCGTCATGGTTAAGGAGTTTGGTGATGTAGGCTCGAGGGGTTTCTCCTCTAAGGATGACAGAAAAAGTGGCGATCCTTCCTCTTTTGCAGCAAGAGTGGTGGAAGGAGATGTTTGGGAAATAGATAGGTTAGATAACATCCACTCACAGTCTTGTAGGGATGTGGTGTAAGAAGGATATTCTGTGAGAAGAGAACTTTGGGCGGTTGATTCCTTCATAGGTAAAGGAATAGCGGGGCTGTCCTCTTGTCCTGATGAAGGAGAAGGGGGTGAGGACCCCTACATTGGTGAAGAGGCTCGATTCAGAATTTCCTCGATGAAAGCCCTTGGTTGGGAGTTGAAAACCGCATGGATCTCATGCACACTCTTCTCCTCAACTAAGGTTTCTTGGTTTGTGTTACTGTTAGATGAATGATTTGGAAATGGTTTGTTGAATATTTTTAAATTTTGATTAGCAGGGGCATTAGGATTATCGAGGGTTATATCCCCTGCCTCAACCATTTCCTGCACTATGTTTTTCAACATCTTGCAGTTTTCATGGTTGTGTCCCTTCACGCGATGGAAGTTACAGAAGTCATTTTCTTTATACCAATAAGGTATAGCGTGGGCGGAATAAAACCTGGAGTGAGGTTTAACAGGAGGCAAGGTGAGAGCTCCTGCTTTAAGTAATTTATCTAAGATCACGTCATAAGTTTCTCCCAAGGGAGTGTACTTGATGGGCTCGGCTTTATACTTATAGGTGGATTTCTGCTGGGTATTAGACGGTGCTTGAGATTTTATCGTCACTGTGTGTACGGATGCTTTTGATTTCGAAGCAGCCGATGTATGAGAGTTGGTGGTGTTGGGTTTGTTGGTGGAGTCTTGGGTTTGGAAATTTGAGTTTTTATTGTGTAACTTCAATTTCTCCTCCTCTAAGGCTCGAATCTCTAGTTTCCGAGCCATAGTAAAGGCCTAATCAAAGGTGTGGTAAGTTTGAATTTGGAGGGTGGGAGAAATGTGTTTAGCGTAGGCCCGCGTAAAGAGTTCAATGAGCTCGGCCTAAGGTAAGGCATAAGTAATTTGGTTGATGAGGCCTCGCCATCGTCCCATGAAATCTGTGATAGGCTCATCTTCAAATTGTCGGATGACATAGAGGTCGGTAATGCATATTTTTTTTGGCAATATTGATGGAGAAGTGATCCAAGAAATATTGGGCTAACTGGTTAAAGGAGAAGATTGAGTGCTGGGCTAAAGCACTGTACCACTCCAAGGTAGGTCTTGATAAGGACATGGGGAAGGTATGGAGTAGTAAGGCATCGTCATGAGCAATCAGATAGCAGGCATGTCTAAACGATCGCAAGTGTTGTTGAGGGTCCTCCTTACTACTAAAGCGAGTAAATTTTGGTAATTCCCATTGAGGAGGATGTGTATGAAGGGGGACAAAAGGATGAATAGGCTCCCAAAAAAACTTGCTCATATGTCAGGGTGTTACAGCTTCATGAAACATAAGCCTCAAGATTTTGCATCTTGTCCATCATCTGTTTGATTAAATCATCGGTTGGGTCAGATGATGGTGTTGTTGTCATAAACGAAGGAGGATTGGGCCAAGAGCCGCTACTAGAAAATGGTGGGGTTGAATGTTGATAAGGTAATGGTGATGAATGTGTTGGGGCAACCGAATAAGGGTGTTCTATATAAGATGTTGAGGCCACCGGATGAGTCCACGGAAATGAAAAGGTGAGCGGAGCCTGAGAGGGAAAGCTCGTGTGGATATATGGTAGAGAGCGAGTTATGAAAGAGGCAATTTGTGGGAGAGATGGGGTAGGGGTAGTGGACGGTAGTTATATGTGGGGCCCCAGTTTAATAAAAGGAAGGCCAATTGGTGCAGTATGAACCACCAAAGCCACTAAGCTGGGAGACGGGGCTAAGGATGAAGACAGTGAGGTGGAGTTATTAGGTGGGGAAGGGGCTAAGTGAGCGGCTATACTAATAGGCATACCAAATAGGAGATGACCATCGGGTGTACGGTCAAGTGTGTGAGACAAATAATACTGTACGGTGCTAGGATTAGCATCCAAAAATTTGGCAAAGTCTGGATCTCCTACAAGGATCTTGGGAAAAGCACTGGTGTCCGTAGGATTCCCCATAGGATGAAAAGGGGGTGAATCAAGAAAAGACAAGGAACAAGCATGTGAAACTATGGCTGCGGCTTGTTTCTAGGTGATAACAACCATGGACAAGAGGATACAGTAGAGAATTAGTCAATCAGGAACAGAAATAGCAACAAAATGTTGGAATTGGTAGGTTTCTGGTTTGTCAAGAACTGTGAAACATAGTAACTGATATCGGTCTGGTAACTGATGTCGGTCAGACGATAGCCGGCATCGGTCAGTGTAACCAATGTCGATAAAAGAGGACCGGTGTCGGTCACTGTGAAGGCAAAGAGAGAATGTAAGAGGCTACTGGTTTGGGGATAACAAGGCTTAGTATACCCACCAAACTATCTGAAGTGATCACTGAGACAGGGTATAACAGAGAAACAGAACTGAAAGAAAAAAAAAGCAAGATGCACAAGCAAATCAAGAGACTAACCCTAGGATTAGTTTTAATCACTTTGGGCTTATGCCTTAGACACAAGATGATGTCAATCCTAAACAAAATACCTAAGGGAGATTTCAAGTTTGTTTTGGCTTGTAAGGCTTGTATATCCTGTTACTTAATCTACGTTCACTAGAATTAAAAACAGAAAGCAAGAATGTGATGCACGTGTTTTAAACCCAAATCAAAAATGATATTCGATGAAGCAAAGAAAGAGAAGAGGTTAAGAAGATGACTTTCACTAATGCAAAGATGTGAAAGAAAGACAAGTTCTTTTACCAAAATGACAAAATATTTTGTGAATATTTAGAAGAAAGAAACAGCAAGTGTGCTCCTTATATGAAACAAGCAAGAAAGAAAGAAACCCGAGAAGGGTCCCACCGGGTGTGCCAAAATGTTTCAAACAAAATTTTGTTCCAGAATAGAGTTATTTCTATCTTTTCATTCTCTTGAGAAATAGATAAGGGTTAGGGATAGGAGGAATAGCTTTTGATTGTTGGGAAGGTGTGCGCGTACCATAGAGAGATCAGACTGATTGTGAAGAGTTCCTTTTTGTCTAGGAAGGACTACCTGTAAATAAGAATGCAAGACCACCAGATTTTCGTTAAATAATAAGTGACGGAACTGCCTTGGGCCCAGGAAATATTAGACTTCCTTTCGAAGGTGGTCAGTTCCCTTTTAATACAAATTAATGCAAATGATAATAAAGAAGCTATTGTGAAATCACGATTTAGGTACCTCATTACTAAAAGCAATAGAGACTAAACTACCAATAATAAAATGTTATGTTGTTTGTTTGGTCACTGGTTATTGATACGTTCAGATCAAGCTACAGGGATAGACAAGGCTGGATATGAGATTTTTTGGAGGTAAATAGGTGAAAGGTTGGTTTTTGGTATAAGTCACAGTGACCGATGTCAATCACTGGATAACTGACTGCAGTTATAAAACCGGTACTGGTAGGGGATAACCGATATCAGTAGGGGCATTGATTTAGGGGATTTTAAATGGAGGTTGGTTGTAAGGTGGTTACAAGGTTTAGAAGGTTGGTAGATGGTTGAGGGGAGTAGTAGGGTGATAGAGAAGACTCAGAGAGTGAGAAAGTTGTCTTTGGGGCAATATAGAGATGGATGAATGAAGGTTAGGTGCAGGGTGTTGCCGGGTGGTAGATCCAGGAGTGAGCTTATAATCACTATGAATCAAAAGTTCACAAAGTAGTGTCTAGAAGCATACAAGGTAATAAAAGAGACTACTTACTAGTTTCTGATGTGGATGCAGGTCCATGGAATGCAATGGCGAAGGCAAGGCTCAGTTGGGATGATCCGGCAATCGGAAGTGAGCTGATGAAACTATCCTCCGACTCTCCCAATGTTTGGATGAGTGTGATTGTGATCTAGTTGCTCAGTTACAGTCTTGGGCTCAATTCTCCTCTCTGCAACCTCTTCTCTCTCTCTCACTTGTCCCTCTCTTGAAAAATGAATTTGGATTCACTTTGTTTTGGTTGCGGGAGGTCATTTATAGGGAACCGATGGTGGTTACCTAAGACACCGGTCACGTAGGGACCGATGTTGGTTAGGTCAAAGTTGGATATTTTTAGTAAAATAGCCAACTTTCCCTCCATTTCTCCTGAGGGGTTGGTTGTGGGCTTGGTCAAGTCATTATTAGGTTTGTTTTGGTGCGGGTGAGGGGTGATGAGTTATGGGTGTGGGTTTGGACCAAGTTATAGGTCTTAATTAGGTTATTTTAGGGTTAGGGCTAGGTCATTGTGAGGTGGTGAGGTGAGGTGATAGGGTTGGAGATGTGTATTTATTAATTATAAGGTAATTAATAAATAATTAAGTGTGTAAGGTTTAGGTGGTGAGGTAGGGTTAGGTTCCGAGACGAGATGTGGGGCACAGGGCGTCGTAAGACCCAAATTTAGTGTCTATAGTTACCTTCTGAGACACAAACCATGTTTAATGAATCAACTATCGAGATCAACATTCATACTCAGGATGACCCACACATCCTAAAGATCGGTCAATCTTTAGATGTTGTTGAACAGGAAGCCATCGCTTCTTTTCTCAAAGATCATAACCACGTGTTTGCTTGGTATTATGCAGACATGCCTGGTATTGACCCCACCATAGTGGTCCACAATATCGTAATCGTTCCCGATGCTAAACCCATCAAACAAAAACTGAGGAAAATGCACCCTCGCATTGCCCTTCTCGTCAAAGAAGAACTTCAGCATCTTCTATCTGTTTCCTTCATATTACCCATTGATTATCCTCATTGGATTTCTAACATTTTCCCTATCACTAAGGTGATAGGGGGACTCCACATTTGCACCGATTTCCATGACCTCAACCTAGCTTGCCCAAAAGATGACTTCCCTCTACCTAGTATTGACATACTGGTTGACCTTACCACAAGTCACGAGATGCTATCACTCATGGATGGCTTCTCGGGCTATAACCAAATTTTTCTTGCCCCAGAAGATCAACACAAAACCACATTCATTACCCCTTGGGGGACCTTCTGCTACCGAGTCATGCCTTTTGGCCTTAAAAATGTTGGTGCCACATATCAGTGGGCTATGACTTATATCTTCCATGACATCATGCATCGTATATTGGAAGATTATGTGGATGATCTCCTGGCCAAATCTAAATGCCGCTCCGAGCACCTTTCCATCCTAAAAACCATTTTTGACCACCTCATTAAATATTACGTTTTCCTTCAGCCTAAGAAGTGTGTCTTTGCAGTTCTCTCAGGAAAGCTCCTGGGATTTATCGTTTCCCTACGTGGTATAGAATTTGACCCTACTAAAGTCAAAGGCCATTTTGAAAATGCCTCCACCAACTAACCTTATACAACTCTGTAGCCTGCAAAGTAAGTTACAGTCTATTCACCATTTGATTTCACAATTATGTGATCAGTGTCACCCATTTCATCTTCTACTCAAGAAGGATGTATCCTTTAAATGGGATGATGACTACCACAAATCTTTTGAGGCCTTAAAAAATACCTTCTCCAACCACCCGTACTCATTCCACCTAAATATGATCAACCTTTCTACCTATACATCTTAGCTACCGATCACTCTTTGGGAGCCATGCTCGCTGATCATGACGAACAACACAAGGAGCCGGTGGTTTATTACATAAGTCGTACTCTTTTAGACTATGAAACCTGATACACCCATCCCGAAAAACTTTGCTTAGCCTTAGTTTTCGTTGCCACAAAACTTCGCCATTACCTACTCAACCACAAAACCTATGTTGTGACCAACACCGACCCCTTACACTTCATGTATGTCAAACCTTATCAAAATCAGCGTGTTGCATGATGGCTTATGCTCTTAGCTGACCTCGACCTTGAATTCATTCATAAAAAGTCCATCAAGGGCCAAGTTATCACCGACCAATTGGCTGACGCACCTATTTCGAGGGATCAACCCTCTAATTTTGACTTTCCAGATGAGTCAATTACTACCCTTTCCTTGGATGAACCCACTTACCAAATGACACTCTTCTTTGATGGTTCCAAGTGTTAGCATGGGGGTGGGGCTGGTGTTATCCTCATTCTACTTGATGGTGGATCAGTGCCTTGGTCTTTCAAACTATATTTTTATTGTACAAATAATATTGCTGAATACAAAGCACTCGTATTAGGTCTCGAAGCTGCCTACACCCTAGATGTCAAATCAATCAACATCTTTAGTGATTCTCAATTAGTTATAAACCAAGTCAATGGTATATACCAATGTCGTAATGAGATACTTTTTACCACCTTTGACCGTTACGCACTTCAAACCGTCCCTCGTTCAACCAACAAATTTACAGATACCATGGCTTGCTTAGCCTCTCAAATACCTGCTTCACCCACTGATTATAAAATCTTTGTCACCATACAATGTCTCCAATCACCCTCCTATTTACCTTGTGAAATTTACTCTATCCGAACCGCTACCCCTGACCCAAGCGACCTTTGGTATAAACAATATTTTGACTATCTTTCTCTCTCCATCTTACCTCCTGATCTCACTCGTAATGGACAACGCACCTTCCTTAAAAAGGTCTCTCGTTACATCATGATGGGGGGCCTCCTCTATAAGCATGGCTTTGATGATATTCTCTTACGATGCTTCACGAATTCTAAATTTCCTTATATAATTAAGGAAGTTCATGATGGCATATGTGGAGGTCACTTCAGTGGCCTTGCTGTTGCTAAGCGTATTCTTCACCTAGGCTATTACTGGTCGAATCTTAACCATGATTGTTGTAACTACGTCAAACATTGTGTAAAATGCCAACAACATGCCAACCTTCATCATACACCCAGTCACACCTTACAGGTCGCTCGTGACCTTTGGCCCTTCTCTCAATGGGGTTTTGATCTTGTCGGAGAGATTAACCCCCATTCTTCCCAACGACATCAATGGATCATCACCGACTACCGAATACTACAAAAAATGGGTTGAGGCCATACCAATCATCTCCACGAAAGCCAAGAAAATATGTGAGTTCATCAATCATCACATCATTTGTCACTTTGGTGTTCCTCATCACCTCATCACCGATAATGGAAAACAATTCAAAAACAAAACAATAAAAAAAATTTGCGATGCCTTCGGACATTCAGCTAAGTTTCTCATTACCTTATTACCCACAGATCAATGGTCAAGTTGAATCCACTAATAAAACCTTAAAAAAATTCTCATGAAAGTTAACGATACTCGGAAGGACTGGCGTACACACATTTCTTTTTCCCTATGGGTATACCGCACTAGTATTCGCACTTCCACTATGGCACTACACCATTTTCTCTGGTCTATGGTACCGAAGTTGTTCTACCTCTCAAAGTCCAAATTCCATCACTCTGCATTTCTCTCCATGACATGCTCAATGATGATGACTTTTGTCAGGAATGTTTAGCATAACTTGAGTTATTAGATGAATGTTGTCTTAACGCTCTTGATCACCTTCGAGTTTACTGAAAACACGTATCAAACGTGTCTATGAAAAACATGTGTCCATGAACAAACCTTCTAAGTCGGTGACCTTGTCCTAAAATAAAATCAACATGTAACCAAAGCAAAAAAAATTAAACGGGGAAAATTTGCTCCTAATTGGCTTAGACTATACATCATAAGCCATACTTATAGAATCAGGTGCCTATCGTTTAGCTTCACATCGATGTTAAACCCAAGCCTGAGCCCCTTAATGCTTTGCATCTTCGACCTTTCTATTGTTGACCTATAGTCCTACCTCACCTTTTGCCTCTTTCCATGCTTGTCCCTTGAGCGCTATCCACTTCATACACCTCACCAAGGATTAAACAAGAATCATGTGAGCATCCCGTCACTTGTTTATCTTCTCTTGAATATGTGTACCACGACATTCCACATAACATGATTCTCATGGATAATTTTCGTCTACCTATAAATGAGATCCCATGGTCATTTCACCCTGCTATCTGAACAATAATCCTTTTCCTCGCCTTGGTCTTGTCCATGAATTCAAAGCCCTCACGTGGTACCCAATTCCTTGAGTCAAAATTCTTGTAAAAAGATGACTCCCTCAAAAGGAAATATTCCTCTCGGTAATCGCTACCATAAATAGACTGCTCCCTCGAAGGACAACTATGTAAAGTGTTTCAAAAAAACAGAAAAAGAAAAATGTAAAAAGCGAGAGAATTTGAAGCTTCCCGCATCGATTAGCTTCACAAAGACCTTAAGAAGTTCATTTCCTCATCCCATGTAGACTTCCCGCATCGATCATTCTATCTCAAATACAAGTCAAAACTGAAAAAAATTTAGTCATGGACTTGCCCATTGTGACCTCGGATCTCTTGCCCAAAGAGCATGCTACCTCATACCATATAAAAAATTAACCACCTTTCACACTTCTCACCATTCCCACTACCATTTCCTACCACCTCAAGGGACCTCTTGGAAACCAAGACATTTAGTGATCATGTGACTACTTATTCACCCTTAGAACTATTAATCATGCAATTCCTTTACGGTCTTACGTTCATCACCTCCTCTAGGGTATGTTCTAATCGGTATGATCCTAACCAATCAGGTGGCTTTATTGCCTCTTTGTATCTTTTAACCGTCTTTATTTATGTTTTGATTACCTTAAACATGACATGTTCCTCGATGTGTACCTTTGGAGTAATATTTTTCTTTTGCGTCACAATCGACATCACCTATACCAGTTTGCCTATAACCCACTCATACCTAATAGACCTAAACCCATTTAACATGCCTAAAACCTACAAACTCATTTTCCTACATCCTCATCTTCTTCCCTAGCTCGTGGGAGAACTAAATTGGTGTGAGGTCCCTTTTCGTCGGGACTATGAAGGCAACACTCCGAGGGCATGGGGCCCTTGGAGGTTAGCTCAGCCACTCTCTACCCTAAGCAATTCATCTTTCATCTTTCCTCACAATTACACTTCTACCCTACTTAGTTTCCTTTTTATATCTAAAACTTGGAAATTAAACCAAACAAATAACAAGTTGCTTAACATTTTTATCATCACCACAACATACATTTATTATGACTACCATCATCACCATATATTATAAATCATCTTTACAAATAGCCCATATTATCGTTCATTATATAAATTAATGAATCACAACTTTAACCAATTTCAACTCAGCCATGCCTAAACCATGCATAACTCCACCATGCCTAAACCAACCTGACTCAATCCATGCCTAAACCAACCTGACTCAGTCCATGCCTAAACCAACCTGACTCAACCATGCCTAAGACCTGACTTGATCCATGCCTAAACCAACCTGACTCCACCATGCCTAAACAAACTTGACTCGATCCATGCCTAAACAAACCTGACTCAATCCATGCCTAAACCGACCTAACTCAACCATGCCTAAGACCTAACTTGATCCATGCCTAAACTAGCCTAACTTGATCCATACCTAAACCGAACCTAACTCAATCCATGCCTACAACTCAACCTAGTTTCCGTCCATATCACAACAACAAAAATCAAAAGTTCTCCTCAAAACATCAACAAATCAAAAATCTCATCCATCTCATCATATAAATAAATATATCTGTCTCAATTCAATGTACATGAGATATCCCATCATGTCTATTTCAAACAAATCATCAGTACACACAGGCCAATACTCGATAGAAAATGTCATCAGCATGTAGGCCAGATCTCATATATAATAAAATAAGAAACCAATACAAAATCTCTTCGGTACGCAAGCCGGTATATATATATCCAAAAACAATACAAAAGCTGACTACATTACATCCCTCAATATCTTCGGCGGGCATCAGGCCGGTCACCATGTAAAACAAATGACCTACCATATCAGTCAACAATCCAGGAGCCATCTATCGGCTCCTATCAGTGCCGGCCTGGTATCTTCCATATCTGTTGTGGAGCCTATACCCATGTTAGAGTCCTTGTACACCTTCTAGTGTGTTACACTCAGGTGCTTTTATGGCGGTCCCGCTCGCCAGTGAGCGGGTCAGGGGGGTTTTGGGGGCCTGCTGACGCCTCACCTGAGAGCTAAATTTTCATAAGTTGGTGGCCTATCCATAACTCATGCCTAAGAGGGTAACCATTATGTCCCCATGTGCTCTGGGCTACACTGGTTTTTTTTCAGAGACCCATTGTTTTGTAAAACTCAAGGCCTACTATGCCCGGTACTCTCCATAGGATAGGGAAGTCTATCCCGACCACCATTAGCTGATCCCATGGTAGTATCTGTAACCTAGGGCATCCCATAACCTAGATATGTCACATCTATGGCATGGTCCCATAGGCCTCATGATGTACCTATCCTATGCAAACCTTGTCCCTACTCCTGTGTGAACTGGGACCCTGTCCCGGTGCCTGTGGTGGTTGCCACTACCCCTAATGCCTATATCTGGGCTTGTAAAGCCCCAGTATGGATGCTATGTTATGGCCAATATGGCCCTGTGAACCCTGTCACCTATGCCTGTAGGGAAACCACCAGACCATCATCTCTCCATCTCCATCCCCACCTTCTAGCCATCTAGGCCTGTAAGACTGGCCACCTTAGCATGTAACTTCACTCTCTACTGTTGCTCACAAGTTATGTCTGTACACGGATACCCAACTGGGTAATCAGAGTCACCACCTACCCCTGTAGGGCATCCCTTTGCACCATGATGGTGGCTAGATGTCGGCTGCCCCTGGGAAAATTTCCTTGAGGTGGTAGCTACTCATAAATGATGCCGCCCACCACTGTCTATATCTGGTCTGGGTAGACCTTTACATCATTGGAATATGTCGGTCCACTAGACTGCTCCTCTTGCCATGTGGATCACTGTACTCCATTGTAGTAGAGGTAAGGGCCTCTCCACGTCATCTCTCCTATACTGTACTAGAAGGGCAGAGTTATGTCCTGTAGCAGCCCAAATTGCCACCTAACTCTGTCAACCGGGATCATCTCTGCTAGCACACGACGACCCTGTATCCATCTCAGTAGCTGCAAAGCTCAACTAGACTCATCATGCATATGCCTATATGATGGGAAGTCCACATATGACCTCGATATGATGTCCACTCCAGAAGAACCCCTCTAATAAATGCCTGTTTAATAGGCCACATCATGTGTGGGCCTGTCTGATCTCCATTTAAATCCCTTCAATAGCAGGCACCCATCGCTTATACCCCACACGTTACAAAGAATCAGATGGAAATTAGGCATCTGTGCTCTTTACCTGGGGCATACCCTACTGGTAATGCACATAAACAATGTGCTCATAAGCCCAACTCGAAGTGAAGTAAAAAGATATTGTAACAGGTGAACCTACGCAGTCACCCATATGCCTATAAAAATCCCTGTATAATCTGCATTCCAGGAATGCTTGGTGCCCAGTGAAAAGAGGGAGACTGATCTATCATCATGTCACTGTAAGTACCCCCATCAAAGATCAAGGAAACCAAGAGCACCCTCTACATCTGGCAGTGTAAAGCAACAGTACTGCCTCCATGCAATAGAACTATTAGCCTCATCTCCTCTGAGACAAGAAGAAACTAGGTACATCTCTCCATAGTGCAAGTGGCATTATGGTAATGTCAGCTTGGCCATCCCCTCTCCAAACACTAGTCAGCATCAATCCTTAGGCCTCGAAGGAGATCGAATAGACCTGTGTACCCAATATGGGTAGCCACAGGGGATCTTGAACACGTCCTCTTAGGGTGACTGATGATCTCACCTGTCGGAATAGTTGGAATGTGTTGGTCACAGAATCCCATCTATCGATGAGAATGACCATCATACTCGGCTATCTGAAGGACATGCCAGATAGTGTCAAACCCCACTCAGGCCCACATACCTCCACATGTTGCAATTCCTCATATCGGTCGGTGCGATATGTGAACTGTCATGATTGGGGTGGAACCCTGCTCCCGCATGTGTAACTACTATCTCCCTTGACATCTAATAAAAATGACAAATTAATCTACATTTATCATACCCATACTCACCCACTACTCATTTTTCTACACCCTATTTTACCGCTACCCATCTCATACCACCAAACTTGTGGCACTTTTAGGCCCCTTACTCTCTAAAACCCAACCGGCACCGAATCTCTCTAACTGACCCCATGGATCACCCCTAAACTAGCATTTGGTCACCTTTTCGTGACTAACCGCATATATGGTTCAACCCTACCAATGTCAGTTCAACCCGACTCAACACCGGTGGACAGTGAAAACCTGTGATCCCTAAACCCTCCCTTCTCAAAAACTTACCTACCCCTGACACTTCTACTCACCTCAAAATCACCTACACCTCCCCCTACACCTCATTCCTTCCCCTATTCTCCCATTTATCTCTCTCCCCACTCCTATTTTACCTAATTTACCCTCCCATCTTCCTAATTTTATTTTTCCCCCACCCATAATACAAAAAAAAAAATCAAAAACCCAATTTTCCAAATCACCTAATCTATCTAACAAAAGTACACAACAAGAGTTGGAATGACTTACCTCATCATGTTGCCATCATCATGGTGGCACGATCGGGCCACTGCACTGATGGCCACCTAGATCCCTCTCCGGCCTCTACCATCACAAAATCTCTACCCACAACTCCAACCAATCAAATCACACAGCACTGAGGTCCATGTGGACCCACCTCTTAACGGCAACCAATCACCCACCTGCTCAGACTCACTAACTCAGAGGTCTTTGTTCCGTCTGGACACTTTTCCCTTTTCATTCTCTCTCCTTGATTATCATTTTCTCAATTCGCTAGATGAAAAATGAATAACAAAAAGACACAGGATTTTTTGTTTTTAAACCAAACCTAGACCTAACCGACACCGGTTAGACCTTCACCAACATCAGTACCTTCATGATTGGTTATCTACCGGTCGGTTACCCTTGATAGCACTTTCTCTTGCACCTTGCCCTAAATTTGGACCCTATTACCCTACCCATCACTCATTTTTCTACACCCAACCTTTACCCTGACCATTCCCCTCACCCCCTTGACCTCATCATGTACTACCTAACCTCGAAGAATCCTTAATATGGGGACTCATTATTTTACCCATACCTCGGCCTTACCCATGCACCGTGACCTAGATTTTGGAACCTGGACCATCGCTAGTGACCTTTGACCTCATGTGTTTGCTATACCCTGTGAACATTGTTACCTTCTGTTTATTGAGCCTGATGATTACCTCACCTTAGAGTAGTGGTACACCAGTTCTATGTGTTACACTAAGGTATTGCAGGTAGATACCAGTAAGACGGTGGGAGCAATCCATGGACGAGTTGAGCATAAGTCATGTCAAGGGGAACCAGATCCTTCAGGATTTGGTGAAGCTACTGGAAGACAAAAGAGCATTGTTCATGGGTGTACCTGATGATTATTGACCCATGGGTAGGAGGAAAGTAAAGTTATGGCCTGTTTGGTTCAAGGGGTTTACCTAGAAACAAGGTATGGTTTTGTTGATACCCATTGTTGTGTAAAAATGACTGTTGCTACCTTTCGATCCTACCCCATTGGACCTAGATGGGAGCAGTTTACTTTGCTTACCTTTGACCCTACCCACGGTTACCTGGATGTAAAGACTAGACTTTGCTCCAGTTGTCTGATTTTATGGACCTTCCCTATGCATATGCATCAACCAGACCTATGATCAAACCATTGCAGGAGATGGTGCCTTCTGCTAATTAAGAGCTGTGAATTTGTAGAGGCTTGAAACATAGCTCCATCCATACAATGGTATAACCACATATTGATAGCTTCATGAGAGACCGGTCAAGGTTATAATAAAAGTCTGAGCAAGTAACCATTGGTGGTATACAAAGCCCAAATTTGAGGATGAGACCACGTTATATTGTCCTTTGTGTTTGTATACCTTGATTTTGACAATTTTATTTGAGCCATTTGTAATAATTTATGCACTATAATAGTTAATCTACTGTAATTTAATTACTGTGAATTAATCCACATATTTTATCACCTTATTTTCTTATTGGTAGACAGATCCTTGGTTGAGGATAATGCTCGAAATAGTTGAACCTGCACCCTGGAAGTTGACTTTTATCTTGAGTAAGAGCTATGGCTAATGAAGGTAGCCATCTAGGGTTGAAAATTCAACGGATGCCTAGAATTCCAGTCTTTGGACTCAGATTAGATGGCCATTTTACCTTATCAAAAGATAGTTCCACTCTGCTAGATCTGAGAAGGAAACAAACCCTCGATGTCCATGACAGATGTGGAATGGGATCAACAGTTGAAGTTTGAGTAAGACACTATGGACAATCCACTAGGCCTGATCTTGCGCATGCATTGGTTAGCCTTAAGTGGATTTACGAGTTATCCAAGGAAAAGACCATTCGACAAGCTTTTAACCCCCAAAGATGGATCCTTAGGGAATTTGAGAAAAATCCTCTGCCTCTAACAAGATTTTTTGCTTAAGAGTTGTTTATATGACACCATCTTTACGTGAGAAATAGTTAGTTCAGTAGCAGGCTGGAGATTTACGATGATTTCAAGATGGTTGCATGAAGTATGTTAGCTTCAGTTATACTATACATTTGATGACAGCATTGAGCTGGCATTTCATTAACTACTCACTCTTTACCAGCTGGTGGATTTGATCCAATCAGGAAAGGAGGCTGAGTACATGTTGCTGCCACAGAGTTCCAGCAACGTTTGATGATTCTACAGTTTCAACAATTACTTGTAGGGGTTCATACCTCACTAAGCAAATGAGGAAGATGTAAGTAGAACATAGTGATCCTCTAGAGTGATTCTTCACTTAGCTAGGGACTATGCTTTGACACTCCTAGGAGGAAGACACTAACCTACATTGAGGATACTCACCCCTTCATAATCCCTATTAAGACTTCAGGCAAGATCAAGTTGAAGTCCAAGAACTTAGATACCAGTCATGAATCCTGGAAACTGATGACCAAGTCCTGGTCACAATGCATAAGAAAGATCTATTGCTTCAGCTTTGGTTGACATTCCCAGAATCCCACAATAACTAGGACTGAAAACCTTGCTTAGGAGGTCAGTCTCCTTAATGTGGCATCGATTGTTATGTTTATGGAGCCTATTTTCATGTTAGAGTGTGGTACACCTTCTATGTGTTACACTCGGGTATTTTTATGGTGGTCCCACTCACCGATGAGCGGGTCAAGGGGGTTCGGGGGCGAAGCCCCTGAAGCAAATTTTCATGGGCGGTTTATTAACCCATGGATAATGGGTAACCGTTATGGGCTGTTTTTAGGCCCATGGTTTTTCGATACCCATTGTTTTGATACCCACGATTTTTTGCCCATGGTTTTGATACCCATAGTTTTTGCCCATGGTTTTGATACCCACAGTTTTGTATCAAAATGCTTAAGAAATTGTCTATTTATATGGTCTTATGCATATGATAGCATAGACAAGAAAATCTGCATTACATATGTGTTTTGAATTCAGGTGTGAATTCTGTAGAGTTTGTTGAGCATAGCTCCAAACGGATCTGGGTATTATATTGAGAGAGTGGAGGCTTGTAATAAAATTTGAACAAGTGATTCTTGGTGGACGTAGCCCAAAAGATGGGTGAACCACATTAAATAATCTAACTTTCTATGTTGTGTTATTTATTCTGCACTTTTATTTGAGATCTGTAATATTTTATGTCTTATTTCCTCTGCACATATTTTATCTCTTATTTCCTAACAATCGGTATCAGCTTCTGGTTTGGTTTGCCGAAGTGTTGAATCACAGGGAACCAGTTTTTTTTGAGTGGGAGCTATGGCAGATGATGGAAGATCTAGGAGGGTTGATAAATTCAATGAGTATGAATTTTTCTTTGGAAGATGCAGATGGAAGATTACCTTTATCAAAAGGATATTTATACTCCACTGTCTAAGAAGGTGAACCCCTCAAGTTCATGCCAAATTCGGAATGGGATTTGTTGGATCGGAAGGCACTTGGAAATCCGGTTGTGTCTTGCATCTTCGGTATTATTTAATGTTTCAAAGGAAAAGTCACTACAAAAGATTTAATGGATGCATTAGGGAAGTTGTATGAAAAACCCTCTGCCTCTAACCCAGATATTTTTAATGAAAAACTTGTTTAATATGAAGATGTCTAAGAATGGTTCAATAGCATATCATTTAAATGATTTCAATATGGTTGTGAATATGCTAGCTTCAGTTACAATAGAATTTTATGAAGAAGTTAGGGCTTTATTAATTCTATGCTCTTTACCTGAAATTTGGAATAGCCTAGTAATGGTGGTAAGCAACTCGGTTCCATCTAACTCGAAGTTGCGTTTGAGGATGTTGTAGGGGTGATTCTAAGTGAGGAAATGCGAAGAAAAAGCTCTGGGAATCTTCTACTTTAGGGAATGCTTTGACATGTGGAAACTAGAGGGAGACAGAAGAATAGAGGAAACCGTGGAAAATCAAAGTGATCGGGCAAGGTCAAAATCGCCTTGGCAAGATCCAGTATGCTGGCACTGTGGAAAGTCTGGGCATGCCTCTGAAGGACTGTTGGGAGCTTTTCCCTAAGAAGAAACAACAGGAAGAAAACAAGGAGGTAAATGTGGCGCATCGGGTAATGTATGTCAGACATGCTTTGATTCTTTATTTGCATAATATTACCTGAATCTTGGGCACAACTTTTAGATTCAGGGGCTTCTTTTCATGCTACTCCACATAGGCATTATTTTGTTGATTATGTTCAAGGGGATTTTGGGCATGTTTTTCTTGGTGATGATGATCCTTGCAGTATAGTTGTGAAAAGGTTCTGCGTCAGGTTAAGATTTAGAATGGGAATACATGGCTATTGAAGGATGTAAGACATGTGCCTACATTAAGGATAAATTTGATATTGGTAGGGCAGTTAGGAAGTGATGGTTGTACTGTGATATTTACAGCTGGGGACTCTTGGAAGGTTACCAAGGGTGCTCTTGTGGTGGCAAGAGGTAAGAAGGTTGGAACCTTGTATTTATCCACTGATAGTACTAATGATTGTAATCTTGTGGCTTCAGATGTAGATACAACATTATGGCACTATAGGCTGGGTCATATGAGCCATAAGGGCATGGACATCATAAAGAAGAATTTTCCTGGATATACAGAAACAGGTTTGGATTTCTGTGAGAACTGCATATATGGGAAACAGAAGCGAGTAAGGTTTCTCAAGGTTGGACCTATGAATAAAGAGAGTAAGTTAGAGCTGGTACATTCTGATGTGTGGGGGCTCGACTCAGGTATCATCTCTTGGGGGTTCAAGTTATTATGTTACTTTTATTGATGATGCAACAAGGAAAGTTTGGGTTTATTGTATTAGAAACAAATCTTATGTATTTGACACTTTTGTTAAATGGAAAGCCTTGGTAGAGAATGAAACAGGTCTTAAGCTAAAATGTCTCAGGTCAGATAATGGAGGGGAGTATTGCAGCAATGAATTTAATGATTACTGTTCTAAGAATGGAATCCACAGGAAAAAGATGGTTCCAGGAACTCCGCAGCAGAATGGGGTATCAGAAAGGATGAACAGAACAATAATGGAATGTGCTAGGAGCATGAGGTTACATGCAGGACTGCCTCTTTCTTTTTGGGTAGAAGCGGTGAGCACAACTATGTACTTGATAAACAGAGGACCCTCAAGTGCCTTCGATGGAGGCATACCTGAGGAGGCTTGGTATGGTAAGAAAGTTGATTATTCATTTCTTAGAGTCTTTGGATGTGAGGTGTTTGTTCATATAGACAAGGATGATAGGACCAAGCTAGAGGCTAAATAAGAAAAATGTACTTTCATTGGTTATGGTGGTGATGACTTTGGATTTAAATGTTGGAGTATTAAGGACAAGAAAATCATTCGGTCTAGGGATGTGGTCTTTAATGAGAAATTCATGTATAAGCAATAGTTACAAGAAAACAGGGAAGAATCCAAGAAAGAATATGCAATGGTAGAGGATCTTCTGGATGGGACAGTGACCCATGAATCAGTTCAAGAACTGACTCAACAAGAACCCCAAACTCCTACAGTGAGGAGGTCTTCTAGGGTAAGAAAAGAACCTAAACATTTTTCTCCTTCTCTTTATTATTTATTACTCACTGATAGTGGAGAGCCAGAGAGATTTGATGAAGCAATGCAGGTAGATGCCAGTAAGAAGTGGGAGCAAGCCATGGATGAGGAGCATAAGTCTCTCATGGAGAACCAAACTTGGGATTTGGTGAAGCTATTGGAAGGAAAAAGAGCATTACAGAACAAGTGGGTGTACAGAGTTAAAGACGAAGAAGGAGGAAAGAAAAGATATAAGGCCCGGTTGGTGGTCAAGGGGTTTGCACAGAAACAAGGTATAGATTTTGATGAGATTTTTTCTCTTGTAGTAAAAATGACTTCTATCAGAACTGTTCTTGGAATAGTGGCAGCAGAAGACTTGCACTTAGAAAAGTTAGATGTAAAGACTGCATTTCTCCATGGTGATTTGGAGGAGGAGCTATATATGCAGCAGCCAGAAGGATATGAAGTCAAAGGTAAAGAGGAGATGGTGTGCAAACTAAAGAAGAGCTTGTATGGCCTGAAACAAGCTCCACGTCAATGGTATAAGAAGTTTGATAGCTTCATGATGGAGTAAGGTTATATTAGATGTCATTCTGACCATTGCATGTATACAAAGAAATTTGAGGATGGAAGTTATATTATCTTGTGTTTGTATGTTGATGACATGTTGGTTGCAGGTAAAAACATGCAAGAAATAAAAGTACTCAAGAAACAGCTAAGTGAATCCTTTGATATGAAGGATTTGGGGGTTGCTAGAAAAATCCTTGGTATGAGGATAACTCGGGATAGGAAGGAACGAAGCTGACTTTATCTCAGGAAGAGTACATTAAGAAGGTATTGGATAGGTTTAACATGTAGGATGCTAAACCGGTTGGGACTCCTTTGGCAGGCCATTTTAAGTTATCAAAGGAGCAGTGTCCCAAGACAGAGCAGGAAAGAAACCATATGTCCAAGGTACCTTACTCATCAGTGGTTGGCAGTTTGATGTATGCTATGGTATGCACTAGGCCTGATATTTCCCATGCAGTAGGAGCTGTGAGTAGATTTATGAGTGATCCAGGTAAAGAGCATTGGAAAGCAGTAAAGTGGATCCTTCGGTATTTGAGAGGGACCATGGGGACAGTTTTATGCTACAGTGGATCAGACACCACTTTACGTGGTTATGTAGATTCAGACATGGCTGGAGATGTAGACAGTAGGAGGAGCATGACAGGTTATATTTACACTGTAGGTGGGACAACAGTAAGCTAGATTTCACGACTACAGAAGTTGGTGGCTTTGTCAACCACAGAGGCTGAGTATGTTGCTGCCATAGAGGTAAGCAAAGAGATGATTTGGTTACAATGATTTCTTGAGGAGTTGGGGCATAAGCAGGAGGAATGTAAGCTGCATAGTGATAGTCAGAGTGCTATACACCTAGCTAAGAACTCTGCTTTCCACTCCAGGATGAAGCATATACAGTTGAGATATCACTTCATCAGGACAGCTTTGGAGGAAGATAAGTTGAAGTTGGAGAAGATTCATACCAGTCAGAATCCTGCAGACGTGATGACCAAGGTGGTCACAAGGGATAAACTAAAGCTATTTTCAAATTTGGTTGGCCTTCGCGGATGATAGTGAAGGGTTGAGAAGCTTGCTGAGTGGAAATCAATTTCCAAGTGGGAGATTGTTATGTTTATGGAGCCTATTTTCATGTTAGAGTGTGGTACACCTTCTATGTGTTACACTCGGGTATTTTTACGACGGTCCTGCTCACCGATGAGCGGGTCAAGGGGGTTCGGGGGTGAAGCCCCCCGATCGATGGGGGCTTGGGGGTGAAGCCCTCAAAGAAAATTTTCATGGGTGGTTTATTAACCCATGGGTAATGGGTAACCATTATGGGTTGCTTTTGGTCCCATTGTTTTTTCGGTACCCGTTGTTTTGATACCCACGGTTTTTTGCCATTGTTTTGATACCCATGGTTTTTGCCCATGGTTTTGATACCCATAGCTTTGTATCAAACTGCTTAAGCAATTATCTATTTATATGGTCTTCTACATATGATAGATAGACAAGAAAATGTATTGTAGATGTGCTTTGAATTTGGATGTGAATTATGTAGAGTTTGTTGAGCATAGCTCCAAACGGATCTAGGTATTGTATTGAGAGAGTGGAGGCTTGTAATAAAATCTGAGCAAGTGATTCTTGGTGGATGTAGCCTAAATTGGGTGAACCATGTTAAATCTTGTCTCTCTGTGTTGTGTTATTTATTCTGCACTTTTATTTGAGATCTGTAATATTTTCTGCATATTAGTTTCTACTGTTGCGATTCTGTAAGGGATTATTCCACATATTTTATCTCTTATTCCCTAACACATCGGTCTCTGTATTTACCAATACATCCCATAATAGTAACCTACCTACCTATTCCCACATCACCCTTAATCACTTGTGACCTGTCTAAGACCTTTTTCAAACCTACAGAGACCCAAAACCAGTTACTTGACCTTCGGATCTTATTTTAACCTATCCTGTTAGATTAGATATTTCTTATTGTGTTTTAAATGAGATACCTAAATCATTTTAACTACAATAGGATTTACTTTACTACCAGCATTAAATTGTTTTAAACAGTGGATTGATAGCCATCTAGGAAGTATCACACTTCCTGGATCTAGCACATGCTAGGCAATCCACTACATAAATTGTTTAACTCTTTCTGGTGGTCTTGCTTTCTATTTCAGGTAGTTCCTCTCAGCCAAAAGGAAGCTCTCACAATCAGATTTGGATCAATGAGTTAACATGCGTACAATAACCTATTAACCAACATTTCAACAGGTATCCCTCCTATGCCCGTTACCCTATCTATTTCATCATTTTCAAAGAAACGTCTAAGAATCAAGTGAAATAGGTATGTGTACGCATATGTAAAAATATTCCCAAGTAATGGCACCATTTGGGTGTTGTTGCCACACAAATAGGTCTTGGTGTTAAAATTGTCCTCTGTAATACAAATAATCCTCAGAAACGACACCATTTTGGTGTTAGTATCCAGATTGATTCTCCTGCGAGGGATGAGCAGAATCACTAAACTGGCAAGATGCTTAGAGACAGAAAAATCATGATATAAGTCATTTTGTAGCCATGGAGGGGATTCAGCTGACTCTTTGTCACTCAGGCATTGTAGAAATGGATAACACCTTATCAATGGTTTTATCTACCCTCACTACTTTAGGTTATACCTTCAACCAAGGTGAGAGGACCCGTTCTGTAACCCAAGTTGGTGAAGGATATCAAGAGATCCTTCTTTGCACAATTTTCATGAAAACCTTGAGAAAATATGATCAATACAACATAATCTAACTCTCATGAGTTTTCACACTAGAGAGTGGAGATGTTTCCTAGACAAGGTTCGGGTTACTAAAGACAATAATTGAAACTTGATTGTCTCTACATATTTTGGTAGTGGAGTTTGTTCATTTGTGGATACACAGTACAAACAGGTGTAGTTCATGTAGGATTCATCATTTGAGAAGTTTTTGGTTAGAAGTTAAGCAAGATAAAGTTTAATATACCATATCTTTGAAAACCTTTAACATAAATTGGGAACTCACAGCACAGAATGCTTCAAAACAGCCAAAATATTCCTTCAACTAGAAGATGTGAATAAATGGAAGCCCAAAGATGCACGGTTTCACACATTCTTCAATAATTCAACACAAAGGCTCATGTTAAAGACTCAATTAAACGTTAAAAATCCCTAGTTCGTCACGCTTAAGATACACTCATAGACTTACAAACAATATTTTTCAACATAGTGAAAGTAAAGTGATTTTAAATTGTTTATTTCATTACCAGATGAAATATCTTCTCATAACGAAATTGTAAATGCCACAATACTAACACACAGATGAGATCTTGTGTGACTCAGAGAGATTTTAACATAAGATTACAACAAGAATAAGAAAAAATATTTGAAAACATTTTGAAAATAAAAGCAGACACAATTATTCTCATGATCAACACAAATTCATTCAAGGTTCATTAGATTCATCAGCAGGGTGTTTAAAGTTTCTTCAACAATCTCAGAGCTTGTCAATGGTTGTACACTTGCAACCATCTTGACATGAATAAATCTACAAACATAGGGAAATAAACAGGTTTCTCAGATGGTCTCTCGAGAAAATGGTTTTTCTCAAACTTTCTCAGAAAAATTAACCCCCCTTATGCAAGAGTATTCTCATTGCATTTATACAATTTCACTCATTCGCTCATCCCAAATTCCCCCTCCAAAATTCTAAATCTTCACGATAATATTCCTCTTTACAACATATTGTTTAATCATGTTATTCCCTTGAAAATATCTTACTTTTTGTTGCTAAGTAGATAAATCATGAACTGATCACGTTTCTCAGTTCCTCAACTATGATTGGGATGCCACGTCATAACTTTTGACATTCTTTTTAATCATTATTTTATTTTTTTCATGCAATAAATCCCCTTTTTAATAATTCTCAGGTAGCTCCATATGGCTTGATCTGAAAAGAAATCCTTTTCACCTTTGAGAATACACCTTGAGGAATAGATACATGCATTCGCATCTCTCAGAAATGAGTGTCCTCGCATGGATTATACCACATATCTAAGTTGCGAGTTTGATTCAGCCAAGTGTTAAGAGGAGCTAACAGAATCCTCCATGTGTCTCATTGGTGTAACTACAAAGGTGAAGTCCAGAGGTAGGTTCCAAAATGGGCACGGGCCCTCCATGTGTTCATAACCTGAGAGAGTTACACTGGTCATTGAAACATTTGAGCATGAGAAGCTCCAGCGGAAGCTTCCATGTGTCTGTTTGGTGCAAATTCAAAGATGAAGTCAAGAGGTAGGACCTCAAATGAGCACAAGCTCTCCACATGTCCCAGGCCCAAGAAAGTTGCCTCGGCCTTTGAAAAAGTCTCATTATAAAGAGGAGCTAGTGGAAGCCTCCACATGTCTCTTCGGTACACTTTTTATATGGTACACAAAAGCGGAGACCCCAAACAAGTGTGGGCTCTTGACATGTCTCAGGCTCAGAAACTTTTTTACCATCTGTTGAAAATTTTAAAAAACTAGCAGAAGGGTGCCACGTGCCTAGGGTCCGAGAAATTTTCATCAGACGCTTGAAAATTCTAAGTATCGGAAGATCCATTAGAAACCTCCATGTGTCTCTTCGGTGCAACTTCAAAGATGAATTCTAGAGGCGGGACCTCAAATGAGCGTAGGCTCTCCACATGTCTTGGATCTAACAAGGTTGCACCAACCGTTTGAAAATTTTTGAGCATGGACCGAGCCAGTGGAAACCTCCACGTGTCTCCTTGGCCTAACTCCAAAGGTCAAAACTAGATGCGGATCCTCATATGATCACAGGCCCTCCACGTGGAAAAGATCTTAGTTGAGGCAGGTCTGGGGGGCCTTTTGCATTTTATACCACTCAAAATAATTGTGTGCTTTTAAACATTCTAGCCCACCCACCTGCTTTTGATATAGGCTTTACAAGTGGCTTTCCTGGGTGTCGATGGGGCTGTGGATTACTTTATAATTTTACTCCTTTTCACAAAAAATCCAAAATTCCCAAAGTGCTCCGATAACCCTCCTTCCCGTCTTTGATGTAAACTTAACACGTGGCTTTATTTGGGCATTCGTGGGGTTGTGCTTCACTTTATAACTTTATTTCTTTTTTCAAAACAAGGCTAAAAGTTCTAAAGTTCTCTGATGACCCACCTTCCCGCAACTGCTTGACTTATGACATGTGTACACTTTTCAGGGCCAAAGTAAGAAATTGCTCCACCATTTCATATCATTGAGTAGTTAATTAGAATTCATTAGAGCCACGGAACCAATTTGGCATTTTTATAAATGTGAAAAAAAGTGACAAGTTTACCAAATAGACCCATCATACCGTGTCCAATCAAAGAAGACCACGTATCCGTGGGTGTTGGGATAAAATTTGATAGGGAAAACATGACCATGGAAAAATAAAAGGAAGGGGAAACCCCAACATTCACACCCAAATAACAAATTGGTCCTCACGGAAAGAAACCTGTAAAAA
Organism: Taxus chinensis; assembly: GCA_019776745.2. NCBI lineage: Eukaryota > Viridiplantae > Streptophyta > Pinopsida > Cupressales > Taxaceae > Taxus > Taxus chinensis. Next base: position 85,786,968 of record CM034150.1, on the reverse strand, counting down.
TACCAGACACGACATAATCCAAGACCATAGAAAAGGATTTGATGATAACAACCTAATAAAGATAATACTTCAATCATCCACACACGGAGACAAAAAATATTTCAAACCACGCAGACTGAAAAAGTTTTGAACAAACAGGGTGAGATTGAAACGAGCACCAACACTCCCAAGCCAAACCACTTACATAATTTACGAATTTCTTGAACATCACCTTTCTAGGAAGAAGTCATCAACAATTTAACAACCAAAAGATCTATCGAGAACTCTTTAGCCAAAACTAACCTGAAACTAGCCATAGATTGTTTATAGGGAACCTTTATTATCCAAAAACTCTATTTCATTCACAATCAATTTAAAAAGGCATAAGCCACTAAACACTAAAATATAACACCTAGGATTTACGTGTTTTCCTATTTTTTGCTTGATTTAATTGCATTTTGAGTTGTGAGGAGGATTCATCACCTTTTCTTCTCTTTCACACTCCACCATCATAGCCAATGTATGTTGTTTTTTTCTGAGTGAGATAAGACACCTTTCTGCCATACATAACTTCTAGGTTGGCTTTTACTTTGACTTAATTTACTCCAAATTCAAAAATTTCTTCATCTTCTAAAAAATCTCAGTAGTTGGCATCGATCCAGTGACCAGCATTGGTTTTTTCATCATACCGCCAATGATTAACTAGCCACAGTCAATTTCTCTATGTTTTGATTATTCTATCAAAAACATCATCCTCTTCTTATGTTCTAATTTTCTATGTTCTAAATCTTTGAACACACTTATTTCTGATCCTTTGTCACCCCTAATAGGACCCAGTTTTATCCATTTTCCACTTTTCTTCTCAAGATAGCCAAATTTCTTTATTTTCATAGTAACCGGCATCGATCTTTCTACCAAACTGGCACCAATTTACTAACCGGTATCAGTCTCTGTGTTTTTTATATTTATCAAAAATAACAACCTATTTCTATTCTCTAGACTTCACCAAATATTTGTTTCTGAGTTCTATCAATTCTACAGAGCCTAAAATCCCTCTTTTACACCTTTCATATGGTTTGGACTCACCAACAGCGTGAGCCCTGACTTTTCACACTAGTTGTATACCCTTTCCTACTAGCCCTTCACTCTCCTCCATCTCATATCCAATGGATCCTAATATCATGATTATATCTGTAGGTGACGAGGGATTTTCTGAATTCCTTGATCACAACCTCTTGGACAAACATCATTACCTCACCCACTCCTCTACCTACGATTCATCAGTTCAGCCGTTGTTTGGTATTCCTACTTCCATGCCCCCTACCATATCTATGAGTGCTACTTCAGCATTACCTACTCCCGTGTCAACATCACCTACTGCACCCTCAACATCTGCTGCACCATCAGCATATATTGCACCTTCAATGTTTGTCATTCCCCCAACTTCTTCCAGTGCCTCATCTTCTACTATATCTTCATATATGGCTTCTAGTATAGGTATGCCCACATCATCAGTACCTATAACTTTGTAGCCACTAGTAGTGTCAACATTCTCTACCCCCTTTCAGAATCTGGTCCTTTCTATACCCCAAACTCTTTAGCCCATCGCCACAAGGGTCTCTACACAAGTTCCTCCCACCTACACCCTACCTCAACAATCACCTGTTGCCTCCACTTCTTATTCAGGATACATGCCTTCTTCATCTATTCCTTCTTACATACCCCCATCTCAGTTTTCTTATTTAGCACCACCATACACTAGTGTTCTGTCAATAACTTATTCATCCCATCCACCCCCTTAAACCAAAGGGAGCCTCCCTCAATCTAATCCTACAATGGATCTTATAAATATGATGATGGATAAGATGAAGACCCTTAAAGCATCTGTTTGCAGCTCTCGTAATTCCTTAACTTACGATGAAATATGTAATGAGCCTATTCATCCATCCATATCCATTCACGCTTATCCCACACATTGGGATTTTCCTATGTTTAATCGATTTAATAACAAGAAAGACCCTAAAAAACATTTATGATCATTCAAACATATCTACTATTTGATCTCCCATGATGATGCCTTGCTACTTAGGACCTTCCCCATGTCATTGACAAGACCTGCCTGAGATTGGTATAGTGCTTTACCTATAAGCTCTCAATATTTTCCTTCAACCAATTGGCCCAAACCTTTTTGGATCACTTCTCAATCAATATCTCTAAGAATGTCTCCATGACTGATTTATATTCTATTTTTCAGTATGATAATGTTTTTATTATTGAATTCATCGCACGCTGACAGGGGCTCGTTAATCATCTCACCTTTCAACTTCCACAACCTGAGCTGATAGATTTGTTCACCAAATTTTCCGAAATCTTTAGGTATAAACATTCTAAATGTTTAACGAGGCATTCACCATGGCTCAGAAGCTAGAGATCTGTGCCCTTGAAGAGGAAAAGGTTAAGTCGTGTAACAAGATCACTTTGTTTAGGTCAAATTAATCTTCTTCTTCTTATAAACCATAAAATAATCATTCTAAGGAAAAATGATCCACCAATGTTGTGGTCCTGAAATTTGGCCCCTCTCATCCATTAAACCAACCAAAACCTCCTCCTAATTTTTCCCCTATTTAGAATTTCTAGTACAAGTATGAATAGAAATGGTATACCCACATAGGAGAACCTTAGTCCTCTATGTTGGAAAATCTTTTAAAATCGGGAACCATCACCCTTCCACCTGTCAAACCACATACTAGTTTTTTCCCTTCCCGTCCTGTACCCGCATGGTATAAGGAGAATGACTACTGTAACTATCACCGTGTTCGAGGACATAGTGATGGAAATTGTAAAAACCTTTAAAAATATTGTCAAGGAAATGTTAGATAATGGAGGTCTTATCCTAGAAAACCCTAACATGACAACAAATAAAAACCTTTAGGTCTTTAAGAAACCTTTTCCAAACCATACCCCTTCATCAAACTAGGCTGGTGAGACATCTAGGAATGACAACAATGTTCACAAGGTCAATGCCATATTTGACACAATACATGTCCCTTCTGCTCAATTTCCTCCCATCCCATCTACTGAGGAAATTCAAGCACGAGATCCTCTACCCAAGGAGGAGCCTATTTCACCTAATCTTCTACCTACAGAGGAACTTACCCTACCCATTATTTTACCCACTAACTAGCCTACCTCACCTACTCCATCTACAGAGGATCTTACCCCATTTATCCCTCCACCTATCGAGGAGCTTGCACTAACCACGCTTCTACCAATTGAATAGCCTATCTTATCCTCTTCTCTACTAAAGGAAGAGTCTACACCACCTACCTCTCTCCCTCGTCGACCCATAGAGGAGCCACTTTTATATCCTCTTTTTGTAAGTGATTCTTCTCCCAGGGTCTTCCAAGATCCTTTCAACCTTCTTACATCACTTCTACCTATAGAGTCAGAATCCAAAAACTTCCTTATCTCACAGACCTCAGAATTCTTTATAGGGATTACCACCAAGTTTTCATCATCTTCCTCTACCTCTATGTCATTCTCTCATTTGGCCGATAACTTAGAGTATGTTGATTACTCCACACTTTGGGGCGCCTTCAACTCCCTATATCCACCCAAATGCATATGTTATCCCTGGATATTTCAACTATTTATCCTAAAGTATTCCAAGAAAGCAAATGTATCACACCTAGGCTGGTCACATCAACCTTTTCTTCATCAACCTCACCTTCAACCCAACCTTCACCTGCACCTAAACCTCCATCCACACCTAAACATTCACCTCCACCTAAACTTATCACTACATTGGGGGTCTTTCCAATTCCTAGTCTAGTACATCCCCCTATGAAGATAGATTTGACTACCTCTTCACAAACCGCCACCAAATCTATTCCCACACCTAAGAGGAAGACCCAACCTCTTAAGCCTCATACCCTAGTTTCTCCCATGTCTTCTTATTCACCTTCACCTCTTCCATCAATCTTACACCCACATCCATTGACCTTAGTCAAGCAACCTCCCCCCTAAGGAAAACTTCCAGCAAGGCAACCCACACCCTCACTTTGAGCTTCTATTATACCCACGCCTTTACCTTCTCTTTTACCTATACCTTTTGCATTACCCTCAACCATGATCTTACCCACACGTACATTATCACATTGTTTGACTCACATGCCTACACCTTCTACATCCCCTTCTTCTTCGCACACTACTTAAACACCTTTACTCAAGAAGGTACAACCTAAATCAAAACTCACACTACCTACCAAAAAGGTAGTTAAACTAACTCAACCCCCAACTCCACCTCTTTCACGAAAATCATCCACACCTTCATTCAAACCCAATCTGACTTCTCATTGTGATCCATTGGCAAGATCCTATTCTAACATCCTCACTAGGCTATAAGAAACCTCTATTATCTCATTTCCACTAATCAATCCTTATGGCTTGCTTAAAACAAAAACAACAGGGTTTGATGATTCCAAAATTTGTGCATATCATCACTCACCAGGGCATGATGTCAAAATTTGTAAGTCCCTCAAAAACATTCTCCTTTAAATCTATACTTCGGATGGTCTCTTTGAGGAAGATGACCTGTTAGAGTATAATTCCATTTCCCCTTCACCCACTACCACTCAACCTATCCCTAAATGTATTCAGTAGCCTTTACCTATACCTCCACAACCCTTTTTTCCTCATCTGATATTTGAAATCAACATGGTCCAAGTAGCCACTCGATCACAGAAAGACAAAGGAAAACAGAAAATTTGTAGCCCATCTAGTGCACACTCACCCACCATTCCACCTACACCTGCCCCAAGGTAACCATCTGTGGGCTGGCTTATCCTATTTCTGACAAAGTTACACATCATACTGTGATTAAAAAAATTCATCAATCTCCTCTAAAGATGTCTTTGTAAGAATTAATTCAAACTTCTGAGTCTCATCATCAGGCCCTCACTGAGGTCCTGCAATCCATTGAGGTTCCTCCAAATGATCTAACAACTGTGACTACCATCTTTACCTCACATCATGTGGCTGGCCTAACCACTCCGCCTCAAAATTATCCACCCATTTCCTCTCCTTAGGTTTCTGCCATCAGTTTTGATGATTTTGAGATTTCCCCTCTACAATCAAATGATCATGATCCCACCCTCTTCATTACCACCTACATCAATGATACTCACATTTGATGCATTATGATTAATGGAAGTGTTAACATTAATATTTTTTCTTCACATGTGTACGAACAATTACGCATACCCGCCCATTGCATGCATAAAACCCCAATTATGATGTGTTCTTTTAATGATTCCTTTATACCCCACACTGTCATTCTCCACATTCGTGTGGGTCCCCACACTAGTCCCGAACTATTCTATATTCTGGAGGGGGAATTTCGATATAACTTGTTGCTTGGCTAACCCTGGATTCACACTATGGGGTGTGTCACTTCAACCCTTCACCATTGCATAAAATTTGAGTATGAAGGGCACCCTTACACCATTAAGGCATATCCTTCACCCCTTAAAACTTGTAACATGCTCTATTGCCTAATTGATGTCCTTGTTCTAGTCAAGGTATCTACCACCCCTACTACTTCATCGTCTTCCACTTCCTCATCTACCAATTCTTCCACTACATCTTCTACAGTCAACCCATCTATCCCCTCTGCTACCGCAGCTATCCCATCTACCAACATGCCTATTTCACCATCAACCAATACCCCACCTTCCCAAGCATTGAGTAGCTCATCCATTCCCACTACTCAAGTCCCATCCTCTGATCCCTTGGTAGATGTTTTCCAATGCTTTTCCTTGGGATAATACCACTTATATAATGTAAACACCTTCCTTACTCCTCAAGAGTATAGAAGCCTTCACCAACACCCACATTATGACCATTGCATTAGAGAGGTTTTTCCATACGGTCCTCCCCACCTTCACACCAACCTGACATATGGGGGACTAGACACTTCTTCTTATTCTTTTGAATTTCCAACCCAAACCCAGCCTTTTTCATCCAACTTCCAATACCTCACCAATCGTTGCTTCGCCCACACATTTCTTCATTGATGTTCCTGGAAGGGTTTTAGATTTTGTCTTTATGAGCAAGGTCGTCACACAATCATACCTTACACCACCCAAAAACACAAAGACCATTGTGGACTTGATTTTTCTTTACAACCTTCCCCCAAGAAGGCTCGTGTTACCCTCATTGAGGAAGAAAAATATTCCCCACCTTCCTCGCCTATTACACCACCTTCACCCACGGAGTGCATGGATCAAGAATCCATCTGTCCTAACCTTTTTTTTTGTGAACATTATTTCCTTGGGACCTCTGACCTATCAACATGATGGCGAGGTGCCCTCTTCCCTTCCTATTCTTTATCATTGTAGACACCAATAATTTAGTCTACATGAGCTTATTACTAAGATCATACTAACTTTCCTAGTCTCATGTTAATTTACTACACTGCGCTAGTAAATTACCATTTCTAACCTCTCCTACACCCCTAAACCTTGCTAATCCCTCTCTAACTAGCTTCTATAAGCTTGATTCCCTTTAATTAACCTTATTTAGGTTAATTAACCCTCTTATTGACTTTCTAAGAAGGATTTTAATTTCTAAACAAATATCTTACCTTTCCAAATAGCCACTTAGCTTCCTAAAATCCTATTCACATCTCCAAATATGTTTTTCTAAAAATCAACTTTTTGAACCCTTTTTAGTCCCACATGCATCCAAAACATCATTTTCTCAAATCCAAAAACTATAAATAGAGGGATACCCCTCCCACCTTTTCCTAAAAAACCTCTCTCTTATTTTTGATTTAAGCCATTTTAGGTCTCTTAGAGTTATTTTCATAGTTTATTTGAGATTTTTGCTTGTTATTTGTTAATCCATTTCAAATATTTAGGTAAATTAGAGAAGCCATTAATGGTGAGCTTCCATTTTAAGCTTTTGAAACATCAACAATCACAAATATGATTGCTAGAGCTTTAATAGGTTCGTTTATTGATAGCTTTCATGGAGTAGAAAAATAATATAGTCGTGTTTAGAGGTTGATTGTTTATTTCAAGCTTTATATATGCATGTAAAAAGGTAGCTCTTGCTTATCTCTAATATGATAGTCATTGAGTTGGTTTGTTTAAAGCTTTTGGGGCCTATTTTATGTTCTTACCACATTTTATAAGATTTTGCAAAAAAATTTACTGCACACATTTGGCACACCCAGTGGGACCAACTACATAGTCCTTTTAAAATATTTTCTAGGCTTTGCATGTCCATTTTTAATCATTTTAAATATTTCTAGGATTAAAAGGCTTGTCTTTTAATAGATTTCATGTTTTAAACAAGCTAAATCTCCCTTTTTCCTAAGCATTTAATGGGTCCAAGCTAGAAATAGGTTTCCATGATCAACAACTAACCTGTTTGCTTCTTTAAAAATTTCATTTCTGTGAGTTTTCAAGTTTTTTGCAGGGGTCGGCATAGGTGTACTAGATCAACGTGTCTCTATCCAAATAGACGTGCACCCATCAAGTTGGTCGCGCACCTGTTTGGTTATATTTTATACTGTCATGCCATTTACAAAGGGTCACATACCTATTGCACTGTCAATGTATCCGTTGACAAGCACACATATCTGTGTCTTTGGACACACAGATGTATTTTTACATACTGTGATGATTCATTTTTTAAGCTTGCAGGCGTATCATGTTGGAAAGGAATCATCTCCATCGAAACCCTAGTATATCCATTGTTCTTCCTAAGCGCAGTGTTTCACCTCACTGTCATATTTGTTTGCCACATGTACTCATCGATCTAGGGGTGAGTATCCTGGTTGGGACATGCATAGTCATTGATCTAGGGCATGCAGGTGTCTGTGTTAAAAAGTAAAAAAATTTCTCGAGCTGTAAGATCAAAAATTCTTGTTTTGTTGATTGTTTCCAGGTTCTAACAAGTGATTACAGTGTTCTTTTTTTTTTTTTTGACTAGCTTAGTTAAGTGTTTCATTTTCTTAGTTGATAGAGGTTTTCAAAGTGTGTATGCTCTTCCCTCACACCTTTTAGGTGATCTTGGGAACCAAAAACACTTCCAAAACCTTCTTATTGCTTTCAAAACACTTTTTTAATGCTTCATAATGGATTAAAGTTCAAAGTTGGTTAAAACGAATTCCTTTTTCACAAAAAACTTGAAGTATTTTCCATTATCTATTTGTAGTTGAGTTTTTTGTGTTGTGTATGCTCTTCCCTCGCACCTTTTTTGGTGATCTTGGGAATCAAAAGCAACACGTGAACTCTATTTCTTATTTTGATCTTTTGGAAAATTACTAACTCCTTGCATGTAGAACCAAAACTTGTTTGTCGAAGAAGGAAGGTTCAAAACATAAACCTACTAATACGTGTTTTATTGTAGGTTGTCAAATGGTGTCCTACTTAAAACCACATTAAGCTAAGTGATATTAAAAATGCACCACATACATCACACCGTATTGCAGGTTTTGGAAAAGGGTACGTCCCTATCCACTCAACTAGAACATAACCCCTTTGGCATAATGCCTTAAGCTACAAAAATGGGGGTGGTTCTAGGAACCCTAAAGTAATCCACCACTGAGTAACCTCATGGATGAAACAGGAAGCATTCTGCTTACCCACTTGACTAGTTTTTACATTATGAGTTAGAGTCAAAGTTGTCTGTATCGCGACCCCAGTGAGAATACGTGTGAACGCATTTATTGCTCATTGTATTTTAAGGGGGTAAAGTAAATATGAGATACTCCTTGGGAAACCTTGGTAAATCAAGCTCGCATTAGACAAACTATTGACACCTAGTTGAGTGATCTACTTAGGAAAGCCATTTTGTCTTGGAGCCCACTTTACTAGTCCATTATCATGTCTTGTCAAACCATCACGAAGTGACAACTTACTTGGAGTCTAAACCTTATTTTTTGAACAAGGAAAAAATTCCACTTAAGTTATATCTAAGTGTCTTTCATCACAAGATTTACAACGTATCACTTATCTTAGTTTCTTTCTCGCCTTAAGATGAGGTGAAACTCTGCCCAAGTGATGCTTAGTTTATTTCCACTTCATTTGGTCTATGCCCTTGCATTCTTGTTGCCCATTTGGGACAATAAGGAGGCATACCTCACGAGTGTTATCATAGAGTGTTTGCCACTTTTTCATTCATTTACACCCATCCATGTTTTTAGATGGGTTGTTAAATGTCTAAAGTGTGTGAGTACATTTTCACATCTTTGATAGTCCTTTGATCTTGATTTCAAGATCGTCTTCATAGCTAGGATTTCGTTTCATCATTGTTTCTCCTTGAGTTTTTATTTTTTCTCACATTTTAGCTATATAATTATGGTACTTACATCTTGTTTTCATTTTTGAGAACTTGGTATAAGTTTCTTTATTGTATCGTTACACTGCTCGCATGGATAATAACTTCTGGCTATACTTGTACTTAGTTTTGATTCCAACATCATCTAAGTCTTTTGAGAGTGTTGATACTACTTTTTTTATATCATGATGACATCATCTTAATACTAACACCTTGCTTTACTTGATTAACGTATCAAAATAGTGTTGTTATGATATCCACATTCACAACTTCCATTATCAAAAACTTAGGTTTTGTCGACATTTGAACTTGTCATAGTATATCTTGTGGAGAGATTGTGTCAATATTACTTTGATACTTAGGTCTTGTTGGTATTCTAACTTGACCTATATAATGATAGGGTATTTTCACTATCTATCTTGTGCCCATAGTTGAGATCATAGCTTTGGGTATATTCTTTCTAAAAGAAGCTTGAGTGATTATTTGGTTTGTTAGTGTGTTCATGTTATTGTTCCTAGAACAATAATGATTACATAACATTACATTTAGGACACACTAGGATATTTAGACTTCAGATGACTTACACGACATACACCTAGGTTTCATACAACTTTGAATACATTTAGAAAAAACCTAGTACAACTTTGACTAGTAATGCCAAGAATCACAAAAAATGGCATCTAAACCAAATGAGCATGACTTAGAAGAAAATCCTTTTGCATCCTTCCCATTCAGTGGTAATAACTTAGCACCTCTCTTTTCACAAGTCAAATACACAAAACCTTTAGTTGATCATAGCAAAGAGTAATATGATTCTTTCGAGGAACAACATAAGTTATACCTAGTTTGATTCGACGATCTCCTTTATTATAACAAACATCAAGGACTCACAAGATTTCCTGAGTTAGAATCCAAGCTTCCACAAGAGTGTGAAGGGGAGACTAAAATCATTAACCATAAAATGGAAGAGCAACCATCCCTCTTGGACATGGATAACCCCTTTGATGTAGGGTATACTTCCACTTCCAGACAGCATAACAAAAATGTTGAAGAAGACCCATCAAAACCAACAAGTGATTTTTGAAGACCTTATTCTAAGGCTTCACACAAAGTAAAAGTTGAACATGAGTGCAAAGGCTCACCGCCTCCTAGGTTTGATGAAGAAGATGATCCCTTAATTGAAGAAGAGATCCTCCAAAGAAAGATATTGAAACTCAGTCAAAATTTAGCAAACTTAGGTTCTTCAAGTAGGAATGTGCATAAAGATAAACTCAAGACAAAATCTGGTGAGTTTCACTTTGATCCATATGATGACACAACTTTCAAAGTTGCTAAGGTAAATAGACCAGTATCACCTACAAAGGAACAACTCATTCAACAAGAGTTACAATCGATGAAAAATATGCTTACTATGCTATGATAAAGTAACGTAGGACATAGTAGGAAATTCCTATAGGAATAGCTTTGTCCTTAGCCCTTTGATAAGGATATGTTGCGACAACCATTTCCAAAATGTTTTACCATCCCTAAGTTCAAAAAGTATAAAAGAAAAGGTGATCCTTGTGATCACATCAAATACTTCTACATGGCTTGTCAAGAGGTCGCATACAACGATAATTTTCTAATATGATTATTTCCTCGTAGCCTAGGAGCACTGGTGTTAGAATGGTTTTTTAGTATACCCAAGGGATCCATTACGACATGGCCACACACTATTCAAAAAAAAAATTACGACATTACTCCTTCAATATGGAGAATGATATCACCATGAATGACCTTTGCAACAAAAAAGAAACCTAATGAGACCTTTGCATGGGATTCTTCACAGCGATGGCATGGATTGGTAAGTCATTTCCCTTGTGCCTTTCCTAAAAAATAGCTAGTAAGAATATTCATCCCTAACTTAAACCCATAAATAGCCTTTCATTTACAAATAAACTTCAGCTCTAACTTCAAAGAAGTTATAGAGAAAGGTAGTCAAATTGAAAAGGATCTCATTGCAAAGGGTACACTTAAACCGGTCATAAAGGACAAACATGAAACAAAACCCTCAGATAAACCAAAATTCTTCAACAAAAATAAACATGTCATTGGCGACGACATTACAGACTCCAAAAGAGTCCAAACTGTACAGACTGGTCCACTTCTAAATCTTTTGCAAGGACCTCACCCAAAGGCACCTACAAAACGTATGTTTAAACCACTAACATAATCACTATTTACCATACATAAATACTTATATGTGGTGAACATGATGCAGTACCCAACCGTGACAGTACTATATCCAGAAGATGCTCCAAAATCAGGTTAGTTCAAAGAGCATGAGTATTGTGATTTCCATCGTGTCAAAGGACATAAAACTAATAGGTGTTTGAGACTATGACATTATATACAAGACCTCATCGAAGAGGGAAAAATCACCATAGATTCACCCCCTACTCAGGACAGGGTCCCAACGAGAAAATGGGTATATTCAAAGAGCCCTTTCCTAACCATGCAGATAAGAAGAACAAAAATCCAGATCATGGAAAAACTTCCAATGACTATAGGATTGTTGCCTATGTTTATCCAACTAATGATAGTCCCTTTGATTCCCTTATAGGTTGTATCCATTCATCTGATGAACAAGTTAATACTATTAGGATTTTAGAAAAAAGTTGTGTGTAGGTACATGACATGTGCTCGTTTGATCATACCATATCCCCTACCTATTCCTCAAGAAGGTCATTACAATTTAATAGAACAGTTGGAGAAGACACCAGCTAGGATATCGATTTTAGATCTCCTCAAAATATCTACTACTCATAAAAACATATTATATAAAACACTACAGAGTTCAGGAGTCTCCACAGATGTAGATCCCACACACCTTCAAGTGATGATTACACACCTTGATTCTAATGATCATATCACTTTTGATCGCACTGTAATCCCATGTAACGACCCAAACCACAACTTACCCCTATACCTAGAAGTAGTTGTTACTCGTCATAAGATCAAGAGAATACTTTTGGTTGGTGGATCAGGTTTAAATATTTGCACTTTGAAGCTAGTTAATTAGTTAGGAAGTTCAAGATCAAATCTAGGCACTAAAACTATTACAATCACATTGTATGATAATGAGGAATGTGAGTCAGTAGGTACTATAGTAGTTCCTATGGAAGTGGGGCCGACATGTCACGATACAACTTTCCATGTCCTTGACCTAGATATTCCCTATAACATGCTCTTGGGATGCCCATGGATTCATGCCATGTAGGATATTCCCTCCACCTTCCATCAGTGTATCAAGATGTGCCATGGAGGATAGATAATCACCATTCAGGGTGATCTAGAACCATTCACACATTGTAGGGAATTGCATAATTTTTCTCGTGCGGCTTATGAATGTCCTTTTACAGATATTTTTGTTCCCTTACAGATAGAGGCTATAAAGGAACATGTGGATCTAGATACACTCACTCCTTGTAATCAGAAATTTCCTTTGTTGGTCAACCCTTTCTCATCATGGGAGGTAACATCTATAAAAAAAGGCCCTGGTGAGCAATTTACTCTTCAACATGCCTTACTAATATCAAATCTTTCAGTATCACCCAGGACATGGGGAAAACCTTACTTTCAATTCAAAAGCACTGGAGATAGATGCCCTGAACCCTTTGAGAGATTCATCCCTAGTGGTCTCTTGTCTAAGGAAAATATGTTAGAAGATCCCACCAGGAGAGTACCTGAGGGTACCATGGCATCATGCCATCAAGCCCCATAGTATATCAAAGGCCACTACATGATGTATGTCATGGGTTACAATGGGTTTGGATGTGGTATCAATGCACAAGGATGGTTAGAACCTGTTCATATCCCTCATTTCAAATCTAACAAACATGGCCTTGGAATTAGACCTCATGATGATCCACCCTTTGAGATTTATGCCACCTCTTCTGAATGTGAGGATGGCTCATCTCATTTAGATAGAGACATGTATTCCCAATGTAGCCTCTACGAGGATCTTTCCTCCATGAACCTATTCCCTGATTCAGTTGTTTTTACCTTATCTAGATCAAATTCCCAAACCAATTATCAAGTAACCCTTATATATCTAGAACTTGTAGATTGGGATCAACAATTTCATGTGCCACTTGATTTCTTTGAAAATGATGAGGCATTCACAGAATTCATGGGACTCAGGGATTCTATTCCAACTAGGGATTACAAGAAAGGATTTTCCATCAAACTAGACACCTGTGCATACTTCGGAGAAGAAGCAGAGATGTGTGGATGCTTGAGTAAGAAGGTTGTAAGAAAGAATAAGAATACATCAGAGAAGCCTTGTGGGAAGAACAAACACAAGTCTCATAGTGACAAACTTTTTGAGACCCTAGTAGATAAGAAAAATGAAGAAATCATAGAAAAGGTGGAATATCCTTATAAAGATGATCTCACACCTCCTATCGAATTTGATCTTACTCTTCCCATTATCCTACACGGATGGAGGATGCTTCCAAAATTATTGTAGAAGAAACAATTAGTTTCAATATTGGCTCAGAAGAGGAGCCTAGAATGATAAAGTTGGGAGCTTCACTCTCAACACAAGAAAAGAAGGTTTTTGTGGAACTATTGTGAGAATATGCAGATATATTTGTCATGGTCATACATAGATATGCTGGTTTGGACCCATACTTAGTCGTGCACAAACTTGTTGTGCACCTAGATGTCAAACCTATCAAGTAGAAATTGAGAAATATGCACCCCAAGGTTGCACTACTTGTCAAAGAGGAACTTGAAAAGTTATTAGCTGCTGATTTTATTAAACCCATTGACTATTCAGATTGGATATCCAACATAGTCCCAGTTCAGAAGAAGCCAGTTGGTATAAGAATCTATCACCGACTTCCATGACATCAATAAATTATGTCCCAAAGATGACTTCCCCTTGCTTAATATTGATATGATCATCTATTCTACCACTAGTTATGAAATGTTATCCTTAATGGATGGTTTTTTAGGTTATAACCAGGTCCGAATTGTAGAGGAGGATTAGCATAAGACAACTTTCATCACCCCTTGGGGGACATTTTGTTACAAGGTCATGCCTTTCGGACTCAAGAATGTCTAGGCCACCTATCAATGGGAAATGATAGTGATCTTTCATGACATGATGAATGACATCATGGAAGATTACGTCGATGAGATTTTAGCAAAATATAAAACCAGAGGAGAGCACCTGGAAGTGTTGAGACATATTTTCCAGCATCTTCAAGATTACAAAGTGCATTTAAATCCTAGGAAGTGTTTCTTTGGAATTTTGTTAGGGAAGATCATAGGTTTCATTGTCTCACAAAGAGGAATAGAGGTGGATCCTGTAAAAGTTAAAGCTATCACATAGATGCCTCCACCTACAAATCTCAAAAAACTAAGAAGTTTACAAGGAAATATTCAGGAAATCCACCATTTCATTTCACAACTTGTGGATAAGTTCCATCCATTTACACATCTCCTCAAGAAAGATGTTACATTTAACTAGGGACCAAATTGTCAAAAGGCATTTGAACTGCTTAAACAATACCTTGTCAACCTTCCTATACTCATGCCGCCTACCCCAAGGTGAACCTCTCCTATTGTATATTTCAGCTACCCAATTTTCTATTGGTGCACTGCTTTCCCAATATGACCTAGACCACAGAGAAAGAGTAGTTTATTACCTTAGTCACACCTTGATTTCCTATGAATTGAATTACCCACAGATTGAAAAGGCCTTCTTGGTAGTTGTCTTTTCCTTTCAGAAATTACGTCATTATCTCCTTAACAATAAAACCAAGCTAATATCCAAAGTTGACCCTCTCAAGTACCTTTTATCCAAACCCTCCCTTACGGATGAATGGCTAATTGGATCATTCTCCTGAGTGAATTTGATATTGATTTTGTTAACTAGAAGTCGTTGAAAGGACATGTATTAGCCGATCAGTTGGAAGAAGCTCCTCTACCAGGAATGGAACCTTTGTGTCTGGATCTTCCATATGCATCCATGATGTATGTTGAAGAGTTTGTTGAATGGAAAGTCCATTTTTAAGGATCATTCACCTTCCATAGATCAGGAGCAGGAGTCGTGCTCGTCACTCCCATAGGGGAGGTCATTCCAAGGGAATTTTGTTTGGGATTCCCTTGCACTAATAACATTATAGAATATGAAGCACTCATTCTGGCCTTAAGTTGGCTATCACTTGGAATATCAAATATTTACGAGTCATTGGTGACTCCCAACTTATTATTAAACAAGTTAATGATGAGTATAAGGTTAAAGATGAAAATCTTATTCCATACAAGAAATTGGTTGAAACCTTGAAAGAATATTTTGTACAAGTTATCTTTGAACAAAAACCAAGGTCACACAATAGATCAACAGATGCATGGCTACCATCAGATCACTATTACACATTCTGCCTCAGGCAAGTAAAATGTCATTCTTTGTAGAACATTTATGAGTGCCCGCATATGACATGCCAAAGTCATGTTTGGCATGTGAAGTTTTTGGTCCCTTCTCCCCTTGGTATGACCCTATATTTAGATACCTATAAGATGGCACATTTCCCCCAAACATTACCCATTCTGAGAATAAATCTCTTATCTTTCGTATATACCATTACACCCTCCTAGGAAGCACCCTCTATCGTCGTGGCTACAATGGGAATCTACTTCATTGTTTGGGTGTTATTGAATCAATCCATGCTATTAAAGAAGTGCAAGGAGTTATTTTTGGAGTGCACACTAGCACATGGTCTTGGCTAAGAAACTCTTAAGAGTGGGCTATTATTGGCCCACCATGGAAGCCGACTGTTGTAATTTTGTAAAGAAATGTGAGATGTGTCAAAATTACAAAACTTTATACATGCACGAGCACAGGCTTTACAGCCTATCGTAACACCTTAGTTATTTTCTAGGTGGGGACTAGATCTCATATGGAAGCTCCATCCTACCTCATCAAATGGTCATACCCACATTATTACCACCACTGAATATTTTACTAAATGGGTAGAGGCTATGTCTCTCACTTATGTCACTGGTGCACAAAATTCCAAGTTCATTATGAATCACCTCATTTTCCGCTACGGCATCCCTTCCGCCATTGTCACCGATAATGGTAATTCCTTCAAAAATAAAATGGTCAAAGTGTTATGTCAACACTTTCAGATTCAACTCAAGTGGTCCACCCCCTATTACCCTCAAGGTAATGGACAAGCCGAGGCCACCAATAAAACTCTTGTCTAGATCATGGAGAAAATGGTAAGTAAGACTGACTGTAATTGGCACTTACAGATACATCCTGCCCTCTGGGCCTATCGAACTTCCATCCACACTCCTACTGGTATGACCCCATATTCACTAGTCTATGGCACTAAAGCCATCATACCCTTGGAAGTGGAGCTTCCCTCGCTGAGAATATCAATCCGAGACTATCTTGATAAGGATGAAGACTATAGAGTTGCTCGGCTAGCAAAGCTAGAGCTGTTGGATGAGAAGCATATGAGAGCACTTAATCACCTGAAGGTTTACCAGAATAGAGTGTCAAGAGGATATAATAAGAGGATCATTCATCATGAATTTGATATAGGTGATCTTGTTCTAAAAGAAAATCAGAAAAACATTGTCAAGGACAGAGAAAAGAAAGGAAAATTTGAGGCTAACTGGTTAGGGCCTTATGTGGTGGTTGCTAAATATGGATCAAGAGCTTATAAAATTGCATATTCAGATGGTGAAGAGATTCCAAAACCTATGAATGCCATGCATCTCAAGTGGTTTAGCACTTAAGCATGGTGCCAATATTAGAAAATACCTAAAAAGTAGAAAAAGAAAGAAAAACCAAGCAAATAAAATAAAATCAAGAAAATAGTAAAGAACCAAACAAGTCATCCAAGTGTGAAAACCATGCAATTGTGCCACATTGGATAGGTCCTTGGGTGAAAACTGGTTTCTGGTACTCAAGGAGAGTTCACTGTTCACAAGTTACTCTTGCATTTGGACAAATAACTATTACTTTTATGTAGGATTGGTTTCCCTTGTCAGGTCTAGGAATCTTCCTTGCATCTACTTCGCCAAGTCATGATCTGGCTTGTTTGTTCTTATATCTGTGTGAAGGATTTGCCTTTGTATATTCCCATCTAACATTGGGGGCACCTTCACATTTCACCTTCTTGAACATACATGTGTGGCATTATGTCTTTTGTATATTCCCACATCACGCTGGGGCATCCACGCTTCTTTTTCATTGTACATTGCTTTCAAAATAGACCTTAGAAAATAACAAAACATTCAGAAAAGATATACAAAAAATCTAAAACATCTGAAATACCCCCTTCTAGGGATGACACTACATCAATTAGAATAACATTGTCTCTAGGAAACCCTGAAAACAATGTGAACAGTAGCCTTGAAAAGTTGTCTTTTACAATGACACCAAAAAATAATAGAAAATATATCAAAACTATCATGCAAAAATAGAGTCTTAGTTTGCTTGCTTTAGTGGTTGTTTTATAGAATTTTGATTACATTTTATTTCCATGTTTTGTATGTTACATTGGATTCATTTTCTTAGGTTCAGTCTTACTTAGCTATTGCATTTAGTTCGTTCTATTGTGTATACTTGTTTATAATTGTATTGTTTTCATTCGTTTTGTTTCCATTGCATTGTGTGATATGTTTACAAGATTGAGTTCAAATAACTTACTTTAGTTAAGTATTTACTTAGTTCATTGCATTAGATTCACTTTGCATGCTTGTGATTATTTGCAGTATGTTAGTTTGTAATTAGGTTGTGCTTGTAAATTGATTGTACAAATTGTTGTCATCATTACATATATCACATCTATCATTTCTCATCACATCTAACACCATAAAAATACATCATATATACAAAAAATAATGCTAAGTTTTACATCATGCATGTATACTAAGCTAATCATCACATATTGTATCATCAATGGGAGAAAGAGGGGTTACACATGATCACAAATCTATCCCCCCCAGCACAATATCATATATATCATCATGTATACTAACATCTACCAAAGTATCTCATGTACAAAACATATGATCTAAGGATATATCATCAATCACAACATGTGGTAATTGTCAATATCTATCATGATACATACATATGAAATGAAATCATACAACATCATGATATACTCCTCATACATCTATAAACATGAATCATCATCATAGAGCATATAAAAACATGACAATATACACCATCGAATGTCCATATATACATGTGTAAATATATGTCTCAAAATAAGATATACATCATCGATACAAAATCTTCCATCAAAAGGGCATGAATCAAAACTGAGCCTTCATCATGAGGCATTGTAAAAAATGATACATCCATACATACATCGATCAAAATAATCCTTCATAAGAGGAATGTATACATACATATAAAATGTACAATAAGAGAGAGTCAACCATGACTCTCCCCCTCTCCTAGACTGCCTGGTCTATGGCCTAAAGGAGGAAACAACTACTGATGTGATGGTCTGGCTCTGGGTGTACCACCCTGCTAAAGTTGGTTGTTGTATTGATCTAACCGACCATCCTGACCTCCGTGACCTAGATCCTATCCTACTCACACCTAGTTAATCAAAATGAGTCACTCTTTGTTCCTCTGAAATTGCATGATAGTAGGCGACCTTGTAATATGAGAACTCACCACTAGCTCTCATGATATCTTATATCATCTCTATGTCACTAAAAGTTTTCACTTCCTGTACAGCAGAATCTCTCTTCCCTGTCAGTCTACCAATATCATCATGGGCATGTCCCAAAGTGGCGACTTGTTAGATCTCTGTCTGTTGTAATAGTCTATACTTGGGCCCTGTGCCTGATCTCTCTGAATAGTAATACCCTGCACCTGATCCTGGGCCTGGTCCCATTGTGCAATGACACCATGTGCATGTGTCTGTGCCTAATGTAAGAGGCTCAATATCTGATCACCCTGCATCGCTAGCTATTATATCTGCATCTTTCATGCTACCCCATCTCTACCCTGAGAGGCCTAGGATCTCGCTGGTCTCTCTCTATTGTCACGGCCTATAGTTGTGCTCTAGCTTGATCTCACTTGGCCACTACCTGTAACTACACAATATGCAGCCTACTGTAATTGCTACTAGTAGTACAACTAGCTTTCCATCATCTCCACCTAGAGGATGAGGTGGTGGCAGACCCTTGATCTACAGATACACCTACTGTAATGGAACATGGATACCCCAGTTAGAATCCCAACTAGAGGAAACTGTATATAAGGAGACTGGGGCACCTGTATCTTCCTAAGCCTAGGCCCCTATCCATGTGGCTATTGTAGTAGAGGACCTTGTTCACCAACCTCATCATGATGTTGTTCATTGAAAGGATCGTCATCCTCATCATCATCTCCATCATCCCCACCACCCTCATCACCACTACTAGGAGGCCCCACTGGAGGTGCTCTCATGTCCTACATCCCACACTGCTCTCTAGGAATCATCAATCGATAGGTAAAACTGTGTGGTACCATGGAGCATACTCTGCTATACAACTCGGATCCCTAACCTGTCTCAAAGGTACCCACTAAACTGGCACCATCTGTAAATAGCTAGCCATGGCTCTATCTCTGGTGATCTGTGGCCCCATATCAACATACTCTTGGGCACTATAAGAATAGCACATATTCAGCCCTGGTACATCCTATGTATAAGGAAAAACTATCTCTGACACCAATCAACTCTGTAAAACTCCAAATATATTTGCTACAACTGTCCAACATAAAGTCCTCCATGGTCTTTATACTCAAATCTAAGTCATCCTCATGCCACTTTAAATGTCTATATGGCCTCCATACTATCGTGTCCTGTTGTAAGTCATACAACTCTTGGCAATAATGGTAGGTATCTCCCATGTTCGGTTGCACATCATCACTGATCGGAACCCAACCCATAGTAGAAGGATCCTATGGAGATCGAGATCTCAATACACCTATGGGATGACTAATAGAAATATGGTCCCATGCCCAAATCTATAACAATCGAGCTGGACCTACTGTCTTCTAATGATAGTATGTGATCAAGTGAAGGTCCCCATATAAATGTGCTAGTATGCACTGGTCCCAATAGTATGTCTCACCATCAATCAAACCACATATCACTCCAAGAAGACCAAGTGTAAATGAAGCTCTGGTCTTCTCAGGGAGTAAAAATCCACTGAAAAAAGTCATCACATATGTTATGACTTGATCAAGCTTAGGATCTGTTATACACGGTGATAATCTCACTTTCATCCTGTGGCACGGTATATCTAGAATACCAAATAACTCTAGAATACACTAATCAATATCAGGCTGGTGACTCATGTACTGAATCAACTCACCATGGATGGGTACTCGCATAATACACCATACATCCTCTAAGGTAATAGTAATCTTGCCAGTGGGGAGTCAGAAGCACTGACTCTCGTTATGCCACTGCTCAGCTACAGCTGTCAAGAGGCCATGGTCTAGTGTGATTTGTGGCATATCAGCCATGTAGGATAGCCCTGTAATGTATAAAAGGATATCCAATATCCTTTGATCATCCTCATCAAATTGTGCCTCTATCGGAGCCAGGTGACCATATCTCTCTCTAGTGTGAAGGAAAAGTAGTATTCTCTGTGCACAACAAACAATACACTTGTTAGGGATACATTTCTATCTACTTCTATCTACATTTATATCTCTATTCTTCTTCTAAAAATACTAATTTTCACTTTCTTCTACAACATTCTAGTCTATATTCATCTACCCTTAGCTTATTTTTTCTTCCAAAAATTGGTTAAGTATTTTCTTTTGGCACATGCGCACCCCCTTCAACATCTGCATGAATGTTTCATTGTATACATGCCTAGAAAATATACACTCTATTTTCAATGCATACGCATCCATAACAATGTGTACACTTATAACCTTCTCCACCTAAACCCCCTAACTACGTAGGACACATACGTGCCCAGTCTAACACCTATGCCTCCCAGTCAACGTGTGCATGTGTGCATGTGTGTTTTCCCTCCCTCGATGTATATGTGTCTCCTTCGATGGATACGTCATGTGCATACCCACATTTTGATAGGTACGCATACACATACCCATGTTTTTGACACATGCGTGCACATACATACATCTTTTTTCCCTAAAACTAACGTATAAAGTGCTAAAACATAATTAAATGTGAAAATGAAAAAGCAAGGATAGAAAACTCACAAAGGGTTCATCTAATTTGTCCCTAAGATACTCCTAGATGTGGTCTTCTCATCTCTTTCTCCTCACAAGTCTCGCCATCTCACTCAACTACTCTCACACTCGCTTGTGGTAAAAATTTACAAGAGCTCTGCTACAAATGAATTGGTCATGATTGATTTACCCCCCTGGGTGGGTATATTAGGCTGTCGCAATGCCCTTGAGGCATGTTTTCTCCATTGTGATCACTCTAACACTTCTTCTCTTCACTAAAATGATTATTTTTATTAAATAATTATTTTTTATAAAATTTCCACTACATTGGGGAACTATTTTCCACCTAGCACTTATCTCTTCACCTTGGGGCATTTTTAAATATTTCTAGGCACTATTTTTTGTTCTATTTTTATCTATCGCCATGATTATTTTTAAATAATTATTTTTTGTCCATTTTTCTTCTCACCAAGGCATGTTACTACTACCTGACACCTATTCTCCTCACTCTAGAGAATTTTCATGTGCTTATGGGAGATATTCCATTTCTTAAATTCTTCTGACCGATCAAAAATTTAAAATTATAAAATCATTCAAATAAAAAAAAAATTATAAAATTTTGAAAATTGAAAAAATTGGTACCAAGCTCAAAATGTAGCTGAAATTTGTGTCTCTCACATGGAATTCATCTCATATCTTGTTGGAATTTCCACATATATTGAGACAATGAATTCGCAAATCCTCTGAATCTCCAAATCATTTACAAAAGCTACGCTGCTTACTTCATCGATACTCTAGGGCATGAGTTTCCTGGTATTGTTTCGCTATGCACACTACTTTTTCATCATACCTAAGTGTCCTCCATCCTTTCCCTTGCATATACAAATTTCTTGGGGCATAATTTTAAACCCTTGTCATTTATTAAAACATTTGGGATTACAACTCGATAACAAAATATTTGTTCAACTATCTTTAATGTTGTTGGTTTGAGTATGTGTGATTGTACTTATTTCCCTATTAGGTGAGTTTGTTTGCTTCTCGTATTGCATTACATTCATGTATGTTGCATGGAGTTGGCCATTTTTAGCAATGGATAGTTGTTTGTATCTTGGATTTTCATGTCATTTTACGTTGTTTTTCGTATGCTCATATTTTAATAAGGACCGATGATGAATATTACTAGCAATATGATGAATAGAATTGTTTCTATAGCATTAGTTTGCAGATATCTCAAAATCCCTTTTCTTGTTGTTTCTCTTCTATCGACCCTTTCTTATCTTTCCATTCTTATTTATTTTATTGTCCTTTCAATCATTGATCAAGTTCCTCCATCACCCCATCGACACTCAAGGGGGCATCCTTCATCCTACTAATTTTTCTTCTACCCCTTCAAATTTTTTAGCTGTTTGTAGTTGTCTACTTTCTTTGAAGTAACGTCACACATGTCACCTCAAAGAGGGGAAAATGTAGACACCTATAATTTGGTCTACATGATCTTATTACTAATATCATACTAACTATCCTAGTCTCGTGTTAATTTACTACACTATGCTAGTAAATTACCCTTTCTAACCTATCCTACACCCCTAAACCCTTCTAATCCCTCTCTAACCAGCTTCTATAAGCTTGTTTCCCTTTAATTAACCTTGTTTAGGTTAATTAACCCTCTTATTGACTTTCTAAGAAGGATTTGACTTTCTAAACAAATATCTTACCTTTCCAAATAGCCACTTTTCTTCCTAAAATCATGTTTAGACCTCCAAGTATGTTTTTCTAAAAATTAACTTTTTGAACCCTTTTTAGTCCCACATGCATCCAAAACATCGTTTTCTCAAATCCAAAAACTATAAATAGAGGCATACCCCTCCCACCTTTTCCTAAGAACACACTCTCTCTCTCTCTCTCTTATTTCTGATTTAAGCCATTTTAGGTCTCTTAGAGTTATTTTCATAGTTTATTTGAGCTATTTTCTTGTTATTTGCTAATCCATTTCAAAGATTTAGGTAAATGGGAGAAGCCATTAATGGTGAGCTTCCATTCTTAAGATTTTGAAACATCAACAATCATAAAACTGATTGCTAGAGCTTTAATAGGTTCATTTATTGATAGCTTTCATGGAGTAGAGAACTAATATAGTCATGTTTAGAGGTTGATTGTTTGTTTGAAGATTTATATATGCATGAAAATAGGTAGCTCTTGCTTATCTCTAATATGATAGTCATTGAGTTGTTTGTTTAAAGCTTTTGGGGCTTCTTTTGTGTTTATACCCCATTTTCTAATTTTTTTCAAAAAATTTCATTGCACACAATCCTGAATGTTAGATGACGACACACCTTCTATCAATGTCATTCAATGTCATGATGATGTTTCCATTCTCACCTATTTAGGTGTAGACAATTATTACATTCATCGGTCATTACCTTATGAGACACAAACCATGCTAAATGAATTGACCATAGAGATCAACATTCACACTCAGGATGATCCTCAAATTCTAAAAGATGGGCTAATCTTTAGATTCTACCGAAAAGAAATCCTTCACCTCTTTCCTTCGAGATCATAGCAACGCTTTTTCTTGATCTTATGTTGATATGCCTAGTATTGACCCTAATATTGTGGTCCGAAACATCATAACTATCCCTAACGTAAAACCTGTGAAAAATAAGATCCAAACAATTCATCCACGCATTTCTCTTCTTGTGAAATAAGAACTGCAGTTCCTTCTTTCTGTTTCCTTCATTCTACCCATTGACTATCCACAATGGATTTCTAACATTGTTATTATCACGAAAGCGACAGGGGGACTCCACATTTGCACATACTTTCATGACCTTAACCTTTCCTGCCCTAAGGATGAATTTCCTATGCCTAACATCGACCAACTTTTTGATCTTACAACCGGTCATGAGATGTTATCTCTTATGGACAGATTCTCAGGTTATAATAAAATATTACTCACTCCGGACCTTCATCACCCCTTGCGGGACCTTTTGTTATCTCGTCATGCCCTTTGGATTGAAAAAGGCTAGTGTTACGTATTAGTGCGCTATAACCTATATCTTCCATGATATCATGCATGACATCTTAGAAGATTAGGTTGACGACCTCCTCGGTAAGTCCAAAATTTGTTCCGAACACCTCTCAGCTCTAAAGGTCATATTTGATCGTCTCATCCAATATTGTGTCTGCCTTCAACCAAATAAGTTCATTTTTGTCATTCTCTCTATAAAAATCCTTAGTTTCATTTCCTTATGGGGCATCGAAGTCAATCCTACCAAAATCAAGGCTATTCTCGAGATGCTACCACCTACTAACCTTCGATAGCTTCACAATTTGCAAGGAAAATTGTAATTCATTCGACACTTTATTTCCCAACTTTATGACTAATGTCACCCTTTTCATCATCTTCTTAAAAAGGATGTCTCCTTAAATTGGAATGATGAGTGCCATAAATCCTTTGAAGCATTGAAGAAATACCTTCTTCAGCCACCTGTGCTCATCCCAACTAAATATGACAAACATTTTTACCTCTACATTTCTGCCACTGACCATTCCTTGAGTGCCATGCTCACTCATCGTGATGAGCAACACAGGGATAAAGTGGTTTATTATATAATTCGTACTCTTTTAGATTATGAGACTAGGTATACTCATGCTGAAAATATTTACCTTTCCTTGATCTTCATGGCCACTAAACTCCTCCACTACCTACTTTACCATAAAACCTTCATCGTCGCCAACACCGACCCTCTACATTAGATGTATGCTAAACCTTACCAACACCAACGCACCTCACATTGGCTCATTCTCCTTGCAGACCTAGACCTAGACTTCATTAATCAAAATTCTATCAAGGGAAAAATAATTATGGATCATCTTCTCGACGCTCTACTTCCTGGACATCAATCTTTTAACTTTAATTTTACTGATAAATCTATCACTACCCTCTCCCTTGATGACATCGTTTATCAAATGACCTTATTCTTGGACAGTTCTAAAGGTCAATGTGGGGGTGGTGCATGAGTCATCCTCATTCCTCTTGATTGCAATCCTATGCCTTTATCCTTCAAACTTTATTTCCAATGCACCAACAATATTGCCGAGTATGAAGCACTTGTCCAAGGTCTTCAAACTACCATAGCCTTAGATGTTAAATCCAATAATATCTTTGGTGACTCTCAATTGGTTGTGAACTAAGCAAATGGTTTGTACTAGTGTCGTAATCAGGTCCTTTAAAATTATAAACATCATGTTGACATACTTTTTACCATGTTGTACACCTACCTCATTCAAACCACTCCATGATCCACTAACAAATTTGTAGATACCATGGCTTGCCTCGCCTCACAAATATTTTCCTTTCCTTAAAACTCTAAAATTTTTGTCCTTATTTAATGGTTTCAGACACCCTTGTATCTCATCCGAGGTTTAAATTTTATGGGAAGAATTGAAACTGACCCATACAATGTTTGGTTTAATAAATTCGTAGACTACCTCTCCCTTTCAATTTTTCCTCCAGATCTCACTCACAATATATGACGAGCCTTCCTCAAAAGTGTCTCTCACTACGTCATCATGGGGGTTCTTCTCTAAAAACATGGCTTTGACGGTATCCTCCTTAGGTTCCTCACTAGTTCTAAAATTGCATACACCATCAAATAAATCCATGATGGGATTTGTGGTGGACATTTTAGTGGCCTCATTATTGTTAAATATATCCTTCACCTCGGCTACTACTAGTCGACCCTTAACCAAGAATGTTGTGCCTACGTCAAAGGTTTTATAAAATTTCAGTAGCATGCTAAGCTTCACCATACCCCAAGTCATGCCTTGAAAATTGTCAGAGAATTTTTGCCCTTCTTTCAATGGGGTTTGGATCTCATCAGAGAGATTAACCATCATTCTTCTCAACATCATCAATGGATCATCACACCAATCGAATACTATGAAAAATGGGTGGATTTCATTCCTCTCATTTCTACCAAATCTGAAAAGATCATGGAATTCATCAATCATCATATCATTTTTCATTTTGGTGTTCATCATCGCCTTATCATTGATAATGGAAAACACTTTTAAAACAAAAACATATGCAAATTGTGAGAAAATTTTGGCATTCAACTCAGTTTCTCTTCACCCTATTACCCACACACAAATGGCCAAGCCAAATCTTTCAATAAAACCCTCAACAAAATTCTTATGAAATTTATCGACGACACTGGTAAGGATTGGTACACACACGTTCCTTTTGCCTTATGGGTTTATCATACCATAATTTTTACTTCTACCAATGCCACACCTTTTTATTTGGTCTACGGTACAGAGGTTGTCCTACCTCTCAAATTCATAATTCCATCTCTTCATATATCACTCAAATATATTCTCTCTGATGAAAATTTTTCACCAAAAACGTTTGGTACAACTTGATTTACTAGACAAACATCATCAAAATTCTCTAGACCACCTTCAAATATACCAAAAATGTATCAAGCGTGCCTATTGCAAATGTGTTCATAAATGAACCTTCAAGGTTGGAGACCTTATCCTCAAGGAAAACCAACATGTAACCAAATCCGAGAAAATTAAATGATGCAATTTTTCCCCTAATTGGCTTGGACCCTATATTATTACCCATGCCTATGGATTAGGCACTTATCATTTATCCTCTCTTAAGGGTAAAATCGAACCTAAGCCCCTCAATGCTTTGCATCTTTGACCATTCTATTGTTGAATAAAGTATTACATCACTTTATATCCCTTATATGCTCATCCCTTGAGTGAACCTTTTCTTTCACCTACCTCTTTTAAAGATAAACGACTAAAACAAAATTGTGTGATTATCTGTCACCCTTTCAGCCTTATCTTAAATATGAGTACCACATCTCTACTCATGGCATAATTCTCATGGATAATTTTCATATTTTTTAGGAAGGAATCCTATGGTTGTTCATCACTTGAAACCCCTCTTGTATAGCTAACCTTTTTGTGTTATGGTTTTTACCTTCATAAAAGAAGCCTATACTCCTTTATAGTCTTATCCATGACTTCAAGTCCAAAAATACAAAATATATGGGATAAAAAAAACTCTACTCCTTGAGTCAAAATTCTCACAAATAGATTATTCCTTCAAGAAGGACATCTATCTTTCTCTTTTGTGCTGCTATAAGTGGATTGTTCCCTCAAAGGACAACTATAAAAATCTAGCCACCTATTGTAAATTAGCTTATTCAAAAAGAACACTAATCTATGCTTGTCAAAAATAAAAATAAAAATCTAGAGCTTCCTGCATTGATCAGCTTCATGAAAACCTCAAGGAGAACCTATTTATCCCAATATAGACTTCCTGCATCGATCAGTCTATACAAAAATAAATAAAAATTCAAGAAAAATAAAAACTTTTGGTCATGGAGTTTCCTATTCTGGTTTTGGGTTTCTTACAGAAGGGACATATTATCCCACAACAAGGTTATGCTTGATAAATCCCTTAATCCTACCTTCTATTTATTTTCTCTTATCCACTCAAGGGACGTGGTGTGTATTTTACACATTGTGATCATGCAACTTCTTTCACCTATGGACCTATCGCTCATGCAGTGTATCTAGGGACTTATGTTTAATAAGTCTATAGGTATGACACCTATGGTCCTTGCCAAATATGGGCATGTCGCCTCTTTTATTTTCTTATTTTTTTAGTTATTGTTTCTTCAAATAGGACAAGACCATTTAAATATAATCAACCCTAAAATTGTTATATATTCCTACGCTTAATTCACATTTCCTATTACCTGTTCAACATTCAACCTTGCCTATTTTCAAACATACCTTACCCAACCAAATTATTCTAACCTACTTTCCCAACCTACCTACCCAAATTACATACCCCACTTACCTACTCAACTTACCTAATCCAATCTCATTCTTCCCTAGTTTAAGGGAGAACTACATCATCTTGAGGCCCCTTTCGCAAGGGCTATGTACACAGTACTCTGAGGACATGAGGCCCTCGAAGGTTATCTAAGCCACTCTTTTCCCCCACCTTTCTTCCCCCATAACCAAAAACCTAGCTAGTTAGTGCCCATAAAAACAATAACTTAGAAATTAAGTCAAAACAAACCATACATCACACATATAAATCATCCTTTATTTTCCATACTACCAATAACTGCTTAAATCAAAACAAATTAAACCAAACCATGTCTACATATAATTTCCATAACATCAATACATTAGAAATCCAAATAAAACCATGCCTAAACATCTATTTTCCATAACATCAATAACTTAGACATTAAACCAAACCATGCCTAAGCATCTACTTTCCATGATAACAATATAATGGAAATGCAAACAACTCATCAATAAATTCACTAAACCATGCCTATAATTAATTTCCTTAAAACCAATTGTTATCACCAAATCACAGTCCCTCCTAATTTCATACATGTGAATGAGGTATTTGGTGTGATTCGGTAACATGGGGTTACCTATCAAGTTGTGGGACTTGCGGGCTTGAGACAACCCTCTAGAGAAATTTGGTTCTTGCTCCTAATCCCAACCTACCATAAAATACTCCTAATGTAGGAAAGAAAACTATATAATCTTATCCTAACATTCCAAGGGAGACGGGGGAGAGAGTGCATGAAACTAAAACCTACACTAAAAGTGGTGATACACTAGAAAAGGAGGGTGTTAATCACTATCCAGCTACCTGAAAAGGAGAGAGGTGAGCAATGGAGAGGGTAGACAAGATGCACCACAGACCAAAGATAGATTCACATAGAACACCATTTTTTCCCATTAAACATAGTTCTCAAAACCTCCAATAAACATAAATAGTATGCACAGTATACCCTGCAATGGAGAGAGATAAGTAGAGACAACAAAACATGCAAAGGATAGACGAGATGCATCACAAAACACAGTTTATTGCTCCAATAAATATGCACGGTAAAACATTAGTGGGAAAGAGGAGAGAAAATTCCATTATAGATCTTTAAAAGGAGGCCTAAAGCTCCATAATCAACCCAACAGAGAAGAAAGAGAGGGGGGGCAGGAGAAAAATTACTAACTCCTTTACAATTGAGCCTCATGCTACAATTTATAGAATTTGGGAAGGAGAGAGAAGAGTTATCCTGAAATATGATTTCTAGCTACTTGCAAATCATAATAAATGAAGTGAAATGATGGTATTTGATTTTCAAAATCTCCCTCATGCTATCCCATAACTTGTAGTTGAAGAAAATGGTGCCCATGCCCATTAAATACTCTCTCAACCACTTGGTAATTGCTAAACTAAATTGGTCTCATTTTCCACAAACTTAACCTTTAAATCTACATCAATTTATAGGTTTTTTATTTTATTGTGAAGTTCTTGGATCCACAATTCCAACAATACCATTTTTTGTGATTCCATTGAGAAACGTGCAAGATATGGCCATCTGAGCAAAAGGAACTATTTTGGGTTTTCCAGGTCTTCCTTGATCTTCACGAGACTGAGAATTAAATTTTTGGTTGGAAATCATATTCTAAATATTTCTCCCTCTTTTTCTAATGTTTTGTATAGCTTTTAAATATTTCAGGGCATTAAAATTTTGGTGGGGCTCAATGTTACATGCTTTCACATTTAATAATGTGGTAGTGTTGATTATATTCAAACATTACTTTGAGTCAGCTCGGTCGAGCTAGCACTTCATCCTCTTTTGTCAAACCATTGGTATTGAGTGTTGAGTTATTGCTTTTGAATGGTAAGCCATCTTTAACATACAATCTCCCATTTTCTTACACCAACAACTTGCTTTATCTACCATGGTTCACCTCGAACATCGATCCACTACTCCATATGGTGCCACATTGGACACCTTGAATTGGGCTCTCCACCCCTTGACTGCCACGTCGACCTCCTACCGACCAACTCACATTATACATCAGGCTCCCTTTATTGCATTGGATGATGGGCTATCTTCGTTTGCACCACTGACCAATCAAGTCACCTCTATGCACCGAGCCATGTCATTACCCTTGTATTGTGGGCTTAAGCCCCTCGCGGAGAACTTATTCCTTCACGTCTCATGTCACCAATGTGCTCAACTCCTGATATTTCTACACAAGTGATTATGAACCTCATCAGACCTACCAAGCTAGGTCGGCCCTGTGTTGATCATGCCACTTGGTTCATTGACCTCTAACTTCCCCACACAACTCGCCCATGGATATTTCAGTGATTTCAGGCCCATAAATCCTAACCTGTACTTTGGCCATTTTTACCCAACTTTCCCACATTGCACTACCTCCATACCTAAGTTAGTGACTTTGGGTCTCATGCACATGAACTTCCCATGACCGGTTAGGCAATTTTATTCTGCATTCGCAGTAAAGAGCTTTGACAAGCTCAGACTCCCTGAGAACTCACCAAACCAACTCAAATTTTCTTTGCTAAGTGCTCGACTCCTCCGGACTCTAACGAGACTCACCATTATAGCTTTCTCCTTCTTTATATGAGGTCATTTGAATGAAAACTTTCTTTTTCCTACTTGGAATAACTCAAATGCAATGGTTAGAGTTATACACGTCTCCAAGTTAACTTGATGGCCTCAAAAGAAAACTCAGCCATTTCTCTAGCACCGAGCCATCCACTAAATTATTCAATGCCATGATCTTGGTGCCACCGAGCTGAATGTCATTCCACATAAATGATCGTGTTGCGTTATTTATTGGGCTCAACTCACCAATCCACTCAATTACTCGGCTCACGCTTCTTCAGCGTGCCTGCCATCACTGCCAAGAACAAACCAACTATGAGCTTAGGGAATTTTATTTAGAGCTCGAACACTTGAACTTAAAATCAGAACTCAACACTCCTTATGACAATGTAGCTCAACCTTGGACACTTGAATGGATCAATTCACCTAGAAGAGGCATGACTTGATCTTGCTCCCTACTCCACTGCATGAGCTCGGTCCTATTTGTAGTTATAAATCAAGTCGACCTTCAAAGGTATCTCAGTCTAATGCATGGGTTTGGTCTGCCATGGTCTTACAACACGACTCATCTCGTTCTAAATCACTTGACCATATTGGTAACGAAGGATAACTCTCCCACTAATTTTAATATCTTTTAGGATCTGGCCACTAATCAAAAAATCTCAGTCCCATGTTTTTCATAGCTTGGTCAAACCTTTTAAGGAAGCTCATATAATTCAAGGAGCAACTCGATGCACATAGA
The DNA here is from genome assembly GCA_019776745.2 of Taxus chinensis. NCBI lineage: Eukaryota > Viridiplantae > Streptophyta > Pinopsida > Cupressales > Taxaceae > Taxus > Taxus chinensis. Next base: position 85,755,194 of record CM034150.1, on the reverse strand, counting down.
AATGAACTTGGTGTAACACAAAGCTCACCCAGCTTGATCCCACATACAAAACAGCTCACCCTTCCAAAATACAACTCGGTTCCAATGTAAGAGTGTACCCAGGTAGCTTGTTTATGTGCTCAATGAGTTGTCCCTAGAGCTGGGAGCTTTACCTACAAAATCTACACCTCCCTCAAACATATTATATAATTCTTGAATCGATGTAATTATGAGAAGATGTTAAGAGGCATGTTTGTTCTTTTTCGTTGCTAGTGGGCCCCTCTATTGCCCTTTTATTCATTTAAAATAACTTGGGCTCTATGAATACCAAGAAGAGGAAAAAATCCTCTTGCAAGCATAAATTTTCATGTTGATCCTTCCATCTGCTGAGAGTTGTTTGTGTACTCTAAATTCACCTATGAGGTCCTTTGATATAATCCTTCTCTATTGTTCAATATCACCCGAAGGGATGAAGTTGGATAACACCAATAACTTGGAAATTTCAACCAAACCATGCCTATAACTAGTTTCCATCATACCAATAAAATGGAAACTAAACAAATTCATAATCATACATCACCAAACCATGCCTAATCATCTAGTTTCCATGACATCAATATAATGGAAATGAAGTCACATTATACAGCCATAACATCAACCATGCCTATATCTAGTTTCCATGATAACAATGCAATGTAAATACAAGAAAACACATCATATGTAAATTTCATCATCAACTATAGAACTTGAATGTTTGTATATCAATAAACTGTTTACACAGTTATAAATACAAGTATCTCAAAAATTATCATATACATCTCACCTCTTCAGCAAGTAGGATGGTATAGTCAAAACTCAAAAATAGCAACATCTCTATGATCTCCATATCATCTCTATGAGGGCCCAGCACCTCTTCTACTCTCACTAGTTTCCTCTTGTGCTCTATACTCGAAATATGAAACAAACGAGGCACCACTTTGTAAGCCAGTCCTCATAGTACATATGCTCGATCACCATCACCCTATATTTATCAATAGAAATCACTTGTGGTGGTGCCATATCTCTCACACCTACCAGTGGACCTTGTCCTGATCCCTATATAATGGGACCCTATCCCAGTGCCTATGCCTATACAATGGGACCCTATCCCGCTACCGGTGTCTGTACAACGGGACCCTATCCTACTGTCGATACCTATGTAGCAACTAGTTACACCTGTAATGTGGCCACTTGTTCCTATAAATTGGTCACCTGAGCATGTAGTCTTGTAACCTGCCCCCCATCCCCTCCTAGAGATTGTGCCTGTGTCTGTGCTACTGCAAGTTGTGCCTGTAAGGTGGCTAGATGTGCCTAAGTTGCTGCTAGTTACCACTGTAATGTCATTGTAGACACTAAAATTAGATCACACTCCCCTTTGGTCCCTCACAAATAAACACCATTAAACACATTCACCTAACCATGGTCCCCTTTACCCTAATATAATATTAATTCAATTATTTAAATTAAATTAATTAATTACCCTCACCATATTTATTATTTAAATATCCTAATTGGGATCATATGCCCACCCATCTCACCTAGACACCTCATCAAGCCACCTCACCCTAATACCTATTCTTAGTAGGTTGTCATAACTAATTAAGACTTACCCAAACCCTAAAAATCAATGCCTACATTCCCTCTAACCACATTCCCACATGCTTAGAAGATAAGCTTCCAGTCTTAATCCGTGGGTAGATGACACAAGATCCCAGAAAACCAAGGGGATCTACCTAGTTTAGAAAACCTAGGAAATCCCACCCTAACCGAACGTCGGTTACCCTTAACCACCACTAGTTAAGCCGAAACCACCATCGGTTACCATTTAATTCCTAAAACAACCTTATTTTTTAGGTTGGCAAATTCCTGAGAGATATCACATCTTTTGAGAACAAGTTTTTAGGGAGAACACATGCAAAGAAGGAGATCAAGTATTTTTTCTTACACAAACATCCATGATTCACCCTGCAACCATCTAGCACTCACCCCCATCACAGATTTGATCCAATCAGGTAAGAAGGGGAGCACATGCTACCCATGCAAGATCTCCCCAATGTTTAGTGATCCCTTGCAGCATTAAACCTCTTATCAACACCTTCATTCCTCACTCACAGACATCCAGAACCAGATTCCAAGTAAGTAGAACATTTTACTCCTCTGGTTCACTCATTTCATCATTGTATTTTCATCCTTTGTTCTCCTAGCCACCCACTGACCTCCATTAATACTCACCCCTCCATATCCCTATTAAAACTTCACCAAATCCCATCCAAACAACTTAATACCTCATTCCGACCAACCTAGTCCTTTGTGCAATCATAAGGGAGATCTAAAGTTCATTCTATGACATTCCCAGTATCCCACAGTAACCGGCACTGGTTCTCCCAAACTAGCATTGGTCACCCTTAACCGGCATCGGTCTCTGTATCTACCAATACAGCCCAGAATAGTAACCTACCTACCTATTCCCACATCACCCTTAATCACCTGTGACCTGCCTAAGACCTCTGTGAGACCTACAGAGACCCAGAACCAGTTACTTGACCTTTGGATCTTATTTTAACCTAGCCTGTTAGATTAGATCTTTCTTATTGTGTTTTAAATGAGATACCTAAATCATTTTTAACTACAATAGGATTTACTTTATTACCAGCATTAAATTTTTTTAAACAGTAGAGTGATAGCCGTCTAGGAAGTATCACACTTCCCGGATCTAGCACAAGCTAGGCAGTTCACTGCATATATTGTTTAACTCTTTTTGGTGGTCTTGTTTTCTATTTCAGGTAGTTCCTCCCAGCCAAAAGGAAGCTCTCATGATCAATTGTGGATTCAAAAGTCATACGCGTGTAACAACCTATCAACCATCATTTCAACAGGTATTCCTCCTATTCCCGTTACCCTATATGTTTTGTTCATTTTCAAAGAAACATCTAAGAATCAGGTGAAACCATTTTGGCATGCCCAGTGGGACCCATTCGGGGTTCCTTTCATTTTATTCATTTCTAGGTGAAACGTTGCATGTTTTTTTCCTTTCCAAAAGGTTCATACACATTAAAATTCTCCCTTGGAATCTTCTCTTCTTTCTATTGTCTCAAAGTCAATTATGTTTTGGTGTACTTAAAAAGAACCATCTTCTTCTATTTCATTTGCATTACATTAAGTGAAAGATCATACCTTCTCCTATTCATCTATATTGTGTCATTGAATCTATATTTCAATTTGGGCTTAAAAATCAAATTGCATTTCATTCTACTTTTCTTTGCATTAGCTCACATTAATACAAGGGCAACCTATATGCTGGAAGTCATGCCAGCTGAGCTGATGGTTGACAAATGAATCGTAGAAAAGCACTTTCTTTCTCTTTCTCTCTCTCTGAGTCTTACCAAACCTCATAAAAATTGAAAATACACACATTCTTAAAAAATATCTTACCTGGAAGAAGTTGTAGGTGATCACATGATCATGGTATTATGGGCACCCAGCTCAATGCTCTGTTGAGTCATACTTTAGAGTGAGGCCTGCCCCCACCATAACAAACCTGAAACCTCACCTTTTAGATCTCCTTCTTCATAGGAAGCCATCCTCACCAAAAAAAATCTATTCTACAGTTCATGAGTCAGTCCTTAAATAGCATAAGCTAAACAAACATAATAGAAAAAGAACTCTTAGGATCGTATTTTTCTTAGTGTTTATGCTTGGCTTGCATTTTGAGGTGAGAGGTCACGCTCTTCATTTTTTCCTTTTTCTCCTTCCATGCTCCTCATTATCAATTGGTGTATTCTAGCTTCATCTGAGTGTGCCTGGACCATATTCTCATCATTCTCAGAATTATGGGTCCAATTCCACATCAAATTTTAACTCACAACCATATTTTCTTCATCAATGTTTCAATTTCACAATAACTAGTGTCGGTCCAGTGACCTTCATCAGTTACCCTCTGACTTACCATCATCGGTTATACCCAACCAGTGTCGGTTCACTATCATTTTGGTTAACCTACCCAAAAGGACACCTATTCACCTTCTTCAATTATTCAGAGTTCCTGTCACTCTTATCATATACATTGACCTTGTAAATCTCATCAGTATTCGGCATACCTAATAGATTTGGCCTTATACCTTGTTTTTGACCAACTGTTCACTTTCCACAGTGACCGACCGTGGTTACCTTGTGACCGACGTCAATTTACCCTAACCAGAATCGGTTAGCCTATGTCATTTTCTAGCTGACCATTTTATGCCCCAATTCACCCACCACCACCTATTTATCCTACCTATGTGTTGTATTTTTGTGTCACTTATAGAAAGTAGTCTTGCCACGATAGTACCTATTCACATGGTACTGACACGTCGACAAGCTAGCACCCTCGTATTCCATGCCAATTGTTCAACCACTCCCACCTAGCCCTTCACCACCTTCCATTTTATCACCCACCATGGATCCTATCCAACCTATCACTATCGCTACCAGAGATGAGGAGTTCACATGAATCCTTGACCAAAACCCTACCACCTTGTATTTTTATCTTTCCCACTCATCCACTCGAGATGCCTCAGGTTAGTTGATATATGACATGCCCGTATCTATCCCCTCGACACTCTTTTTCCTACTCCTGTGTCAGCCCCATCTGGCTCCATGTTGTCCTACATCTACCTTACCCCAGTCGTTTCGTACAGCTAGGTCCTATACCCGCTATGACTGCTGCATATGTTACATCTGTTGCACCCCGCCACATTCACCATACCTTCGACCAACCATCTAGAACACAACCTCATCCACCCCTATTGTCTCACATATACCTGTAGCTACACAACCACCCCCAATGTCAGGTGACCCCTACCCCTTTTCAAAATTTCATCCTTTCTATTCCACAATCATTAGCCCCCATTGCCACTAGGGTTACCATGACCCTTCCACCTCCATATGCATACTACCAGCAGCCTCTTGTTTCATCTGTTATTCACTCTGGGTACGTACCCCCTATTTCACTACCTTCTTCTCAATCTACCTACACAGAACACCATATACTAGAATGCCACCCTTGTTACATGCCCAACACCAACCCTCTTACGCTACAGGAGGCACCCAACCATCACAACCTACCAACGACCTAATCAAATTAATGATGGACAAGATGCAGACATTGGAGGCATCGGTTTCTGGCTCTTGCAACACTCTCACCTACGATGAGATTTGTAATGAGCCTATCCACCCATCCATTCCTATTCATCCATACCCCATGCATTAGGAAATTCCTAAATTCAACTGTTTCAATAGCAAGGAAGACCCGCAACAACATTTGCAGTCTTTCAAACATGGGTGCTACCTAATCGCCCACGATGATGCTTTGCTCTTGAGGACCTTTCCCATGTCTCTGACTGGACCTACATTAGATTGGTATAGTGGGTTACCTAGACACTCTATATTTTCATTTAATCAGGTAGCCCAAGCCTTCTTGGATCACTTCTCCATCAATATCGTTAAGAAGGTTACCATGACTGACCTATACTCCACGTGTCAGTATGATGATGAATCTATCCCAGATTTATTCGCTCACTAGTGTAGCTTGATCAATCAACTCACCTTCGAACTACCGCAAACCAAACTCATTGAGCTCTTCACGTGGGCTTGTGCTAGACATATCTCACTGACCCTGTAGGTCCAAACTTTCTGAACCTTTGACAAAGCATTCACCATGGCATGAAAGCTAGAGATTCAGGGCCATCGAAGAGAAGAAAATCCAATTACGCAATAAGAACTCGACATTCAAGTCGAATGATACCTCTTCTTCTTCCAAACCATAGAACAATTATTCAAAGGCCAAGGGGACCACTAACATAGTGGTACTCAAATTCAGCCTAGCTCATCTGTCAAATCAGGCTAGCCCCTCATCTAATCTCTCACCCATTCAGACTTTTCAATTCAGACAGGAACAATAGAAATACACCCCAATTAGGGAGCCTTATTCTTCTGTCTTAGAAAATCTCATTAAAGCTGGGGCCATCACCCTTCCTCCTATAAAACCACACACTGGTTTTGACCCTTCTCACCCCACACCCGCATGGTATAAAGAACACAACTTCTGTAACTATCATCGAGTAAAGGGTCATAGTGACGACAATTACATCACTTTCAAAAACATTGTCCAAGAAATGCTTGAGAAAGGTGAGTTAACTGTGGATAATCCTAACGCACCTACCAATCAAAACCTACACATCTTCAAGAAACCCTTTCCTAATCATGCCCCTTCATCTGATCAAACTGGTGAGACCTCAACTCATGATAGCCATACCCGCGAGGTCCACGCTATTTTCAGTGATGCACCCATTGCTTCCCAATTACCTCATATTCCTTCCATAGAGGAAATTCTAGCCCAAAGTCCTCCACCTACACTTGAACCCACTTCACCTATTCCTCCACCCACAGAGGAACACCTTTCACCTCCTTCCTCACCCGTGGAGGAGCCTTCTGCTAATATCGAGGCTATTTCACCTTTGGCTTCTCCACCTAGAGAACCGTCACCCACAGTACTTCTTCAATCCATGGAGGATACTTTTTTATCTCCTCCACCCATAGAGGAGCACCCATCATCTCCTCCACCTACAGAGGAGCACCCATTTTCTCCTCCACCTATCAAGGATCCAATAGAGATACCTTTGCCTCTAGGTGACCATTCTCCATCAGCTACCCAAGATCCTGCATACCTACTTTCGGCTCTCTTACCCACGGAAGCCGAAGCTAACAAATTCCCTGTCTCTAAGACACATTTTACAGGAATTACCATTAGGTCCTCATCAACCTCTCCTATAGATGTGTCATTCTCACATTTAGCTGATCGCTTAGATTATGTGGACAGAGCCTTACTGTGGGGGCACCTCCTACTTCCTACCTCAATGCAAATGTAGATGTCACTTACTGATACCTCCACTATCTACCCAAAAATATTTCATCCAGTTGAACCAGCACAACCACCTCTATCACAACTTCTTCCACGACACCCATCATAGCTCAACACACACCCTTACCCATAACCCAACATACATCTAAGTCCAACCCCACACCTACATCATCCTCCTCACCTAAACCTATTACTACCTTAGGGGTCACCCCAACCACCAGCCTTACTCATCCACCTATCAAACTAGATTTAGCTACATCCTCCAGAGTCAAAACCAAACCTACTCTGGCACCCAAACAGAAGAACCAAACCCATAGAACTCATACCCCAGCTACGCCAATCACACCTGCATCACCTTCACCCTTTCCGTCCGTCTTAGGACCTCAACCTTCCAGCGCGGTTAAGAAACCTCCACCCGTCAATAAACCAAAAAACACAATGGCTCATTCCTTCCTCACAAACCTCTAACATACCCAAGCACCCGACACATGACTTACACCTACACCTACAGCATCTTTACCACCCATACCTCCAATACCCTCAGCAACTTCTTCACTACCCACTACACTTCAGTCTCTGTCCCTCACACCCCCTGCACGACCCACATCATCTACCTTCACAGCACCTCCATTATCCCCATGGGTAACTCACCCTCTTCCCCCATCTACTTTTCCCTCTAGATCTCATACACCCATATCACCTTTACCCAAGAAGGTGCAACCCAAAGACAAAAATCTGCTACCCTCCAATAAGGTAGTCAAAACAACCATACACCCTCCTACCCATTCATCTACCATACCCCTACCCAAGAAAACACGACCAACATCCAACACCATGCCAGCACTCAAAACCATAGCTCGACCTACTCCCCCTCCTCCAAGGACCATTCCTCAACAATCAGCCGCACCTACGCCCAAACCCACTTTCACTTCCCATTGTGACCCACTAGTAGGGTCCTATGCCAAAATCTTAACCAACCTCCTTGAGACTTCTGTCATCACATTACCACCGCTCAAACCTTATGACCCCCTCAAACCCAAGCCAAAAGGGTTTGATGACACTAAAATTTGTGCCTACCATCATGTGCCAGGGCATGATGTGGAGAAATGCAAGGCTTTGAAAACCGTCCTTATCTAGTTGTGTCCTCCTGAAGCCAACTTTGACAATGATGACCTTCTTGATGAGGACCCTGCTTCACCGACACCCATTCCCATAGTCCTTCCCTCACTTCCTACTCAACAACCATGACCTCCACCCCCTCAGCTCCTAGAGCCACCCCCAAGATTCAAAATTAACATGGTTCACATCAGAGAACTTGCCACACCATTACCTAAATGTCATTGTGCCCAGCTCACTTCACAAGGCTTTTCTCCCCCTAGTAGGTTTTTTCCCATCATGTCGTTACACCACTCATCCTACACCTTCTCCATTTACCAACTCCCCTCAAATCAGCATGATCCATGTTATTACCCATGCTCAGAAGGACAAAGGCAAGGAAAAGGTAACTGACTCACCAACCAATCCTATACCCAACATACCATCTACACCCACACCTAAAATTACTATCTGCGGCCCCACATACCCTATTTCTAATGGGGTCACACATTGCACCATGCTCAAACAATTACACCAATCTCCCCTCAAAATGTCCCTATATGACCTCATCCAAACCTCAGAATCCCATCGTCAAGCTCTCATGGAGGTTCTTCAATCTATTGAGGTTTTACCCAATGACCCTACACCCGTAGCCTCCATTATCACACCCCATCATGTAGCCTCTCTCACTAAATTTCCACCTTTATCCACACCTCACCCTACTCACCAAGTAGCCTCCCTTAGCTTCTCAGAGGAAGAGATCGCACCGCACCAAACCAATGACCCTAACCCAACCCTCTTCATCTCTATCCACATCGATGATATACATGTATGACATGTAATGATCGATGGGGGTGCTAGCATTAATATCATTTCATCCCATGCATTCGCTCAAATGTGCATACCTGACAATTGCATGCATAAACATCCTGTCATGTTGCGTTCATTCAATGACGCTATCACCTCTACACTAGGCACTGTCATCCTCCACATTCACGTGGGCCCCCACACTGTTCCAGATCTATTTTACATCTTGGAGGGGGAATTTCAATATAACCTATTGCTTGGCAGACCCTGGATTTGTGTCATGGGTTGTGTTCCTTCCACTTTGCATCGTTATGTAAAGTTTGACCATGAAGGGCACACCTATACTATTCCAAGCTGATCCATCACCTTTTAAAACATGCAACATGCTTTACTGACCCAATGACATGTGCTTATACCCATTAAGGCTGTCTACCTCCAAGACCATTATCACTTCACCTACACCTCTGCTTACCAGTACAGCCACTACCTCCACCACACATACCTCCTCCACTCCTACCACTGCCACAACCTCCACGGCCGACCCATCAGCCTCCCAATCTATTAGCTCCACCTCCATGTCAACCACTGACACATCATCTATTCCAGCTACCCACATACTAACCACCGATCCCTTGGAAGGCATTTTTCAATGCCTCACTCTGGGGGAGTATCACCTATATAGTGTCAACACATTCCTTACTCCACAAGAGTATGGAAGTCTTCACCAACACCCTCGCTATGATCACCGCATAGGAGAACACCTCCTTTATGGTCCTCCTCACCTTCGTACTAGTCTCACCTATGGGGGACTTGACACTACCACTTACACACCCAAACCACCATCACAAACTCACCCATTTTCTGCTGACTTCCAGTCACTCACCAATCACCATTTTGCCCACACCTTCCTACACCGATGTGCGTGGAAGGGTTTTGGTTTTGGATTTTATGAGCAAGGCCACCATACTGTTATTCCATGTACTACCCACAAACATAACAACCATAGTGGTATCGGCTTTCCTGAACCACCTACCAAACAAGCCCACATTGAACTCATCGAGGACATCAACCCTTCTCCACCTTCTTCACCCGCTCCACCTTCATCACCACCTTCACCGACGGAGTTGATGGATCCTGAATCTATCCCTCCTAACTTTTTTTTTCATAAACACCATTTCCTTGGGGCCTTTGACTTATCAACATGAGGGCAAGGCTCCTTCCTCTCTTCCCTTCCTGTATCCTGAAATGATCGATGATGATACACCTTCAATTAACATCGTTCAATGTCAGGATGATGAATCTATACTCACCTACCTTGGTGCAGAAGACTCATATATTCATCGGTCGTTACCCTCTGAGACACAAACCATGTTGAATGAATCAACTATCGAGATCAACATTCATACTCAGGATGACCCACACATCCTAAAGATCGGTCAATCTTTAGATGCTGCTGAACAGGAAGCCATCACTTCTTTTCTCAGAGATCATAACCACGTTTTCACTTGGTCTTACGTAGACATGCCCGGTATTGACCCCACCATAGTGGTCCACAATATGGTAACCATTCCCGATGCCAAACCCATCAAATAAAAACTGAGGAAAATGCACCCTCGCATTGCCCTTCTCGTCAAAGAAGAACTTCAGTGCCTTCTTTCTTTCCTTCATCTTACCCATTGATTATCCTCGTTGGATTTCTAACATTGTCCCTGTCACTAAGGTGACAGGGGGACTCCACATTTGCACATAGATTTCCATGACCTCAACCTAGCCTACCCAAAAGAATACTTCCCATTACCCAGTATTGATCAACTGGTTGACCTTACCGCTGGTCACGAGATGCTATCACTCATGGATGGCTTCTCGGGTTATAACCAAATCTTACTTTCCCCAGAGGATCAACATAAAACCACATTCATCACCCCTTGGGGGACCTTCTACTATCGAGTCATGCCTTTTGGCCTTAAAAATGCTGGTGCCACATATCAGCGGGCTATGACTTACATCTTCCATGACATCATGCATCGTATATTGGAAGATTACGTGGACGATCTCCTGGCCAAATCTAAATGCCGCTCTGAGCACCTTGCCATCCTCAAAACCATTTTTGACCGCCTCATTAAATATTGCATTCACCTTCAACCCAAGAAGTGTGTCTTTGCGGTCCTCTCAGGAAAGCTCCTGGGATTTATCGTTTCCCTACGTGGTATAGAAGTTGACCCTGCTAAAGTCAAGGCCATTCTGGAAATGCCTCCACCCACTAACCTTAGGCAACTCCATAGCCTGCAAGGTAAGTTGCAGTCTATTCACTGTTTCATTTCACAATTATCTGATCGGTGTCAACAATTTCATTAGCTTCTCAAGAAGGATGTCTCCTTTAAATGGGATGATGACTACCACAAAGCTTTTGAGGCCTTAAAACAATACCTTCTCCAACCACCCGTACTCATTCCACCTAAAGATGATCAACCTTTCTACCTATACATCTCAGCTACCGATCACTCCTTGGGAGCCATGCTCGCTCATCATGATGAACAACACAGGGAGCAGGTGGTTTATTACATAAGCCATACTCTTTTGGACTATGAAACCTGATACACCCATCCCAAAAAACTTTGCTTAGCCTTAGTTTTTGTTGCCACAAAACTCTGCCATTACCTACTCAACCACAAAACCTATGTTGTGACCAACACCGACCCCTTACACTTCATGTATGCCAAACCTTATCAAAATCAGCATGCCACATGATGGCTTATGCTTTTAGCTAACCTCGACCTCGAATTCATTCATCAAAATTCCATCAAGGGCCAAGCTATCACTGACCAATTGGCTGACACACCTATTTCCAGGGATCAACCCTCTAATTTTGACTTTCCAGATGAGTCAATTGCTACCCTTTCCCTAGACGAACCCGCTTACCAAATGACACTCTTCTTCGATGGTTCCAAGTGTCAGCATGGGGGTGGGGCTGGTGTTATCCTCATTCCACTTGATGGTGAACCCATGCCTTTGTCTTTCAAACTAGATTTTGATTGTACAAACAATATTGCCGAATACGAAGCACTCGTATTAGGTCTCCAAGCCACCTATGCCCTAGATGTCAAATCAATCAACATCTTTGGTGACTCTTAATTGGTTATAAACCAAGTCAATGGTATATACCAATGTCATAATGAGATACTTCAAAAGTATAAACATCATGTAGACATACTTTTGACCACCTTTGACCATTACGCCCTTCAAACCATCCCCCGTTCAACCAACAAATTTGTAGATACCATGGCTTGCTTGGCCTCTCAAATACCTGCTTCACCCGCTGATTCTAAAATCTTTGTCACCATATAATGACTCCAATCACCTTCTTATTTACCTCACAAAGTTTACTCCATCAGAACCGCTACCCCTAACCCGAGTGACCTTTGGTATAAACAATACTCCGACTATCTTTCTCTCTCCATCTTACCTCCTGATCTCACCCGTAATGGACAACATTCCTTCCTTAAAAATGTCTCTCATTACGTCATCATGGGGGGCCTTCTCTATAAGCATGATTTGATGGTATTCTCTTACGATGCCTCACGAGTTCTGAAATTCCTTATACCATTAAGGAAGTTCATGATGGCATATGTGGAGGTCACTTCAGTGGCCTTGCTGTTGCTAAGCATATTCTTCACCTAGGCTATTACTGGCCGACCCTTAATCATGATTGTTGTGACTACGTCAAACATTGTGTAAAATGCCAACAACATGCCAACCTTCATCATACACCCAGTCACGCCTTATAGGTCACCCGTGACCTTTGGCCCTTCTCTCAATGGGGTTTGGATCTTGTCAGAGAGATCAACCCCCATTCTTCCCAACAACATCAATGGATCATCACCGCTACCGAATACTACACAAAATGGGTTGAAGCCATGCCACTCATCTCCATGAAAGCCAAGAAAATATGTGAGTTCATCAATCATCACATCATTTGTCACTTTGGTGTTCCTCATCGCCTCATCACTGATAATGGAAAACAATTCAAAAACAAAATGTTGCAAAAACTTTGCGATGCCTTCAGCATTCAGCTAAGCTTTCTCATCACCTTATTACCCACATACCAATGGCCAAGCCTGAATCCACTAACAAAACCTTAAACAAAATTCTTGTGAAAGTGGTTAATGATACTGGGAGGGATTGGCATACACACATTCCTTTTTCCCTATGGGCATACCGCACTAGTATCCACACTTCCACTACGGCCACACCATTTTCTCTGGTCTACGGTACCGAGGTTGTTCTACCTCTCGAAGTCCAGATTCCCTCACTCTGCATTTCTCTCCATGACATGCTCAATGATGATGAATTTCATCAAGACCATTTAGCACAACTTGAGTTATTAGATGAATGCCATCTTAACGCTCTTGACCACCTTCAAGTTTACCAAAAACATATCAAATGTGCCTATGACAAATGTGTCCATGCACGAACCTTCCAAGTCGGTGACCTTGTCCTGAAAGAAAATCAACATGTAACCAAAGCAGAAAAAAGTAAATGGGGAAATTTTCTCCTAATTGGCTTGGACCATACATCATAACCCATACTTATGGATCAGGTGCTTATCATTTATCTTCACTCGATGGTAAACCTGAACCTGAGCCCCTTAATGCCTTGCATCTTCGACCATTCTAATGTTGAATTTTAGTCCTACATCACTTTTTTCCTCTTTCCATGCTCGTCCCTTGAGCTCTATCCACTTCTTACACCTCACCAACTGATTAAACAATAATCATGTGAGTACCTGTCACTTGTTATCTTCTCTTGAATATGTGTACCACAGTGCTACACATAGCATGATTCTCATGGATACTTTTCGTCTACCTTTAGATGAGATCCCATGGTCATTTCACCCTACTTTCTGAACAAGAATCCTATTCCTCACCTTGGTCTTGTCCATGACTTTGAAAAGCCCTCACTTGGGACCCAACTCCTTGAGTCAAACTTCTAATAAAAGATGACTCCCTCAAAAGGACATCTTCCTCTCAGTAATCGCTGCTATAAATAGACTGCTCCCTCAAAGGAAAGCTATGTCAAGCTCTTTCAAAAAAAAAGAGAGACAAGAATCTGAAGCTTCCCGCATCGATCAGCTTCACGAAGACCTAAAGGAGTTCATTTCTTCATCCCATGTAGACTTCCCGCATCAATCAATCTATCTCAAATATCAAGTCAAAACAGAAGACTTTTAGTCATGGACTTGCCCATTGTGACCTTGGATCTCTTGCCCAAAGAGCATGCTACCACATATCATATAAAAATTACCCACCTTTCACCCCTCTCACCATTCGCACTCCCATTTCCTACCGCCTCAAGGGACCTCTTAGGAACCATGACATTTGGTGATCATGTGACTAATTTTCACCCTTTAGAACAATCAATCATGCAATTCCTTTAGGGACTTACATTCATCACCTCCTCCAAGGTATGACCTACTCGGTATGATCCTAACCAATCAGGTGGCTTTCTTGCCCCCTCTTATCTTTTAACCGTCTTTATTACGTTTTGATTACCTTATACAGGACTTAGTCCTCATCGCTTACCTTTGGGGTAATCTTCTTCTTCTACCTCCATCGACATCACCTATACCAATTTTCCTATAACCCACCCACACCTAACAGACCTAAACCCAAATCATGCCTAAAACCTACCAACTCATTTTCATACCTCCTCATATTCTTCCCTAGCTTATGGGAGAACTACATCGGCCTGAGGTCCCTTTTCATCGGGACTATGTAGGTAGCACTCTGAGGGCATGGGGCCCTTGGAGGTTAGCTCAGCCACTCTCTACCCTAACAATTCATCTTTCATCTTCCTAAATCACATTTTTCCCCTACGTAGTTTCCTTTTTATATCAAAGAATTAGAAATTAAACCAAACAAACAACAAGTTGCTTAACATTTTTATCATCATCACAACATACATTTATTACAACTACCATTTCTCTACCATCATCATGCATGTATTATAAACATGACTTACACATGACATATCACCATTCATTGCACAAATTAATGAATCACAACTTCAACCCAATTTAAAACTCAATCCATGCCTAAACCAACCTGACTCGATCCATGCCTAAAAACCAACCTGACTCGATCCATGCCTAAACCAACCTGACTCGATCCATGCCTAAAAATTAACCTGACTCAATCCATGCCTAAACCAACCTAACTTGATCCATGCCTAAACCAACCTGACTCCATGCCTAAGAACTCAATCCATGCCTATAACCTGATGCCTAAACCAACCTGACTCCATCATGCCTCATTCACCTAGTTTCCGTCCATATCACAAAAAAAATAAATCCATTAAAATTCTCATAAAACACCAAAAAATCAAGAATCTCACCCATCTCATCATATAAACAAATATGTGTGTCTCAATACAGTATACATGGATATCCAATCATGTCCATATCTCCAAATCTTCGGCATGCAGGCCAATACTTAATACAAAATGTCATCGGCACACAGGCCGGTCTCATATAAATAAAATAATAAAACAATACAAAATCTCTTCGGCACGCAGGCCGGTATATGCTCAAAAATATACAAAAACTCTCATACATCCTCACTATCTTTGGCATGCAGGCCAGTATATATCAAAAAAATGACTACAATACATCAAAAATACAGGGCTGGACATCAGGCCTCACCCTGCCAGACATCCTCCATGTCAGTCTCTCCAGTCTCCTCCTCGGCTCCTATCCACTGGCCTGGTATCATCTCACCACCCCCTACTGGCACATCACCTAGAGCTAGTCTCCATGAGCTGGTGGCCTCTCCCTGATCCTATCTCAGAGCTCGATGGCCCCCTTGTGCTCTCTACACTGTGAGTCTAGGATCTAGTCCTCTCACTCGAGGCCTGTTGTGCCCTGTACTCTCCATAGGATAGGAAATCTATCCCGGCCGCCATCAACTGATCTTGGTAGTATCTGGCCTCACCTAGGGCATCCCGTAACCTAGATATGGGCATGGTTCTGTGGTGGCCCCATAGGCCTCGGCCCCTGTACCTATGCCTGTAGGACCCTGTCCCACCCCTGCCTATGAACGGGACCCTGTCCCACCCCTGCCTATGTGGGACCTGTCCCAGTGGGTGTCATCGGCCCCTACCCCTGTGCCTGTATCTAGGCCTGTAAAGCCCCAATTTGTGCCTGTGTTGTGGCCAACTGGCCCTGCAACCCTATCACCTGTGCCTGTAGGGCAGCCACCTGACCATCATCTCCATCTCCATCTCCATCCCCACCCTGGGCCATCTGGGCCTGAAGACTGGCCACCTTTAAATGTAACTCAGCTACCTCCACCTCTGAACTGGCAAGTTATGCCTAGACCATACCCAACTGGGTAATCAGGGTCACCACCTTCCCCTGTAGGGCGTCCCTCTGCACCGTGATGGTGGCTAGATCTAGCTGCCTTGGCCTGGGTGGTACGACTCATAAATGAGCCACCCACCACTATTTGTATCTATCTGTAACCCTGGCATCATCAATCTACCAGTCTACCACCTGCTCCTCCTACCATGTGGGCACTGTCGGCTATGGTAGAGGCAATGGCCTCTCCACGTCATCTCTCCTATACTACAGGAAGGGTGGAGGTATGTCCTATGGCAGTCCAAACTACCATCTAACCCTGTCCACTGGGATCATCTCGTGCTCCCCAGCACAGCGCCCCACTATCCATCTCACCAACTGCAGCCCATCTAGCTCCTCATGCATCTGCCTGAATGAGGGATAACCCACATATGGCCTCCATATGATGTCCACTCCAGATAACCCCTCCAATAAACACCTATAATAGGCTACATCATGTGTGGGCCTGTCTGATTGCCACTCTCCAATCACAGGTACCCATCACCTATACCCCACCCACACCAATCTCAGTGGAAATGCATCTGCTCAGGGCATCCCTACCGGCACACACAAACTATGTGCTCATAAGCCCAGTAGTGTAGTAAAAAGGTGCAGCACAAGTTGAACCTGCAAAGTCGTCCATATGCCCACAACTCTCTGTATAGTCACACCAGGAATGTTGGTGCCTAGGAAAAGTGGGTCTGATCTATAACCATGTCATGTAATACCCCCATCAACGAGCGGGGAAATCTACCTCCCTCTGCATCTGGCAGTGTGAAACAACACACTACCTCCATCAATAAAACAACGAGCCTCATCTCCTCTAGACGGGCTGTGTACATCCCTCTGTAGCTCAGACTGGCACTATGGAATGTCATGTCTGCCAGTCCCTCTCTAAATACTGTTAGCATCAACTCCTCTGAGGCCTCGGAGGAGATCGAGTACACCTGCGTACCCAGTATCGGTAGTCATAGGATCCTGAACACATCCTCCAGGGTGATTGTCATCTCACCCATCGGTAGGTGGAACGTGTTGGTCGTTGAATCCCATCTATCGATGAGAGTGACCATCAAACTTAGCTTCCGGACTACATGCCGATAGCGTCAGACCCCACTCAAGCCCACCTCCTCCACATGCTGCCACTCCTCAGCTGTCATCATGCCTCGTACTCTCAAGAGTAGGGGTGGCACCATGTCCCGCATGCGTAGTTGATCTCTCACCTGCATCCAACAAAATGATCACATTATTAAAAACTTACCTATACCTACAAATTTTTTACCATTACCTTTGACCCCAAATTCTACCAAACCTATCTACCCATACCCCAAGCCTTCATCTATTTACCTTTTCCTCTAACCCCACATCTTGACCTAACCTACTTACCAGCACCCAAACCCTGGCCTCGCCACTTTACCTATCTATCCCTACCCTTCCTTATCTAATTTAACCCTTGCCTACCCCTCCCTACCCATTACACTTCCCTTGTTTATCTTCATCTAGACCGGTGTTGGTCAGCATTGACCGACCCCGGTCTACCCTTGACCAACCATGGTCTCACTACAACTGGCATCAGTCACCTCTCTTGGGACCGATACCGGTCCACACCCACCGACGTCGGCCACAGTGGAACCGATGTCGGTCACTGTCACAGTGACCACCACGTCCCCAAACCCCCTTTTCTCTCCACACTCTATTCCCTACCCACCCATTCCTCCCCAAAACCCTCCACATCCCTTCCTACCCCTCCTTTACCTATCTTCTACCCTCCCCCCTTCCCATTTCACCCATTTTCTTTCCAATTTTACATTTAAATTTTTCCCCCCACCACCATTTCCTCCCCCCAAATTTCTTTCTCATTTAAATAAACAACACACAAATAGGATTTAGATCTTACCTCATCATGTTTTTGTCATCGTGGTGGCACCTTAGGCCACTGCACGGGTCCTACCGATCCCTCTCCTGCCTTCTTCCATCACCAAAAGTCGTCTGAATCTCTAACCAATCAAATCCAATGCCCCACTCTTGTGACCCCACCAATCAATCATCACTCGTCACCTACGTGACTCGCCAACTCAACCTCCTGACACCCTTGTTTGTTTTCTTCTTCTCTTCTTCTCTCTTGTCATTTTCTCTAATTTAAAAATCATAAATGAATTTTGAAACAGTGGACTTTTTCTTTTTATAACCTAACTGGCGATGGTTTCCACTTGACCGACATTGATCTTATACCCTACCTTACCATGGTTGGTTAGCCTATACTGGCATCGGTTACCCTTGACCGGAATGGTCACATACTTTTCCATATTGCCCACAATTTCACCCTATTTTACCCTACCCCCTATAATTATTTTTTGCCCTAAACCCCTGTTTATCTTCCACTCACCATCATTGGCCCACACCACTTGACCTCCTTGACCTTACCCTTTAACCCCTCACCTCATCCCCTTTCAAGGACTCCTTATTTTTCCCATACCTTAGCCCTACCCGTGTCATGACCTAGATTCTTGGACCTGGACCATCGCTATTGACCTTTGACCTCATATGTTCACTATACCTTACGGAACTGTTGCTTGTGTTGATTGACCTGATGACCTTGCCTTGTCTCTTGCCATGACCATTTATCCTGACCCTACCTTTGGTGTACCGGAACACACCTAAATGTTCCTGCACCTGACCTATGTCATGTTTCCTAACCATATCATATACCTTGGATATCAAAATCACCTCAAGCTTGTTTGGATAAACCTATCGGCCTTAGACAATGTAGAGTTTTACCTACTCTTCAACCTAGGATTGTACTGCAGTTTCTACATGTGTGTACGTTTGACTATTGCCACCTTTGACCCTCACCCATTACCTAGCTTACCTGAGTATACATTGCTCCTTTTTCCCCTATTACCCACCTTCCTTTTCATCACATTTACCTTTTATCAAATCACTCACTGATTCTTCCTTCTACCTTTTTAGTTTTTGGGTTGAGGGGGATCACCTCCATGCACACATGGGGCAACCACATCTTATTTTTGTTAGCGTCGCTTACCAATACAAGCTACATAACAAAAAGGGGCAAAATGTAGACACTAAAATTAGGTCACTCTCCCCTTTGGTCCCTCATCAAATAAACACCAATGAACACATTCGCCTAACCATGGCCCCCTTCACCCTACTATAATATTACTTTAATTATTTAAATTAAATTAATTCATTACCCTCACCATATTTATTTTTTAAATATCCTAATTGGGATAATGCCTATATATCCACCTCATCTAGCCACCTCACCCTAAGACCTATTCTTAGTAAGTTGCCATAACTAACTAAGACTTACCAAAACCCTAAAAATCAATGCCTACATTCCCTCTAACCACATTCCCACATGTTATAAGGAAGCTTCCAGTCTAATCCACAGGTAAACAAAATGAGATCCTAGAAAATCAAGGGGATTTTCCCAATTTAGTAAACCTAGGAAATCCTTCCCTAACCGACGTTGGTTACCGTTAACCACCACCGGTTAAACCGGAACCACCGTCAGTTACAATTTAATTCCCAAAATAAACTTATTTTCAAGGTTGGCATACTCTTGAGAGATATCACATCTTTTGATAACAACTTTCAGAGGGAACATGGATGCAAAGAAGGAGATCAATTATTTTCTCTTGCACAGACATCCAGGATTCACCCAATAACCATCCAGCACTCACCCTCAACACAGATTTGATCCAAATAGGCAAGAAGGAGATCACATGCATCCCATGCAAGAGCTCCCCAAATTTTGGTGATCCTTTGTAGCATTCAACCTCTTATCAGCACCTTCATTCTTCACTCACAAATGTCCAAAACTAGATTCTAAGTAAGTAGAACATTTTACTCCTCTGGTTCACTCATTTTCATCATTATATTTTCATCCTTTGTTCTCCTAGCCTCCCACTAACCTCCATTAATACTCACCCCTCCATATCCCTATTAAAACTTCATCAAATCCCATTCAAACAACTTAATACCTCATTCTGATCACCCTAGTCCTTTGTGTAGTCATATGGGAGATCTAAAGCTCATTTTGTGGCATTCCCAATACCCCACAGTAACTGGCACCGCTTCTCCTAAACTGGCATCAGTCACTCTTAACCGGCATCAGTCTCTGTATCTACCAATATAGCCCAGAACAGTAACCTACCTACCTATTCCCACATCACCCTTACTCTCTTGTGACCTACCTAAGACCTCTGTCAGACCTACAGAGACCCAGAACCAGTTACTTGACCTTTGGATCTTATTTTAACCTAGCCTGTTAGATTATATATTTCTTATTGTGTTTTAAATGAGATACCTAAATCATTTTAACTACAATAGTATATAATTTATTACTAGCATTAAATTGTTTTAAATAGTAGATTGATAGTCGTATAGGAAGTATCACGCTTCCCAGATCTAGCACACGCTAGGTAGTCCACTGCATATATTGTTTAACTCTTTCTGGTGGTCTTTCTTTTCATTTCAAGTAGTTCCTCCCATCCAAAAGGAAGCTCTCACGATTAGCTGTGGATCAAGGAGTCAACACGCGCGCAACAACCTATCAACTAGCATTTCAACAGGTATTCCTCCTACACCTGTTACCCTATCTATTTCGTCATTTTCAAAGAAAATGTCTAAGAATCAGGTGAAACATTTTGGCACACCCGATGGGACCCATTCAGGGTTCCTCACATTTTATTCATTCCTGGGAAAATTTGTGTGTTTGTTTCCCTTCTGAAGAGTATACACATTAATTTTCTTCCTTAGTAACCTTCTTTTTCTTTCTATTTGTTCTAAGAGAAAACCTTTCTTTTGCTGTACTTTAAAGGAACCATTTCTTCTTGTTTTTCAGCATTTTAGTGAAAGAACATCCCTCTCCCTCTTCATCTATTTGTGTCATCAAATTCTATATTTAGATTTGGGCTTAAAAATCATTGCATTTCATTCTGATTTTCTACATTAGCTCACATTAATTGAGGACAATCTATACACTGGAAGTCATGCCTAGCTGATGGTTAACAAAAAAATCATAGAAAGAACTTTCTTTCTCTTTCTCTCTCTCTGAGTCTAACCAAACCTCACAAAAATTTAAAATACACACATTTTTAAACAATATCTTACCTAGAAGAAGTTGTAGGTGATCACACAATCATGACACAGTGGGCACCCAGCTTGCTACATCTATTGAGTAATACTTCAGAGCGAGGCCCGGCCCCACCATAACATACCTAAAGCCTCACCTTTTAGATCTCCTTCTTTGTAGGAAGTAATCTTCACCAAAAAACTCTATTCTATAGTTCATGAGTTAGTCCTTAAATAGCATAAGCTAAACAAACATAATAGAAAAAGAACTCTTAGGATCGTATTTTTCTTAGTGTTTCTATTTGGCTTGCATTTTGAGGTGAGAGGTCACGCTCTTCATTTTTCCTTTTTCTCCTTGCATGCTCCTCATCACAGTTGGTGTATTCCAGCTTCATCTGAGTGTGTCTAGACCATATTCTCATCATTATCTGAATTCTAGGTTTGATTCCACATCAAATTTTAACTCACAACCATATTTTCTTCATCATTATTTCAATTTCACAGTAACCGACGTCAGTACAGTGACCGTCATCGGTTACCCCCTGACCCTCATCGGTTATACCCAACCGATGTCTATCCACTATCATTTTTTTAACCTTCCCAAAAGGACACCTATTCACCTTCTTCAACTATTCAGAGTCCATGTCACTCTCATCATATACATTGACCTTGTAAATCTCATCAGTATTTGGCATACCTGTCAGATTTGGCCTTATACCTTATTTTTTATCAACTGTCCACTTTACATAGTGACCGACCATGGTTACCTTTGACCAGTGTCTATTTACCCTAACTGGCATCAGTTATCCTGTGTCATTTTCTAGCTGTCATTTTAGCCCCAATTCACCCACCGCTACCTATTTATCCTACATGTGTTGTATTTATGTGTCACTTACATAAAGCAGTCTTACCCTGTTAGTACCTGTTCACATGGTACTGATGTGTCAACAAGTAATGGCCCTTGTATTCCACTCCAGTTTTCAACCACTCCCACCTAGCCCTTTGCCACCTTCCATTTTATCACCAGCCATGGAACCTATCCAACCTATCACTAGCGCTACCAGAGATGAAAAGTTTTCATGACTCCTTTACCAAAACCCTGTCGCCTTACAATTTTACCTTTCCCACTCATCCACTCAAGATGCCTCGAGTTAGTTTATATATGGCATGCCCATATCTATCCCCCCGACTCTCATTCCCACTCCTACATCAGCCCCATCTGGCTTCGCGCTACCCGCATCTACCTTACCCCCAGTCGTTTCGCAGCTAGGCCCTATACCCGTAATGAATGTCATGTCTGCTACATCTGTTGTACCAGCCACATCCACCATACCTTAGACAACCACCCAAAAAAAAAATTCATCTTCCCCTATTATCTCGTATAAACCCATACCTACACAACCACCTCCCATATCATTGACCCCTACCCCTTGTCAAAATGTGGTCCTTTATATTCCATTGGTCCTTTCTAATTCAAGGAGTACAAAACAACCAATCCTCACCATCATTAATATCACTAATCTCATCTCATATGGGTGTGCAGCATACATATCTCCATAGCTAATGCTAGAACTATGATAAGACAAAAATCCCATGGCCTCTCCAAACACTATAACCATATGATCGAATGCCTCATTTGAAGAAATTTGATACAGCAGATCTCCAAAAATAAGTACTCTCAATATCCTATAGACATCCTCTAGAGTGATCATCATCTCTCCTATTGGCAAGTGGAATGTGTTAGTCATTGGATCCCATCTGTCGATGAGAGCAACCATCATGTTGTGATCTCATACTATATTCCTATACCATCTAACAACACCAAACCCAACCTCCCTCATATGTGCCCACTCATCCTTTGTAACACTAGGTCGCATCTGCACCAAAAGGAGCGGTAGCCTATCTCTCATCGTCAACTGCTGACATGCTTACATCATCACCATTTAAACTTGTTAATCAATTGGTCCTTTCAATCATTTATTTGACCATGCCCATCCCATTAACTACCTACGCCTTTCCTAGCCTACCAACCTTTACCCAGCCTACTTGCCTAATGTACATCCTATCTATCATGATCATCTACGCTTTCTCTATTTCATTCCTTTCGCCCCTAATCCACCCATTCCTACCTAAATTAACCCTAACTCATCCATTCCTACCTAACTTAACCCTAACTCATCCATTATTATCTAACTTAACCCTCACCCACCCATTCCTACTTCAATTAACCTTAACCCATTCATTCATGCCTACATTAAACCTAACCTACCCCTCCCTTACTTTCTGCTTTCCAAATTTCCTTTTTCTTAAACTTGGTCACTTTTAACAGTGACTAGCATCAGTCACCCTAACCAATAATAGTCCCCCGTTAACCCCACCAACATCGGCTAGCCTTCCAACACTGGCCAGTACCTGACCAACATTAGTCATTGGTTCGGCCCTAGGGCCAAACCCCCACTTCCCCAAGTTATACAAATTGATTAAAACACCTAAAGTAACTACCCAAACCACCCAAAATTCCCTCTACATTCATTTATGACCTAATTAAACTAAATTTCACCATCCTCATACCCAATTTCACCCAATCTTCACCAAAATTTCAGTTCCACTTCACAATCCAAATTATTCATTTTTTTTACCTCAGTTTAAACTAAAACCACTAGTGGAGCTCAAATCCTACCTCTACTCGGCTCCTTCGGGTCTCTAAATCGGAGGTCCTCTAGTGCTATCTCCTACCTCTGCCATGTCTAAATCACTCTCTCAGCTCTAAACCAATAGAATTTCTCGTGTAGATCTCATGGGCACGTAAACTCCACTCCTATCAACTGCTAACAGCTCGTCAACTCAACCTCCTAACCCTCCTTATCGTTTTTCTCGTCAAAAATATCTCTATAGTCATTTTTTAAATTAGGAAATACACAAATGAATACGTTTAATGCGGATTTTTCATTTTAAACCAAAATTTTCTTGACTGACTTTGGTCAGGTTGTGCCCTAGGTGACCGTTATCAGTCACCCTTACCAGCATCAATTCCTCTTCCACCAGTGTCGGTCACCCTGCGTAAACCAATTATACCTAATTTTCCCAAATTTTTGATGTAGGACATCATTTTCTTGTTGCCTCATCCTTTCCCCAGCCCTACAAGCTCACCTAATAGCCTTCTCACCTAGCCACTAACCTTAATGTACTTCAAGGAATATTTTTTCCTACACCTCTTCCTTGCCCACATCCTTACTTATACACCCATACCAAGCTCACCAATTTGACACTCAAATTCACTTCCTCGTTGTACCTTGCAATGATGTTACACGTGTTGTTTAGCCTACCGACCTTACCTTGCCTTATGTTGTGATGTTTATCTCAACCAAACCAAACCTTTTGGTGCTTTATAACACACCTAATGCTCGTTCTTGCACCTACCCTCGTTTTCTTTCTAGGACCGTATCCTATACCTTGGATACATGGACCACATCAACCTTGTTTCGATAAACTATCGACCTTTGATGATGTAGATTTTATGATCTCTTCAACATGGTGCCTTATCACATTTTACACATGTGCATGCGTTTGAATTCCCCCACCTATTACACACACTAATATCACCATTACCTACACCCACAACTTACCACCTTTTTCATGACCTACCACTTTATTAAACGCATCACTGATTCTGTCAGCTACTCCATCAGTTCCTGGTTTGAGGGGGATCACCTCCACCCATACCTAGGGTAACCTAGCCTTCACCTATACCTAGGGAAACCTAACCTTCGCCCATAACTAGGGTAACCTAAACTTCACCCATACTTAGGGCAACCACCTCTTGTTTTTTTCATTGTCGCTTATCAATACAAGCTACGTGAAAAAAAGGGGAAAATGTAGACACCCAAATTAGGTCATACCCTGTCAAGTTCCCTTCGATTAACATACATCTAACCATAACCCTTCCTCACATCATTATTACTTTAATTTCCTAAATTAAATTAATTTCCACCTCATCCTAGACCACTTCCAAGCCTATTAATTAACTTAGACTAAGTCCCCACTCATCTTAACTAACTAGGACTCGTTCTAACCCTAATATTAATTGCTTATTATTCCTTAAACCAACCTTTTTCTCCATTTAACTCCATTCCACACTCTTGACCCGGAATCAATTCTGAACCATGCCAAAATTGGTAAGAAAAGGATATTTTTGGCAAATTATGACCTTTTCTCCCTAACCCATGTTGGTTATTCCTCGACCGACGCCGGTCACATAACCACCGTCAGTTACCTTAAATAAGGATTTCCAATCCTTTACCCAGGTTCTTGAATTTATCTTAATGGCGCTTGTGACCTTACATCCTAACTCTTGATTTCTCCATCATTCTTGTGACATACATGAGTCCCTTACAATGTTCATACACCACTCCATTCATCAGCAAATTAATCTAGAGCTCCAGTGCACTCACAGGGAAGCATTGTGCCTTCCTGTTGTCGTCACATTCATTTGGGACCAACCTCTCCTTCAACTACCGCCACAATATTCCATTCACCTTCATTTCACAAGTAAGTAATCTTCTTCTTTATCATTTACTTTCAATAGATTATCTTATTATCAATTATTTACTTCTTTCCAACTCCTGTCATACTCACATCTCTCCCAAACACCTCCATCCAATCATTTTCCCAAAGAACCTTCATACCTTATCCAAACACCTATTTTATTATCTTTGAGTCTCCATAAAAATCCCATGACCTTCCCTAAGCCTCCATTATTCTCTATACAATCACAGAGAGTTTCAAACCTCTCATTTTTAACATTTCCATCCAATTTCCCCTACTAATGTCGATCACCCAACCGGCATCGGTCACTTACTAGTAGTTGGCATCGGTCGCCAACCGATACCGACCTATGTGAGTGGTAAAATCATCTAAACCAGAAAGCTAATAACTTCTTCCTAACGACCCAAAACCTCACTAAATCTTTCCCATAACTCATTTATAGCCTCTGTCAAACTTGCAATTCCATACCAACCTACCAGCCCTCCAAATTTAATCATAACTGACCTATTAGATTATATTTTCTTATTGTTTTTATATGGGATGCCTAAATCATATTAACTATGGTAGGATTCATTTATTTATGCTCTTTCCTTGCATTAAATTGTTAAAAATAGTGGATTGAAAGCCTTCTAGGAAGCACCCTGCTTCCTGGAGCTAGCATATGCTATGCAACCCATTGTCATATGTTGTTTAATATTATTTGGTGGTATTTTTTTGTTTCTATGGATCATTCCTCCTAGCCAAAGGGAAGCTCTTCACAATCATCTTGGTAAACATTCGACGGTGCACAACCTTCTTCGACTATTTACATGTATTCCTCCTCACCTTTATATATTATCTATTTTATCTCTACTTTGTGGTGAAACACATGGTTTGTGTAGAATGAGAAAAGTGACTTTGGTGGGCTCACTTCTGGTAAATACAAGAAAAAAATGTTTGAAATTAGTAAAAAAAATTAGGGGGTCCTACTATGCTTCCATAACCCTCTGATTTCGAGAGATATTCCCATAAGATCAAAAATCAGGATAGGATCAGGTTTGGAAGGCAACATGGTACTGAGCTAGAAATAGATAGTCAAGCAACTCAGCGAGCTGACATAAATGAATAGAATCGAGCTGGGTGCTTGGTGGGGTTTGCACAAGTAATTTGGTTAACTTGGCCAATTTTTATTGGGATTATCAACAAAATCTTGGTGGATGTCTGTGGCTCCTAGAAAAATAACAAACTAGGCATTACCAAGTTAACATGGAGGTGTTTTGTAGAAGATGTTAGACAATGAGTCATTTGGTGGGGCTCACCGCATAAGATAAGTCAATTCGAGGGCCATGGAAATGCAAAGGAACCCGTCATAAGGGAACCCATAGAACATGTAATAACTTGATGGCCGAGCTAAGGTCATGGCACCTCAAGGAAAAAAAAATCAAGTGATTCACTCGTGAGAGGGAAGGGTCAGCTTAGGCTATGGCATAGGAGAATAGCTCAGAGCAAGCGTAATAAATGGACAAGCAAGATGCCCTGGGTTTAAGCTCATGAAATATAATGATGGGGGATAAGAACGTATAGCATGTACGATTGGTGTTGTCTCAATGGGTCATGAACATGAAATGCATCACAAATGCAAGCTCAGGATTAAGTTAGACCAAGAAGAGGGGAATTTTGGAGATTAACAAGATCAATATGGGTGTGTCAAGCTGAGCCAATAGCTCAATCACAGGATTTTGGAAGATCAATGAATGGTTTCACAATGTTGACAAATCGACAAGGAAAGAATCTTCTCGATGTGGCAAGATGAGCCTGGACTTGGGCTCTATATAACGAGCTCGAGGAGAACTTGGTGATGGTTAGATTGTTAGGATGATGGGTTTAGGAGAAGGTAGCTCAGTCAAGGCTAAGTTACAGAAGGATTAAGTAGGAGGGTAGCTTGTTGGATTGATGTAGAGTTCTCAAGCTCGGATCTCGGTGGCTCTATAAAGGGGCCAACTCAGTGGCTCGGATGCTCAAGCTAAGAGCTTGGCTCATCATTAAAGTATCTCAATTCTTGGGGAGCTCATGGAGATTGAATGAGTCAAATTAGGAAGTACTTACCAGAGCTGAGCTAATGAAATCATGCAAGATGGATCTTGAATGATGAGTAACCAAGCCATTTCCTGAACTAGCCTGATTTTAGGTTTTTAGGCCTTGTCAAGTCAAAACTCACCCTCGTAAGTTTTTGTAATGTAAAGATAAAATCCTGAAAACCTAAAACTCTGGAATTCAGAGTTTCATATTTTCGGGGATCAGAACTCAATGACATCGGAGAATTTTTAGAATGATGGCTAGCTACATATCCGAAGCAGCTAATATCTGAACTCTGAAGTGGTTGGCAAGTTTGAGTTTGGATCAGTGGTATTTCAAAACTCGGTGGGTTTCAGACTAATTCATTTTCAAAGTTTGGGATCTATTTATTTTTAAGTCAACGCAGTTCTTTTGAGGAATTCATTGAGATAGTTGGGCATGTCACTAGTCAAAATGGGGACCACATCAAAGTCAGGCTACGTAGGAAACAAGTTGAGGATTTCGATGGTCAAGCTGAGGTGGCATGAGGATTCATCACGGGGTCAGTGAATAGCCTGGTGTAGGGCTTGATGTATCCAGACAATGTGATGTAGAGGTCAGTGGTAGTTAAGTGTAAAGTGGTCAATATGCCATTCAATGCAAATACGTGGTGGTAAAATCATGATGTGAGGAGATTCTAAGTTAGGCGTGTGGAATTTCGAGATGGTGGCGGGGGTATTTTCAATGTAATAAGTGGCCAAAAAAGTGCTCGAGATCATACAACAAGGAAACTCGGCTGGTGGTCAAGTAAACAAACAAAGAGTCATGGAATATAAAAGGGAGGTTCTTACTAATGAGCTCACCAATTAGCTTGGCGAGTTCGCTAGCGAGCTACTTGTAAAGGAAAGTATTATTTCAAGAGGTTAGATAATTTTTCCAAAATTCCCCTCTTCTTTCAAGTTGAACTGTTGTGAATTTAGAGGCTTTCAAGCCTTCCTTCCAAATATTTTAATGAAAACATCTTCCTCTTGTTGTTATAATGATGCACTGTGTAAGTGCTTGGAATAATCAAATTATGTTTTTTGGCTAATTGTCTATCCTTGCGTCATTTTGGTTGCTTTCATTTTGCCTCTCTCATGTTTACAGGTATATTGTGCAACTTTGATTTCCATCGCAAGTTTCGGGAGTTGTTGTGCTTATCTGGGAATGAAGTATTGTATGAAATTGGATCTGTGATGCATGTCCATCCTTCCCATGTTCATCCTTCTTCATTTGCAGGATGGAAATTTTTCTAGCAAACCCCTTTCTTGGTGCATCACCACTTTTAGTGTAGGTTTTACTCCATGCAATCTCTCTCCCTAATCCCCTGAAAATGTTAGTATAGGTCTAGTTAGTTGTTCTCCCTACATTAGGATTAGTGTAGTGCTTATTTAAGGAAGATGAATCTGGCCTTCTCTGAAGGTTCACCTTAAGCCTAAAATTCCCACAGCTTTAGAGGTGATACCCATATTACCCAATCACATCGAATTCCCCATTCACACTCAGAAAATTTGGGGGTGTAGTGATTTTGTGATAACAGTTTTTAGCATGCCTAGTGGGACCACAAGATTCAAGCTTTTCACATGTGTGTGATTGTGTTCACTTTATTTCATTAAGTTGTTGTGTTCTTAGTGAAATTCCAGCCTTATGAGGTAAACCCAAGCACAACTGGTGACTCCATTGGTCCAAGTAACCCACTCTCTAAGTTATAGACCATTCTTTTCCACCCATTTCCATCCATTTTTCTTCCACATCTTTCCATTTTCTCCCATTCATGAAGTTTTGCAAACATGGCTTCATTCCTGCGGTGGAATTCTCACTTCCAACAACAGCAATACCATTTCACTCTACCTCCTAGATGGAAAAATTCATTCCCAGATGATTACAGTGTACCTCCAAATCTATTCTATAGTGAAAATCAGCAACATGTTTATCCCTATGAGCAAATTCATGGTCATTTTGGTTATTCACCTAACTATGCATCTTTCCAAGAGCAAGAATATGCAGATGATGGAGGCTACCCTACATATCAGAATGTAGAGTTGTATCTTACAATGCAAAAATTGGAGTCAAGTATGGTGCAATTCAGAGCCACAGCTCAAATGAAGGCATTCAGGATTGGCTTCAGGGTAACTTATCCATGGATTGGCCCTATGACAAAACATTATAGCTTGCAGGAAAATCTTGATTTCATGGTTGAAATGATGCCTCAACTTGAAATATGGATTGAAGAGAAAGAGGCTCATGAATACAATGTCAATTAGTCATGTCAATGGGAAAATTCTTCATTACCACTTCAGAGTCCTCCTTTCATTACCCAACCAATATCATTTCATCCTAAACCCCAATTCCCAAAATTTTCACCTGCTTCTCATATGGTGAACCCCATTTCTCCATCTCTTATCTTCCCATACCACCATGAATTTTCTACCCTTTCCTCTTATGAAACTCCTTCCCCTCCATTAATACAAGAAGTTTCATCTCTTTCATCATCTCAAACAATGAAGGAAATAGTTTAGTCCCAATCCAATCCTCCTGCATTCCAAAAAAAAAATTGGGAGGATGAAACTTATGATACTAGTGAAGAAGAAGAGGATATGGTTAAGGACACTAGAGAAGAAGAGCTTGAAAAGAATATGAAGGAGCAAGACTAAACATCAAGTGAATTCCTCTCCTAATTAAGCCTCCACCCAAGGTTGAATCTCAAAAGTAGGTGGTGAAGATTGAATGTACACAAGAAAAAGCACAAGTAAATGATGACCAACAGTCTACACGCTCGGAATTTTGTGTGCATGTCAATGTTATGTTTATGGAAACTGTTGATTTATCACATATTGCAAATTCCATTGTAGAAGAGAAAGATTTGGATCCAATTCCACAAGAAAATGAGCATGTGCCAGTAAATTAAGAAAATCTCTCCAATGTGTAAAATGTTACAAGTGAATGTGATGATCCTAATTGCTATGCATGTCGAGAACTTGCAACACTTTTAAGGGATTGCATTATTCCACAAAGGTCATCACCACATGTTGTAGCTAGTCAAAAATAGATTCAAGCCACGGAGGAAAACAACAACATAGATTCAAAGGTCTTGAATGAAGATAAGGTCATTCATGAGGTCTCAAACTTTTCTCTCTCTTCATCTATTCAAAAATCTAAATTTTTAGAAGAATTTGAGCTTTCTAATTTCTTGTTTGAGGATGAAGAAGGTTATGGTGGATAAATGGTCAATCTAGAGAACACCATGGAGGAGGAAATTGAACCTTTGACACAACTAGGAAATGGAGAGATTGATTATGTATCAGAATTGGAAGAGTGTTTTGATGGACAAGAGCCTATGGAACTTGACAATTTTGATATTCCATCACCTTTTTTCAACACAAAATGCTTGTCTCTTTGGAGGGAAACTCAGGAGATCAACTTGTTTCTCATAACCATCTTCTTGAGAAAATATTGGAGGAAGTGAATCTTCTATATGACTCATTGAATGAAGAAGAAAAGGAGCACATGGGAGAAGTTGAGTCAGATTTGGAATCCTTGAATGGAGATGGCATTATTGAGAGATTCCTACTTTCAATTACGGAGCTTTACTTGGTTAATGAACCAATTTTGGAGGAGAATATTCTTGAAAATATTGTTGCCCCTAATAATTCTCTTACAGGTTTACTATTGATGAGGAGTTAAAAAATGAAATTCAATTGTGTCTTCAATCAAAGGATGGGGAACTCTTAGGTGAGCAGCGAAATTCAAATGCTTTTAGTGGTTCAATAATAGCTTAATTAGAGGTTGCAAGAAATCTAAAGGAGATGCATGTTGTTGAGGAACTCCTTGTTTTTAAGGAAGAGAAATGAAATGAAGAGGTTACCACTTCCATACCAACCATCCAAGTGGAACATCAGTTGTCTGTAGATGAGAAATGAAGCCAAGATCATCTCACAAACAGCCCCACTTTCCAGGAAAGTTTGCATAAGGACTTCATTATTGAAGTTAGAGTTCAGAGCAATGGGAGAATTCAATGATTCAGACACTATCCCATAAGGTATTTGGCTTCATTAGAGCCAAAGGAGGAGCCATAACTAGTAACATGCCTTTCAAAATGTTAGGATGAGTTTCACAACCTAAAAGATCAGTTGCAATGCCTCTACAAAACAAATGCAGAGCAACTAAAAGAGGCATACATTCTCTTTCTAGTTGATACCTTGGTAAACCAAGTGGAAAATTGGGTTTGTTTCAGTTTTTCACTCTCAGTCTCAGTCATTTCCATTGAAAAATCATCTTTATGGCTGCCCATTGTGATGAAAGGAACCTATTTTTCACAACTAGTTACAGGGTTTGATTAGCTCACTTGTGCCTCCAGTTAGCATAGATAGGAATAGGTTTGTTTTCAGCAAAATAATTTCCTTGTACACTTTGCATGTTTCATTTGAAGCATGTATGGTTTCATTTTTGTGTGTGTTGTGTTCCGTCATTTCTCTTGCACAACATGTTGGAGGTGGAGTATTCAGAGGAAGAGAAAATCATATTTTAATAGATTTCCATGATGTCCAAAACTAGAAAGTGTTTTACTCCAAATTCTGCAATGTGTTATGCATACAAAGAAATCATCAGATTCAGTGTACTTCATACCTAACATTACAGCCAAGTCCAAGATCAGCAGTGTTCAGGTAACTCAGGAACAAGAATCTCATGATTCAAGATTAATTTTAGGATTAAAAATGACTTCATACCCAATAAATACAAAAGGATACTAGACTACTGCTTGGCAGGAAAGAATCCCCGTAATTCACCAAAAATGTTATCCATTTTTCCCCCTCGGGGAAAAACTAGAAAACGAGAGTGAATTAGATCCATGACACTCGAAAGGTTTTCATTCCAAAGCATTTCAAGTAAAATTTTGTGTTTGGGGCACATTTATAGCATGACGGGAAGTTTCAAGATCTTCTTGAATCATTCTCTTCTTTTTCAGGTTTTGGAAGCTCATGGTTTGTGCAAAGTGATAAAAGTGGCCTTGATGGGCCCACTCTAAGTAAATACAAGCAAAAAATATTTGAAATTAGTAAAAAAAATTAGGGAGTCCTACTATGCTTCTATAACCCTCCAATTTCGAGAGAGGGCCCCAAAAGATCAAAAATCGAGATAGGGTCATATTTGGAAGGCAACATAGCACTGAGCTAGAAATAGCTCGCTGAACAGCTCAACGAGCTGACATAAATGAATAGAATCGAGTTGGTTACTTGGTGGGGTTTACACAAGGAAGTCGATCAACTTGGACGAGTTGTATTAGGATTATCAACAAAATCTCGGTGGATGTCTGTGGCACCCAGTGAAATAGTGAACTAGGGATTACCAAGTCAACATGGAGCTGTTTTGCAATAGAGGCTAGACATCGAGTCATTTAGTGGGGCTTGCCACACAAGATAAGGCAATTCAAGGGTCGTGCCAATGTAGAGGAACTCGACATATGAGAACCCACAACACAAGTTATAACTCGACAGTCAAGCTAAGGTCATGGCAGCTCAGGGAAAGAAAAATCTGGTGATTCACTCACGAGAGGGAAGGGTCAGCTCAGGGTATGGTGTAGGAGAACAACTTAGAGTGAGTGGAAGAAATGGACAAGTGAAACATCACATATTTAAGCTTAGGAAATAGAATGATAGGGGATAATAACGTATAGCACACAAGCTCAGTGTTAGCTCAATGAGTCAAGAATGTGGAATGCATCGCAGACGTAAGCTCGGGATTAAGTAAAACTGATCTGAGGGGAGTTTTGGAGATTAACAAGATCAGCATGCGAATTTCGAGCTAAACCAATAGCTCAGTCACAGGAGTCCAGAAGCTCAATGAATGGTTTCACAGTGTTGATGACTTGACAAGGATGGAATCCGCTCGATGTGACAAGCTTGAGTCTAGACTCGAGCTTTGTACAATGAGCTTGAGGGGAACTCTATAAGGGTTATCTCACTAGGATGATGGGTTCAAGCAAAAAGTATCTCGATCAAGGCCGAGTTGTAGAAGGATTAAGCAGGAGGGAAGCTCCTTGGATCGATGTGGAGTTCTCAAGCTTAGATCTTAGTGGGTCTACAAAGGGGGCCAACTCAGTGGCTCAGATGCTCGAGCTAAGAGCTCGGCTCATCATGAAAATAGCTCAAGTCATGGGGAGCTCATGGAGAGTGAACGAGTTGACTTGAAAAGTACTTACCCGAGCCGAGCCAATGAAATCATGCAAGACAGATCTCGAATGATGAGCAACCAAGCCATTTCCTAAACTATCCTCATTTCAGGTTTTCAAGCCTTGTCAAGTCAAAACTCACCTTGGAGAGTCATTGTAATGCAAAGATAAAATCCCAAAAACATGAAACTTTGAAATTTGTAGTTTCATATTTTCAGGGTTTGGAATTCGGTGACATCGAAAAAAAATTGGGATGATGGTGAGCCAAATGTCTAAAGCAGCTAATGTCCAAATTTCGAAGTGGTGGGCAAGTTGGAGTTTGGATCGGTGGTATTTCAAAACTTGACGGGTTTTGGACTAAGCCATTTTCAAAGTTCGGGAGTCATTGTTTTTACAAGTCGGTGTGGTGCTTTCAAGGAATTTTTCGGGATAGTTGGGCATGTTTTCAGTCAATACGGGGACCACATCAAAGTTGAGCTGCATGGGAAACATGCCGAGGATTTCAACGGTCGAGTTGAGGTGTCATGAGGAGTCATCATGGGGTCATTGAATAGGGTGGCATAGGGTTCAAAGTATCCGACCAATGTGATGTGGAGGTCAGTGGCAGTTACATGTAAAGTAATCAATACACCATTCAATGCAAATATGTGGTGGGAAAATCATGATGTGAGGAGATTCTAAGTTGGTTGTGTGGAATTTGGAGATGGCGGTGGGGTTGTTTTCAACACAAGCAATGGCTGAAAAAGTGCTCAAGAGAATACAATGAGGAAACTCGGTGTGTGCTCGGGTAAACAAACAAAGAGCCGCAGAATGTAAAAGGGAGGTTCTTGCTAAGGAGCTCGCCAGTTAGCTCGGTGAGATGGATGGTGATCTACTTGCCGAGCTAGAGCTCAAAAACCCCCTTATGCAAAATATAACCCCATGGAGCCCACCAAGGGCACATGAAGCCTTCAAAAATTTACTATAATATTATTTTTAATTAAATGGAGAAAAATTCAAAAAAATTGAATTTATGAAGGCATGGAGGGAGAGAGTTTTTTGGGTACAAGAATGAAGTAATAAGGGATGGAGATTTGTAACAGAGCATGGGAAATTACAATGAGACCACTTTTTCTACAAGTATGCCTAGATTTTAGGGACTCTCCTTCTTTCTCTCACACAGCTGAAAATGCTATAAAATGTAAAGGGAAATGTTATTTCAAGAGGTTAGACAATTTTTTTCCAAAATTCCCCTCTTCTTTCAAGTTGAACTCTTGTGATTTTAGAGGTTTTCAAGCCTTCCTTCCAAATATTTTAATAGCAAATTTTGCCTCTTCCTATTGTAATGATGCATTGTGCAACTGCTTGAAATAATCAAATTATGTTTTGTGGCTAATGATTTGTCCTTGCATCATTTTGGTTGCTGTCATTTTTCCTCTCTCATGTTTGTAGGTATACTATGCACCTTTGATTTCCATTACAAGTTTTAGGAGTTTTTGTGCTTATTTGGGAATGAATTATTCTATAAAATTGGTTTTGTGATGTATGTCCATCCTTCCCATGTTCATCCTTCTTCATTGGCAGGCTGGAAATTTGTCTAGCAATCCCCTTTCCTTGTGCATCACCACTTTTAGTGTAAGGTTTACTTCATGCAATATCTCTCCCTAATCCCCTGAAAATGTTAGTATATGTCGAGTTATTTGTTTTCCCTACATTATGAGTAGTGTAGTGCTTAGTTTAGGAAGAGGAATCTGGCCTTCTCATGAGGTTCACCTCAAGCCCACAAGTTCCACAGCTTGAGAGGTGATACCCATGTTTCTGAATCAAACCGAATTCCCCATTCACACTCAAGCAATTAGGGGGGTGCAGTGATTTGGTGATAACAATGTTAAAGAGAGACAACAATTCCTTCAACCAGATCTTGTCAATCAGTACGTCATCCATGGATCTAAGTCTAGTAAAACCTATAAAATGAAATCATCTTGCAATCGGTCAAATAATCTTGACTAGAGATGCGTTATTTTTTTCTCACATGTATCATTGGTACACTTTGTGTCCTAGCATCCATCATCTTCATTATCATATCACTATTCACCTTGTTCTTACTTCCTTCTTGGATCTCGGTGATGAGCCCTTGCATCTTCCTAGTTACGTGGAGTAATAAGTGGAGTGAGACATCCTATCATTACATCATCTACATTCTGCCAATGGAATGAAATGTATACAATTTTTTCACCATGAGTTCAAACTATGCACCCTTCTTCCGAGTCAAAAATAAAAAACATTCAAATATGTTTTCAAAAACTACAAAAACATTCCAAAAAAATTCAAAAAACTTCAAATACATTCAAATGTATTTTCAAAAAAATAAAAAAATATGCAAATATGTTTCAAAAAACACAAAAACATTCAAATATGTTTAAAAACCTCAAAAATAATATAAAATTGTTCCAAAAACCAAAAATAGTATAAAACTAGCAAAAAAAATCAAAACATTCAGAAAATGTTTGACCAAATTTCGGCAACTGAATAACACAGTTCAACAATTTCTCCATTAGATGGCACTCCTCATGATCAATCCATATCATCTTTCACTAATCACTTTTCTTTCTCGTGATGTATATTTATGCTCGAGGTAATCAATTACCCTTTCACAATATAAATTTTCTTCGGGCACACGCAGCTCCTCTTTTTGCATCAAATTTTCTGAGAATTTGTAAAACCATTGATAAAATCATAAATTTTAAAATAAAAAAATCATATATTCTAAAAAACTTCAAAAAATTATATAAATTCAAACAAACATTCACTCATCACAGAAATCCTACAATTGGAAAACCCGTGAAGTTACTCTTTTAACACATCAACACAATCTTGTTAAAGTCATATGTTCATCTACTACCCTCATGATCATTCTAATCTTATGACTATCACATACACAATTATTTGTATTTCACGATACAACTTCTCCTCGGGTAATTTCTCTCAGATCAATTTGCAAAATAGATCCAAAAAGAGTTACTTGTGGATAATCTAAGCCAGTCTGCTCTTCCAGTTTGATCCTATTCCATTGCCTTTCATAAGTTTCGTGTTTGTGGGAATTTGTATCTACTTAATCATCATTGTGGCACACATTAGGGGCATAGTTGATTATTTTATTTTTCTACGTTCTGTCGCATTGTTGATGTTTACCTTTTTATACCACTTATAAATAGTGTGATAACATCTTGGTTCCTTTATAACCCTGATGTCTGCACCTACTATGCATATTGGGCTTGTTTTCCTTTCTATCTTTTCTTTACTTTTTGTGTGTTTTTTTACAAGCATATGGGTTACCCATCTTGATTCTTTAATAATCATGGTGACAACTCTCTTGTGTAACAACAAAAAAAAATCTCTTATATTCACACTCTCCAAATGATGCTCATACTATGAGCACAATTCTTCCCATCCTTGTTCAAATTCCTTTTCTTCTTCCTATCAATCAGATGTCCACCACTTTTCTGTGTCACCCACCCACATGAGGGTGCATTCCTTTATGACTCCTTACTCGTTGGGGCATCCAAATGGTTCACCGGGGAAAATCCAAACATCTACCTTGTTTTCATGTCTTCCGCTCACCGATTTGTGTATGTCTACTATATTTAAAATGTTATTACTTCGCAATAGCACTTTAAAGATGGGAAAATGTAAACACCCCAAAATTACATACTTATTCATAGTTCATCATGTTATTCATCCCTTTATGATTGATTGATTAAATTGATTAATCATGCACATTACATCTAGTTGGTATTAATTAAATTAGTCTCTAACCATACTTTAGGTAGCTTAATCATCATTTATTAAATAAATGATTAATTATTCATCTTGCACATTATAGATAATTAAATTAGTTACCTAATTAGGAAAATGAATATATTTTCCTATTCAACTGCCACTTCACTATCCTAGTTAACTCTACTTAGACTCCACTTCCTCATTCCAATCAACTCCACTTCTATGTTCCTAAAAAGGAGAGGGCAATTGAGTTGTACATGCAACCACCTTCCCAGGTGTAGCTTAAGTCATAAAAATTTCTATTACCCCTTCAAATATGCAATTACACAGACCAAGTCTACTTGTTATTCCAGGTAATTACAATTATTAACCTGGAGCTTAGTGAAACTCTGATCCACCTTACATGGCCTTAGCCTCAGCTATAAAAATTCGGCCATTCCTTTGTAAGCTTGTCCATGGAAATCCATAAACAAATGCAGCAAATTTCTTCTCATTTTTTGATCGAATCCTTGTAAAATTTTCTCGTAGCATTTGCAAGTTCTTCATTTAGATACTAATCGAGATCATCCATAAACCAAAATCTTCAAGATCATACAAGTCTAAGAGCTTCCACGATCTTATTGAGGTTTGCAATAAAGTTACAAGAGAGGCATATTGCTACTTGTTTCTTTATCTTTCATTTGTCTATTAATTTTCATTTTTCACAATCATGATCTAACAAAGATTTCAATAAATCTAGTAACCAAGAGGCATCAATAGTGCATCATAATCTAATTTGTCTTGGAATCTATAACAAAGAAAAACAAAGTCACCCATCAATCTTATATAACAATTAGATAAAAGCATCAACGTGATAAATTAATTTAAAACATTATTTCTCATGTCATCATCCCTTGAGCTAAAAAAAAAATTTCCACATCAAGAAAATATGGTCAATCCCACTACAAAGACCATTCTACAAAATAAATTTGGCTAAGTTGGGGAAAATCAAATTCATCAACCCTTATGTGATCTTTTTTTTCCTATCATTTCCGATGGCATTTATCAAAAGGTTGTGCACCCTTATTAAAATTTAAGAGTTAAAAACCTAACCTAACGACCTCCTAATGCAAAATGCTCCCAAACCCACCTAGAGTTTGTCAACACTTACGCTTTGACACCTCGCAAGGAAAATTTCACTACTTAGATTTTTCCTAGGGCATAATTTTTCATTTTTAACCCTCTTTATCCTTCTAAAATTTAAAAATATGTGTTGTTGGTTCTACCTCAATATCCCTTCGTCAACCTCTGTCTCATCCACCTCAATCGCCTCCTCTCATCCTTACAATGGAGTCTAATTTCATTGAAAATGGTTTGCCCAAAGCTCGAAATTTTCAAAATCTCTATTAGCAAATAGAAAAATGAGAGTTTTGACTTCCTATATAGGTTTTGAACCAAATTTGAAAATTTTAATTATTTATGATTAGATTTCATAAAATCGCAATATTTTTGCAAAGATAACTCCTATCACCATTCCAAAAGGAAATCATGACCATGGCATCATAACAATTGTAATTGTATATTACACATATTTTACAGAAATTATTCAAAAATCACTTTTTTTAGCCCATGATACTAACTTTCCTAGTTTGAGTTCAAGATTTCTAACATTAGTTTTCATATTTTTCCTACCTCTAGCCTCTAGGATTGATAGACTAGTTCCTTCCCAACGATGCACCTTATGTCTTCTTTACACATCTTACTCCTATTTTTTGACCTACTTTATTATCTCCTTTACGTTATGTAGCCATGTCTTAGCCTTCTCATTTAGTCTAGTCTTTATCACCATTCCATGAGTTCCCCTTAGCATAAGGGTTTACTTATTTTAATAATGCATTTTCTGGTGTTTCTTTTCAGTATTATATTATTTGGGTCCACTTAATAGCTCTAAATACACTTTGGCACCCATTATGCCAACACACTCACAAGAAGGTAAGTTTTCTTTAAGATTATATTTTTACCACTTTTGTTGCTACTTCATTTCATCCATTTCAATTTTGGTGTAGCATTTTGTTTTTATGAAGACCGTTTCATGTTGCATTATTATAACATGGGATGATCTTCGGTAGGGGCATATGTATACACTTTACTTTCCACTATTACTAAATTTTTTCTTCTCATGTACCATGTGTGCATTAACCCCCCACCACCTTACTATCCTCTTACTATCACTTACATATATGCTTTCAAAACATCCATCAAATCACCTTTTATCATCTCTTTATTCCTTCCTCCACTTGATAAGCTTTCGCCAATGACTTCACGATTTGTTGTTACCTAGAGCCAACAACATTGACCATGGTCGATACCATTTAGTTGTATTTCTTCATGATCAACTGTATTTACCATGGTTGATGTTGTTGACTATAATAATTTATCATGATCCCTATTTAAAGGTGTCCTTGCGTATCATTTCCAAAACATTACAATCATCATCTATTATTTTGTTTGTGCTCACCAAGCTTCACTTAAGGTCTTAAAGGTTTGGGATTTAGTTTTACTTACACTTGGAAGATTGTCATCAGAACATTGAACTTAAGACACTCAAGAATAAAATTTGTGCCAACAAGGTCTACCAAGTCTTTGGAGTCCCCAATTGTGGTTTACTTAGGTCTTATTTCTATCTATCTTGTGGCCCCTTACATCAACTCTCTCATGAAGTGTTACTAACCTTCAAGATACTAGTAAGACTTGATTCCCTATCCTAGGCTTAGGATTTGGAACTCTACTACGCCTTTGATAGAGACTAGATTATTGTCCTCTAGATCCACGACTATTGCACTTCTTTTTAAATTTTGGCTTGTGCATTAGCCCTAAAATGGTCCTCTCTATATCCTAGTTTATATTATCGAGAAGAGAGGGCAATGTATAGACCTTCTAAGCCCACATACACCTTTAATGAGCTTCATGTCACAAGTATACAAGAGCATCCATGGCTTATACATAAAAGAGACAAGCTAGAGGACAATGTTTGTGAATGGATCTTTAAAGAGAAAAGGGTGTAGTGAGAGGACCATTCATAAAGATTCTATCTGAGACATCAATAAATAATATATTAATACAGCGAATCATTTTGTTTCCAAATCCCAATCAAGTATATTGAGGATAAATAACCATATGAATCTATCATAAGCGTATTCAAATTCAACCTTGATGATTAGATCATTTTGTGAAATTTTATTGGGTCTATTCCACATTTTCCCAAGCCAAAATCAAGTTTTCGAAGATGTATCTCCACTAAGGAACCTCGTTTACTCGAGTCTAACATTATCTTGTACCACCGTTATGATGCATTTGCAAATAAGTTTAACAATAATTTTATAAGAGGTATAAAGGAGGGTGATGGGTCTCCAACCATTTATGTTGTATCTATCACCACTCCCTTTAATAAATAAATTTTATTCAACCTTGATTGATAGCAAAGCCAAGAAAGCATGTTTTTGTAGCCTCAAGATAAAATTTGGTTGAAATCATCATGTATCTTAGTCCACGTGGTCTTTAAGAACTCGGCTAGTAAACCATCCAAGCCATGGCTTTTTTCATCTACCATATAAAATAGTGCATGA
Organism: Taxus chinensis; assembly: GCA_019776745.2. NCBI lineage: Eukaryota > Viridiplantae > Streptophyta > Pinopsida > Cupressales > Taxaceae > Taxus > Taxus chinensis. Next base: position 85,713,741 of record CM034150.1, on the reverse strand, counting down.
CCTAGCTCTTTAGAGAGTTGTCTATCAAGATGATTTCGAATATCCTCTACAATTTTAACAATAATATATTGACTTACCATGTTGTTTAAAATAGTGTAATACACATCGTGGTCAACCTCATCAGTGAAAAGGGATTTGGAATATACACGCTGAAGACATTCTTGATATCAGCAATAAAGAAACAACACTTCACATTATGGTCTATGATAAAGACAATTTTCTTTTTTTTGGTGTTTGTGATTTAAGTATTGGCTGAGAAACTTGGAACTTTTATCCCCTTCTCTAATCCATATAAGGTAGAGGATCCACTCTTTATGCAACCTAAGTTTAAGGGTACACATAGCAATCTAAACACCATATAATTGAAAACAAAAAAATACTCTTTAATAGGTCATGTTCTTCCTACTATAAATATTTTGTTTTAAAAAAATTAATTATGAGGAAGGGACTTTTTTTAATATTTAAATTTGGTAATTTGAAATACAAAAAAATTAAAGATGCACCATTACTTGAGAGTTAAGTTGTACATTTTCTTTTACATATTTGTCATCATTTGATTGGTTAATTGGTTTGATATGACTTGATGTAACATATTCTATAGGGTACCTTTCATCAAAATTTAAGTGGGAAAGTGACATGTACTATCTCCTTTATTTTCATCTATCCTATGATCAATACAACTCAACTTCTCTTATCTAATTTTCTATAACTACTATTGCTCTTTTAAAGGATTTCATCAAAGGGATTAGAGAGGAGTCTACATCGTCCTTCAAGCCGCCCCTTTAGGGATTATTCCCTTTCGTTTTTGGTCCAGCCAATGTTTATACCGTAAGAGCCAAAAAAGGAGTTGCATCTATCTAGGGCCCCTTTCCACAGAAGTATCCAACTTCCCCTTCTTGAGGCTTAGGGGACAAATTTCCAAATAGCAAGGGCAACCACACAATCCTTATTGCTAAGATGAACAACATTAAGTTTTAAGGATAATTTTGAGCATTGGTGAAAGAGGGTTGGATAATTATAATAAAAAGATGATCAGATAATATGGCAGCAAGATTAAAGGGCATTAATTTTAAGATTTTGGAACAAATAAAATATCCAGACAATGAAATTTATTTAGTTTTCTATCTAGAACCATTCTACAATTTGACTTTGTTAACCATTTATTTTTATGAGTGTCATATTTACCGTGTATATGCGCATAAACTCCTAGAGAATTCTAACATTGGAGCAGTTTATGGTGCCAATCCAGCTACGATCTATCTTATTTGCAGTCATGTTCAAATCTCCTATAATAACCCACTCAACAGATGGAAGGTTGTCTGTCATCCATTGCCAAAGTCAGATCCAGTCGCAATGATCTATGAGGCATAATCCGAGCAAAGACCAGTGATTCTTTCTTGAATGAGGACAGTACACCAAATACACCAGTGAGAAGGATCTTCCCCTTGCTGAAGAATAACGTTGTTGATCCAAGGAGCAACACCAAGCACACCCCACCATCACCATCAAGGTGAGCGGATTGAAAACAAGTTGCGTCTTTCTAGGCACTCTAGACTTGTTCCCCACAAGCTTCACTTCTTGAAGAAAAACATATGAGTGCCAAATAAAGGCTTTTCTTCATCTGAAACTTACTGTCAGTTACTGACATCCCATCACATTCCAAGAAAATATTCTGCACTTCATTGGGAAAGTTCGATTATTGACATCTCTTCACAATCCGAGAAAATATTTTGCACTTCATTTTGAAAGTGGAATAGATTCCCTTGGTTCTATAATCAAGGCAAGGAATCAATTGTTGAGTGGAACTGCTTCATTGAAAGACATTTTCAAATGGTCTGTGAGAGTTTTGCTTGTAGACCATGATCCTCATAAGTCGTGCAGCCTCTAGGTGTTGCCTCTATTTGTGAGTAGTTAGAAAAGGCACTGAATTCCTTCCTCTTTTAATCATTACGCCTAACATTCTTCGTGATAGCATCCTTGCGAGGGGTATTCGAGTGATCGGGTTCAGTTTTCTCAAATGGAACAATGTCAGATGGTAAGGACTTTTGGATAAAGTGTGGGAGTTAAAAAGAAGGATTATACTGAATGGAATAGTTTTGAGCTCCAAAGAGGTTATCTCAAGGAAGAACCGTGGCATTCTTGGAATGAACTAGAAGGCTCTTGGTGTGTACAAATTTAGCTGGAAGGCTTTGCTAGGTACCATTTCTTTTATGAATGCACTGAGAGGAGGGATATTAAGTGTGCCATTTGATTTTAACTTCCTCATGCTGTTGGGACTAAGTAAGCTTAGATCTACGTAAGGGAAAATCACCACAGAGTCTAGCAAGGTGAACTGAAAACGGAGATAATCATGCAAATCACATACAATCTTACCTGTTGACTCATGTAGAGACTTCTGTTCTCAACAAACTATAGGAAAATGTTTGTTGTCAAAAGAGGTATTCAACAAAACTGTCTGAGGGAATGATATAGGTTTTCGGAGAACTAAAAAGAAAACCCTTAGGTGTGCATGACTCCCTAACATTCCTAATCTCCCCTACAAACACAACATAAACCACTGAAGATATTACCAGCAGTGCTGAAAAACAGGTGCATTTCATCCTGCTTTAGTTATCGCAGGAACTGAAAGCAAAACCAGAAATTCCAACCCTGTAGAGAAGAAAACTGAACCAAAGGAGCTGGTTGGATGAGGCTATTTCGTACCATTTCTTCACTGCATGTCCTCGTAAACTCCATTTCAAAACTTCAATCTGTCTATTTTTCTGTACTAATTCCACTTAAAATCTTCAATCAAACAAATCTCTGTTCAATTCCATTTCTCTACCTATTCTTCTAGGCTAGTGCTCAATATCTGCATTAATCAATACAATACTCTTATTGACATCGAATAGATAATGTCTAAAGATTATATTGTGAAAAACCCACTAAGATGTAATTTGAGGAAGACGCCTTTTTATCAATCTCAATTATGATTTATTTTGCTTCTTAAATGTAGGTTACCAAGCTAATCCACGATTGAGTTTCAATACTTTAAAAAAAAGGGTAATTTCTTTAGATTGCAGTAGTGATTAACTAAAATGTGGTAAAATGGTAAAATGGTAGTTAATCTAATTAGGAACAACAGCAAATAACAATAAATGAAAGTAGTAAAAATATAGAAAGTGATCCAAGAAACTAAGTAGATATGTAAAACCCTAGAGTGCAAAAAGAGTTAGAAAGAATGCAGTTGATTCGACGGGCTTGTTGGATTGTGTCATAGAGATGGCTAGAGAAACACAAGGAGGAAACAACTGTGTCAAGGTCCATAAAAGTGCATATCTGGGCAATCTAAGTGGATTGGGGTGCCTGGATAGGTACAAGGGCGCCTGTGGGTGGCCTAGTCTAAGATATGGGCGCCCTGGTCTGTGAAAAAACTCTATAAACCTCCTCTTAAGTGTCGCTAAGTGATCGTCTGTGTTCACTTCCTGCCACACTAGCTTCGCTGGACTGTACAATATGTTGTTGGAAATCATAAATTAAAATGAGACCTACAAAACCCCAAGACAAGCATCAAACCCCTTAAAAAGAAAGATGCATATGAATTGGTCGGACTATCCTTAGCAGCCACAATGGTGGACTTACTAACTGAGTGTTACACTACATCTCAGACCCGATGTAGTTCTATGTGCTTGTGTGTCCAATCATTCCCTAGGATGTTCTTGTTAGGATGTTCTTGTGTCAATTGCACTTTGTGAAAGTAGCGATCAATAACTATGTGTAGAAAATGTAATATAATGGTGGATAGAATAGAATAAACTTCGCTCCTATGCAGTGTGATGCAGATGAACCATCCTTGTTCCTTTGTGATGGAGCTAGATGGATGCAAGTGGAGCCTTTGATGGATGCAACCTTAGGTGATGATAGCAATGACTAGTGCTTGGTCCCTCATTATGGTCACATAACTTTATATTTATATGGTTCTCTTGTTCTAATTTCATAATTAACCCCAAAAAGGCTGACCACAAGAAATATGAAATGTCCAAACAGCTAGAAAGTGCCCAAAAAGTGGCGGGAAAGTGGAAAGAGGATCAGGGCGCCCTGACTGGGACCATGGCACCTGTCGGCACCCTAGTTCTAGCCTAGGTGCCCCAATACTAGCATGGACGCCCCATTCAAATGAAAAATAGCATGGAATGACAAAAATAAACTGGACAAGTATGTGTCAGAGGTCAGTAGTAATAACAGAAAGCAAAGTAAAATGACCAAAAGACAGGTGTTAATTAGTAATTTCTTCACTCAAAAAACATATGAATAGTAGTATGAAACTGAGACTAAAGAATGTTTAAAGTGCATGATTATGTGACTACATTTTCCCCCACTTTATGTTTGTGAACAGAAAGCTCGGTAACATAAAGTAGATAGAGATGTGTACCCGATAATCTATGTAGAGTGATGTAAAAATGCGTTGAAGGATTAGACAAAGTGTGGAGTGACAAAAAGATGATAGAGCGTGGAAACTAAAGATGCAAAAGCACAAAAAAGTGAGGAGAGTGAACCTAGGGTGGAAACGCGTGTGTAGTTACCGATGTGCATGGTGTACCTACATGGTTAGTATCATGTGTATTTTCGCAAAATGTTGTTGTTGTTTCCTACATTGTTGTAGTTGTTGTTGACTACTTGTTTCTCATACGGACGGACCTATAAGGAAAAAATGATCAAGTAGTCAAATACGCATGTATATATGTAAAAACGCATATAAAAGATGCATGTATATGTATGTAAAAGTATGTAAATGTAAAATATGCAAATGAAAAATGGAACATGTGTACCTGATCCATGTTGAGATAAAAAGTGTAGAAAGAGGATATCCTATCCTGGGTTTTTTGGGTGATCTGACGCCATAAGACAAAGAATTGTAGGGAGGAAGTTGCATTATTCTCCAAATTGTAACTACTTCCCTGAAGTTGTATAAAGAGATCTTTGTACTACCTAGTTTTTTGGGTGATCTGACGCCACTGGCTAAAGTAGTGTAGAGAGCAAGTATGTTTTATCCTCTAACTTGGCACTACTCCCCAGAATGTTAAGGACAACCATGTCTTGTAAAAGTCATTATGTACAAGGTTCGTAGACTGGTCTGAACCCACTCGATGTATAACCCACAATGCCAAGGGCAGAAACTGAACTGAACTGAATTGATGTAGAAGCGTTATATAGTATGTAAACCCCAAATGATGCCCCCCTCTTTGGGGGCACATGCAACATCACTGATAGGAGAATGCGGCCCCAAAATAGGACCAACCGCATGAACTCTGTAACTCTACCTTGTATGGGGAAATTTAAGCGCTTGGTAAAAACCAAGGCACGCACAAACAAGAGGCTAGCCAAAGACAACTATTAGTACGAACAAACATGCAATGTAAGCTACACAAATAGTGTATAAGCTACCAATCAATATAGTAATATAAACACGCAAGAAGACGAAGGAAGCCGCACAATGCGGGCTACAAACATGGGACAACACTCACGATGTCACAAGACACGTAAAGTCATCATGGTTGCATACAACAAACAAGTGTGGACACCAAACAAATGGCAAGGCCGCATACAATAGCAACCAGTAGACAAACTAGTATAAATAACAGATAATCATGGAAGAAAGCAATCTTGCAAACAAATGTTGCACATGAAGCACTCGTTATCATGTTAGTGTAGTCCTATTTTCCCACTCAACAACCCTAGACACGTTGAAACATCACTTAGACAGATCTAAGTGCTCACCCAAAGCGCGCAAAGATACCAGGTCCCTCTTTTCTACTACCCTACCACAGTGTTAGCATACATGCTCATAATAACCAAATTCCAAAGTGCATATCCCATTCTAACAAACAGATTCTTGAGCTCAAATTGGAAACACACATAATAAACATACAAATCACATAACAATTAGGCTCAGATTCACCATATAGTCACTGGTAACAGATACATCAATAACCAATATCTAGCCATAACGATCCATTATATTATTCCATCAAAACACATTAGCTGAATACACCATAGGAAATATCACAAAGTCGTGCGCGCATTACACCAACAACATAACTCTGTTACAGCTCCAAAGCACATTATGTCTCTCTCTCTAAACCGTGCAAATCAATACATATATATATATGGTGTGGAGACTTGCCCTTCACCGCACATGCACTCTCAAAATAGGTTGAATACTAAGAATATACATGCACCGCTACAAAATAACTAGGAAGTATGCAAGATTTGCCTAATAATAGATCATCTATAATTAACTCTAGTTCTAATATTATTATTAGCTTCATGCGCATGTTCAAACTACAAGTTCTTTCCTTAAAAATAAACTCTTCTTGACTGCCCAATCCTCCTTACGTGTCGTATACTCCAAGTCTATACTTAGCCCCATATACCAAAAATTCACTAAGTCTTCTACCTTCCTGTCGTGATCCTTGTGCACATCTCCTTCTCTGTTCCACACGCAAACCCTTTCCTCCAACACATTCATCTCCTGCGTGTTTCTTCTGTAGCTTATCCGCACACTCAAGTATCACGACATATTTCAATACTTGGACATTTTCCGGTGCCAATAGTTAGAAAGAGAACCAATATGTCAAAAGATTGTATAACCATGTAATATAGAGTGCTAAGTACAAAATGAAACAATAACACATGTGAGAGACAAATGTGGATGCCCCCAGTGACCAATGTAGGATGGGTAGAAGGCGAGTGTCTATACTACTATGTACCTTGGGATATGATAATATAATATATATGGATTGATGGAGATGCTGACATGTGGCACACATCCCTTTAGTTAGTTATATAGGCTCACATAGGAATTAATTATAGTTAAGGAAGGAGTAACTCCACAATCTCCCAAGATGGGAATCCACTTCAAGGGGGACACCTCCAATATACCTCTACCAAGTAGAAGACTCAACTCATACATACATTAATTACCCCTCATAATGATACTCACATCCTTTAAATAGGATGGGTAACACCTAATCCCAATGTAGATCGACCCATTACCCAATATAACTAATTCCTATGTGAGCTCATATAACTAATTAAGGGGATGTGTGCCACATGTCGGCATCTCCATCAACCCATATACATTATAATATCATATCCCATGTGAACCCATACATATAACTAAAGGGATGTGTGTCACATGTTGGCATCTCCATCAATCCATATATATTATATTATCATATCCCAAGGTACATAGCATATATTGTGTGAAAAGGACTTGTATCTATGATCACCACTAAGAAAAGGTGTGAACGTGCATGTGTGTATTGTATAGATAAATGACATACAAGAGATCTAACTAGTATGTGTAATAAAGCGACCATATACAAGCAAATGCAAGCAAGAGTAAAAGTAACCAAGATATGCAATATGTTGTGGATGGATGGAATGGAATGCAAGATGGATGATAGGAGCCACGTGCCCCCCAAGCAGATGGAAATGTATGCAGTGAGCTTCATTTGGCTTGCCTCCTCAGCAATCAAGAATGAACCGTAAACGAGAGTGCGTCATTGGGAAATGATCGAAATGTGTGTTGTGTCTAACGCGCGGTGATGGATGTTTATGTGTGAGGATATGCAACCTATAAATGATGTTTTGTCAACCCTATAACTGAAGTGTATATGACGACAAGATGATCGAAAGATTGATGATGTAAAGCGTATATCACTACTAGATGAATAGAGGGAGTGGTGATGTAGCCTAAAGCGTATACCACTACAAGATGAAGGGATAGGTGACCATTTAGCCTATAGCGTATGTCACTAACCTAGTAATGTCACATGATATAAGGTCGAATGATGAACGTTAAGTATGACAAGGTCCATTTGATTTGTAAACCCTCAATAGTCTAGTATGGACCATGGGACTAGAGTGCGTCATAGGTTAGTGAGTGCAGCGCGTAGAGGACGATGTGTAGTATGTGTGATGATAAACGACCATGTGATGTGTAAGATGTGTAAAAATGCAATGTATAGTGTGTAATGTAAAATAGACTAGTAATGTGAGTGCGCACGCAATATAGTATGTAAGATGAGGAGTATATAATGTAGACTCGAAAAGTGTGATACATGTGTAATGAGGACTAGTATAATGTATGATGTATATATGTGCAAATGATGTAGAGTGTATGATGTAAGGTGTAAGACATATGACGCGAGATGTGTGAAGAGACGCAATATGTAATGCCTATTGTGCAGTGTGTGTGGTTCATGTGTAGTAAGTATCCCTCACAGTCAAGTGTGAACCAAAGCACAAGAGTGTGTCATCAGGTAATGATCAAAATGTGTGTATATGAATGTTCCTATGCTATGAGAGTGATGTGTGATAATGCAAGGATGAGAAATGCACTAATGTTAATGTGATGGGGGCGCGACATGTGTATGTTATAAGTATGTCATGTTGTGATGGACGATGCTACTAGGTTGGGGGGGAGAATGTGTTTAGATGTTATGCCCCCCAAGTGTGGAAGATGAAGGATGGATCATGTAATGTCATCTAAGAGATCATCAGTTTTATGGTCAAAGTCATGTGGATAAGCATTAGAGACCCGATAAGCAATGGTTCATGTGTAGTAAGTATCCCTCAATAGTCAAGTGTGAACCGAAGCACAAGAGTGTGTCATTGGGTAATGATCAAAATGTGTGTATATGAATGTGCCTATGCTATGAGAGTGATGTGTGATAAAGCAAAGATGAGACATGCGCTAATGTTAATATGATGGGGATGCAACATGTGTATGTTATAAGTATGTTATGTTGTGATGGACGATGCTACTAGGTTGGGGGGGCAGAGAATGTGTTTAGATGTTATGCCCCCCAAGTGTGGAAGATGAAGGATGGATCATGTAATTTCATCTAAGAGATCGTCAGTTTCAGGGTCAAAGTCATGTGGATAACCATTAGAGACCTGATAAGCAATAGTGTATGGTTGATCATGTAATGAACCATTGATGCGCAAATTGTACATACCCATGGCATATTCCTCATTAGTGAATGGAGGAAGTGGGCAACCATGCGCATACCAACTAGTGAGATTCTGAGTATAGCCAAGTAAGGAACTATTGCAAATAAAAACACGACCAAAGGGCTTTGGAAAAGATATGTTTGTATGATTAGGGTCTAGAGTTCCTGCAATGTAATCAAGCCATGATTGTCCTAATGTGAGTGGAGAAGAGCGAGGAATGCATAATAGATCAACTGTGAAATGGAAGACACGCAAGCCATAAGCAGCAATAATAGTGATGAAACCATAGTATAGATGAGAAGTGTGAGTGGGAAGATAGAGGTCCTCAAAAGCAAAACTGAGTCAAGCTAGACCATCATGTGAGCAAATAGTATCATCATAAGTAGGATCGAATGGAATATGTTCCCAATATGAATCATTCATGAAAAGTGTGCAAGTAAATGGTGAGCTTGTTAATGAAGGCAGTACATGTGAAGGTGTAGGTGATAGAGTGACATCCATGGACTGGATAGGCCCCTGATAAGGAATCATAGCAGTAGTAGTAGTAGGTAGCTTAGAAGAAATTGCATTTATCACACAAATGGCACCTTCAAGTGGTGGTAAGTGAGGTTGTTCGTCCATAGGTTGCGGATCATCTGTAGTATCAATACGTGGAATAGGAAGATTAGTATCAGGAGCATGGTCACAGTACTGGAATGAGTCGCGGTCACGAAGAACAGTATACTCAATGCCTTCATGGAGGAATTTAACACAATGGTGTACACTAGAAGCAACAACCTACATGGCATGAAGCCATGGTATACCAAGAAAACAATTGTAAGAAACTGGGAAATCAATGACAAAGAACATTGTGTTGACAGTTATGGGCCCTGTAGTAATGGGTAATGTAATGTGACCAACACATGGATGAACAGAAGCATCATATGCACGAAGTGAGAGGCGTGATGGACTAACATCACGAGTGGAAAGACCTAAATTTTCAAGGAATGACATAGGACATAGATTAAGCTTAGATCCATTATCAATTAAAGTGCGCTTGATACCCATATTTTGAATGTGAATCATAATATGCAAAGGTGGGTCATTATCAAAAGTGTTTCAATCGGCGGGAAGATTAGATTTGAACGATAAGTGTTGAGAAAATGCATCTACAAAAGTTTTATATACTGAGTCAGGATGCATGTTAGCACGAATGTGGGTAGTAGCTAGAAGGTGTTGGACTTTATACCATACATCAGGGTACGTAAGCAAATAATCAGTAATTGAGATATTCATGATGACTAGATTCTAGGATGACAAAGAGTGAGGATCATATATGTGTGAATGTGGAGTACAAGTTCACCAAAATGATTAACTAAAATGTGGTAAAATGGTAGTTAATCTAACTAGGAACAGCAACAAATAACATAAAATGAAAGCAATATAAATATAGAAAGTGACCCAAACAACTAAGAAAGTAAATAATTAAAATCCTAACAGTGCAAAGAAGGGTTGGAAGGAGCTCAACTAATTCGATGGGCTTGTTGGATTGTGTCGCAGGGATGGCTGGAGAAATAGGAGAGGAAACAACTATGTCGAGGTCTAGAAAAGTTGCAGATCTGGGCAATCTGAGTGGACTGGGACATGCCTGGATAGGTACAGAGGCACCTGTGGGCACCCTAGTCAGATATATGAGCGCCTTGGTCTGTGAAAAAACTCTGTAAACCTCCTCTGAAGTGTCACTAAGATGATTTGATCATCTGTGTCCGATCCCTGTCACACTAGCTTTGTTGGATTGCACAATATGTCGCTAGAAATCATAAATGAAGATGAGACCTACAAAACCCCAAGACAAACATCAAACCCCTAAAAATGAAAGATGCATATGAAGGGGTCGGACTATCCTCAACGGCCACAATGGTGGACTTACTAACTGAGCATTGCACTACATCTCAGACCCGATGTAGTTTTATGTGTTTGTGTGTGCAATCATGCCCTAGGATGCTCGTGTCAATCACACTTTGTGAAAGTAGCAAACAATAACTATGTAAAAAATGTAATAGAATGGTAGATAGAATAAAGTAAACCTCCCTCCTATGCAGTGTAATGCAGAAGAACCAGTCTTGTGCCTTTGTGATGGAGCTAGATGGATGCAAGTGGAGCCTTTAATGGATGCAACCTTAGGTGATGATAGTAGTGACTAATGTTTGGTCCATCATTAGGGTCATATGACTTTATATTTATATGGTTCTCTTGTTCCAAGTTCGTAATTAACCCCGAAAAGGTCGACCACAAGAAATATGAAATGTTCAAACGGTTAGAAAGTTCTCAAAAAGTGGCGAGAAAGTGGAAAGAGGATCAGGGCACTCCAATTGGGACCAAGGCAATTGTTGGTGCCCCAGTACTAGCCCAGGTGCCCCAATCAAATGCAAAATGGTACATGGAACGATAGAAACAGACTAGTGCATATATGTGTGGGAGGTTGAAAGTGATGACAAAAATCAAAGTAAAATGGCCAAAAGACGGGGGTTAATTAGTACTTTCTTCACTCAAAAACCATATGAATAGTAGTATGAGACCAGGAATAAATAATGTCTAAAGTGTGTGATTTTGTGACTACACTAGGTATATCCACTTGCGTCCCAAGCTTGGGCGTCTTAGAGCTCTTTGTACAAATCTTGCAATCAGCTCCTTTTGGGTCCTTTCATGAGTTGTTGGGCAAATCCTTACCGCTTAGGCTATCGACCTTCTTTACTTGATCAATTACGAAATTCAAGCAAGCTCCAATAATATAAATACAATGTTATGGTCTACTCAAATTAAAGAGGTCAACGCATCTAACTACATCTACTGTTATTTACCACACTTCAGACTAGTTGCATACAAAGGAATCTACAAGAGCATCGAAAGCATCCATCTAGCTTCAGAGCAATCTAAGTTGCGAACAAGGGACTGGTTATTCTGTATACACACATAAGAGGGGAGGTTCACTGTTGTTTCATCCAGCACATCTTATCTACATTTTGCTACATCTTAGCTACGTGCTCGCTATCAAGTGCGACACACACAAGATTCACATAGGGCATGATTTCGAAACATACACACATACGGATCCTATATTGGGTCTGATTGACTGTAGTGCATATGCTTGGCTGTTGAGTTCACTTTATTGTATCAACCGAGGATAGTCTGACCCCCATTTTGCATTATTTGTCTTTAATTGGGATTTGATGTAACACATGGGGTTTTATAGGTCATATCTTCTATTGCAGGTTATCCACGACATCGACGATCACTGGGTGACATTCTAGCGACATGATAATGTCAAGGATCTTTTGACAACTTAACGAACCATGCGAAATTGCATTCTTCTGAGCATCATGGCGCAGACTCTGGCACCCAGGCACTCCAGTACTACCCTAGGCACCCTGGTCCATACCTTCCTTTGCACTTCTACATTTTTGTGGGTAACGGTTATTCGACCACCTGTATTCATAAAGTTTTAATAGTTCTCCACCTTCGCACTAATCCAAGATTTATTGTGAAATCAAACTGCAAGTAAATTAACTTGATCTCATCCAGTTCCGCCACTTAAGGTAAATTATTTGCATCTCCTGCTTCCATTGCAATCTGTGAATTCCTTCATGCACTTTATTGGCATGTCATATTATCGATAGTTGACTCTGAAATAGCCTATCTAGGGTTTAACCATATCTACTTAATTTTGTTAAATCACCAAGATGTCCGTATGAAGCACTTTTTTATTATGACACATGTCTTTGGAGGTGTCTTCAATTGCAAGGAACAATAAAGATATTTTCTGAAGGATAAACGTAATCAAACATGTCTTATGAATCAATTAGCTTCCCCGTGTAATTATTGGAGATCGATGAGAGTTTTACTTTTTCCAGAATGTTGACTTCTTAGTTATTTCTGATCATCATCCTACATTTTAGTGGGGGCATAGAATTCGAGGAATATGCCAATTCTTAAGAAGCATCAATGAGGTGAATTTGAGGGGTGCAAATAGAGCTACCCCCAGCTGAATGGATGTCATCATATGATTCGTGAAAGTGACAGAAAATGCTTTTGCACCAATTGTTCTGTTCTATGTAAAATCTCCCAATACTTCCTCCACGATAAGTTTCTATCAAGTTGATTCCTTCCATGTAAGGTCACTGATAAGATTGCTCTGAATGCACTTGGTCTCATGTCAAATGGACTATCATATGGATTCAATGAAGTTCAATGGCCACATTCAATAATCATACAACCAGTGTCGGGTGCGGGATTTATTTTGTACATTCACATCTTTACAAGACTGCAAACCATAGCGACTATTGCATTTCCTCCTTGTAGTTCCTTGAAAGTAGCACATTTCCATCTTTGCATTAGTTGTGGGGGCGAAGGAGTATTTTGCAACTTGCCAAGGATGCAAGGTTCTGAAATTGTAACCATTACAAATCTGTAATTTGCTTGATAAAGCTCTCCCTGTCATCCCACGAAAAGTTCTATGCTTCTTTGTCAATGTACATTCATTTTTTCGACATTGCAATAAGCATTCAACCATCTGTTTCGCAACTTTATGAAATGTTCCACGGAAAACACTATACCCTTTAAAACCCCGAATGCAACACTAACCATCTGTATAACATTTCTTTAGTTCTGTGGCTTCATGCTTGTAAAATTTGTATAATCTGTTCACTTAGTGTCTTCCAAACACTATGTCCCAAACTCAAAACAGCCTGCATGTAATACTTTCCATAAGAACATTGCCAAGTTCAATATAATTCAAAAAAAAAAGGTCGATCACAAAGAAAATTAGGCACGCCATAACATTTAAGGCAAACGTGCATACAATTTTAGTTTTTATAGTTCCAAATTTCTAAAATAAGCCAAGATACACAGCTTAAAGTTCTTTATTGGAGGTCAAAATCCTGATTGACAGACTAGCTGCATGCCACCTTCAAAATAGTATCCGCAGAACCATATTATTTAGCACAAATATATATACTGTTTTATGGTTTTTTTGCCTAAGCTTATTGGAAGATTAGGACTGAAGGAACCAAGATTAGAATGTCATCTTCATAAATACAAAAATGACTGAGTGGACAACAAATCAGAATAATTCAAGCTAGCACCACTACAGTTTATTGTTCTCTCGGACCTTCCGCCTAATTCCAAAATCAGAGCCTTCGAAAATAACCAACATTTGCATGATTATCATAATGATTGTGCTCATTAGCAAAGCCTCTGACATGCTGCGCAGATTTATTAGAAGGTCTCAACACCTCTGGCTGCTTTCGCCATGCACCTGACTTTATATTAGTCCTCATAAAAGTGCTAGTGGGATGCCTGGGAACCTCCCTTCCCATTTGCCTGCAAACGAGAGTTCATACAGATCAAACATATTTAGTTTGAAGAGCGGACTTTTTAAGCAGGGGAACTTTTCAAATACAGATAAGCACATAATAATCTACTATAAGTCAGGTATAAATTTTGCTTCCTGTTGCAATAAGTCGACTATACTCTGTTACTATTTTTTGCTTTTATGTTGCTATGGATGCAGAAATCAACTAAATACTAATGGTATTAAAAAGCAATGTGCCCGAATAGATGATATGTCTGACAAATGTCTTGCAACCAACCTATTTGATGGATAAACATGGATACCGGTGACACCATCGAAATTCCCACCCATGGGTGTGAGGTCTGCAGTTCAACAAGCAAAAGAATGTTATTATCAGAGATATTGCATAAACTTGATATGGCCTAATAATTTAAATATGTTATTAATTTCTCAAAAGCACTAGTCAAAAACAAATCACCAATTGAAGAAAAGAATGAATTAGGTCCTAAAAATCAACCAGGATAAATCCTTAAGAAAAAACAAGTTTTTTAATCTACCTTTACTATTACTGATTGGGGGCTGATAACGAGGCTGTATGGCATTACTTTTAGCGCATTGCTCCTGTTTGGCATTCTGTCATTTAGCAGAATAGTCATTATTATAGTAAACAATAAGTAGGCCTCGTTACATTCAAACTCAAAGGACATACAGGACTCTAGTACATCTATAATCTTCCTTGTCAAAAAAAAAATAATTACTCCAGCGAAAAACAATTTTTGATGTGCATCTCATTTGAGAAAGGGCAGTTACTTTGACGCGATATCAAGCTTTATAACTTACATAAAGCACATGCCCACACTAAGGCCTCAACTTACATAAAGAACAAGCATATGCTAAAGCCCTATAGCATATCATATACAATGTGACACAAGTATTACCTGTCTTTCGATGGGCTCTCTCTGTTGTGATCCTAAAATTCATTGAATAAAAATGAGTTAGATCCTTTGAAGTTTGCAATCCAATAAAACAAAACTTAGGGAGGAATTTAAAAATTAACATGATTACCTGAATAGAAAGGATCGTATGTCTTTCCAGCACAACGATTATTCGATGTTTTTGTATTAGCTACCACCTCCAAATTCTGCTTGCCAAGTTTTCCCTCAACTGCTCCTTTAACTGCATTTGATATTTAGGGTTGTCAGAGGTTAGAACAGCACATTCACCACATTCTACAAAGATTTAGACCATTTTCTTTAATCTTACATAAATGTTTTCAACTCATCGAGATCATAAGCAATAGTCACCTGAAAACCGATTCTTGGATATTGGTTCTCTTGATCTAAGAGAAGGGGGTATGTACACACAGGCCTGCACACAATACAAAGCATATAATCATGTATCATAAAGGGCACCAAAGCTTAAATGTTCAAAATTATAAAAACATCTCACATAAAAATCCTAGAGTGGAAAATCAGATCTTCAGAATAAATTAATCAAATACTTGGAATGCATATAAGACCTGGAAAAATGGATGCTTGAGTGCTTCAGCTGCAGTTGGCCTCTTGTTTGGATCCCATGCACAAAGTGACTGTAAAATCCCAATAAATGCATCTCAAAACCAAATACATTTTAATTTTATAAAGAAATAGGCCTTTTCATAGACCTAGAAAGAAACAACTTACAGTCATGAGATCAATGGCTTCAGGGCTTGCAGTTGGTATCAGGACAGAAAGATGAGTTGAAATATACTGTCATTCAAATTCAAAAACCTCAGCATTCATCTCTTGTACAATTTACAAGCTCACAATTATGTCAAGGTAAACATAAAACTTGGAAACAATTATTCCAAATATCATATATTCATAGAAGTTCAAAAACAAAAATTATCACCTAACCATTTTCCAACCAAAATGCAAAAAACATAAGTGGACAAAAGCTTAAACTTCCATCCCAACCTGAGGAAATTGATACTTCATAGAATTAGCAAGCCTTAAGCCTTCAGACCATGACTGATTACTAGGACTGCCAATTACACTGCAGATTTTGTATATCTCGTCTGGTTCACTGCATCAATAACCAAGAACCCATAAGATCTACCACATTCAAGCAAGCAAATTTCATTGCCTAGAAAACAGGACAAAGCAAAAAAGCTCCTCCCATGAAACTGAAAACTAAAAGAAATAACATTCCATATGCTTCTACCTAGATCCAGGAAAAAGAGGACGAAGAGTAAATAGTTCAGCCATGATAGCACCCATTGCCCACACGTCTGTCAAAAAGAATGGAAGCAGAAGTTAGCTCTGTAAGCAGAAAATTATACACTCAAAATAGTTTATTTATTCACTAAGCTTTCTTTATTCACTAAACTCACCTACAGCAGAACCGTAGGAAGAAGACTGGAGAAGAACTTCAGGCGCCCGGTACCTGACATAGAGATGCACAACAATACCATTCAATTATGAACTAAGGAAGCCCCCAGATAGTTTCCATGCAGGATAATACATTGCAGATGAAATGGCCAAACAGATACAACCAAATCCATATACCATCGTGTTGATACATATTCCGTGAATGGTGGCTCTGAGCAGACCTCTCGTGCAAGACCAAAATCAGCAATTTTGATAACCTCTTTTGTAACCAGTAGATTTTCTGCATGCCATAAAGAAAATTGCATATGAGAAAATGCAGCAAAACAGTGAATCCTTGCAGTATCATAACACATCAAAACCATATAGTTGCAACTTGCAATGCCTGAATTGCCAAATACCAACTAAATCTTCAGCACAACGAAAAATCATTATAAATCACAATACAATCAAACATAAAATAAATTATCATAAATAAAATCTAACCAAGACAGCACATAATACGATAACCTCTTGTGCAGTATCAAAACATCACTTCTAATAACAATTTTAAGTTTTAGTCAAAATCAGAGCTTCCACTTGCCACAAAAGAAAACAGAGAACAATCTAGTGTAGAGAACTATCAGACACAAATATAAAAGGCAGAAAATACAACTGCTATAAGGTATTTCAAAAAAAAAAGATCATAAGTAACAACAAGATAAAATTTTAGTAAAATATGCTTACCAGGCTTAAGATCACGGTGAAAATACCCACGTTGGTGCATATAAGCAAGGGCTTGGAATATTTGAAAGCACCAATTCCGTATCTTAGACTCTGGAAAAAGCTTGACCTTATCTTTCATTAGCTGGTATAAATTGCATTCCTGAGACATAAAATAAACAACAAAAATGAGTACCTTAGACAACAGTCAGTTAATTTTAAGATTCATAGCCTCATTATTGAGTACACATTAAGATATATGACGTACCATGTATTCAAAAACAAAATATAGATTGTCATTTTCCCTGATGACCTCCTTCAGCTTTACTATATTAGGATGGTTCATTTTCCGAAGAGACTGGAACATCAATAAGAGCATCAGATATTAGTTTGTGAAGTATAAAGTTTGAGGTTAAAGTTAAAAGAAGTTTTATAGATCACCGCCAAGTGAGACATCAATTTGATGTATGGAAACCCACAAGGGGACCGTTCATTATATATTTATTCAATGAGGCGTGAACCCTAATCCCCTCCAGATTGAAACGTTAGACCTCCTCTATTAGATATTAGTTTATGGAGCTTATAATATTAAATATTAGTTAATGTGGAAATCATCTGTACCTTTACTTCTCTGAGATTCATGCATTCCTCCCAGGAATAATACTTCCTCTTCATTTTCTTGATTGCAACCTGTACAAAGGCACAAAATGAATTTATTGCCTCCAAATACCCATACTAAAAATATAGAATACCTTAATGGCCAATACCACACCACTCTAGTAAGCATTAGCAACATGATCCTAATCAGTATTGAAAACCAATACATAATTGCCACAAATTAATGCAAGCATTGATTCAATTTTAGTAACTAATGCCGATTTAAAATAAGCTATTAACAAAATATAATCCTTGATTTCTAAGAGAAAGGAATGAGGAAATACAATTTCACTAGTTGACCGATTGATTGCCTTCCACACACTTCCATAAGTGCCATCTCCCACCTCCTTAATAACCTTGTACCTATATGGTCATGAATAAAATCTAATGATAATTAAAAAGGGTCATAGTTACCAGCATTGTGGCACGGGGCAGTTTTGTGATAAATCAAATGCTTCGATTCACTAATATTGCTTCTTTATGGAACATAAGTTATTGTGCATGTCTAACATATATAAGAGAATAGTATTCAAATTTAAGACCTTACCGATCCATTGTTTCCTGGAAAATAGTGCACTTGAATAAGAGATTTCAAAAACTTAGATCTTTCTTATTCATCTTAAAATCGCCCACACAGGCACAGATATGCAAGCTATGGCATTTTATCTGACTCTCTGCTACGGATTCTAAAAAGGATAAGCTTATAAGTGTACCGGTAAAGATTCTGACCGGCTGGTAAACAAAAGCCATTAACATCCAGCCAGAAATTGACATTGCCTTGACACCAATGTCTGGTAACAGAGTTCTTTTTTCTTATCAAGTAACCAACTATTTTTTCTAGAGTCAAGGTGATTTCACTTAGCCACCTTTCATGCATATAAATATTAACATTTCCTGTCCTTGACCACCAGTCATTTAAGCATCATGGGAACAAAAGCTCCACAACCCAAATTGCAATGCAGGTCAAATTTACGGGGCCCATACACCTCTCTTTCCCATTAAAAGGATTGTACAGTAAATAAATCCCAGCAGTGAACCTTGGAAGCCCTCAACACTGGAAAACTGCAATTTTATTCCTGCATCAGGGCAAATGACTGAATGAGTAAAACCTATGTCCAACAAATCAAGAATATAAACAGTAACTACCTTACTAAGCCAACCAGTTTCAATGGAAAGCAAGATGAAATTTCATTGCTTCAGAATTTTTGCATATGCTATAATTAATTACAAAATTGCATTTCAAATGGTTCCACAAAGGTATATATCTGGAATGAAAAGATGCTATCATTTAAAACTGTCTAGCAAACAACAGTCCTTAGCCCTGAAAGGTTTCAAATGAAGTATTAATTACTGAATTTAAAACTGTCAGACATGGGAGGGGGAAGAGTCAAAATGACAATACAGCTGGAGGAAATAAAACAAAACTATAATATATACTTCACATACAAATGGAAATGGAAATGGAAATAGAAATATACCTATTTGTCAGTAATGAGCAGATTCTGCTTTTGCCAATCAGGGCTTGCATGAGAACCTCTGTTGAGCGTGCAAAATTAAGAATTTTCTGCTAAGTACAGCCAACAAAAACTGTAAAAAGTAACTTGCGCAGAACACCAAATCGCCAGAGAACTCCACGGAATGATAGAACTCGCTCTTCATAACAACCGTAACTAAAACATGCTGATTCCATGCCTTCCATGCTGTGGATATGATCTCAAACATAATAAAGGGGGCGGTGAAAGGTAGAAGAGAACCCTGAGTTCAAAGAACAGAAAGGACATTCATTTAAACCACATTATCCAAAATGACCACAACCGCATATTATATATCATTATACTAAACTTAAAATGTCTTTCACTATGCTACTGCGAAATCCAAAGGTCATATTAATGAAAGCATACATAATTGGCATTCAAAAAGTAAAAGCTAAAGTACAATAATAATTAGTTTATGAGACAGACGATAAACTATGTTCTGTTAATATAAATTATATCTTAAGACAGCTATTTGTTACTAACTCTTTTGAAAAGACGCTCTCGCATGCACATAGAAAAGATAATAAAGACAATAATTGAGTGTCATTTTGAAACACAGAACTAAACCACCAAATTCAGACACTTTAATGCCCAAAAAGAAGCAGAAACAACAATAACTTCACACAACCGCGTGCATATGTATCCATATATGAACATACACATACATGTATACATATATATATTGAAATGTTCTCAACTCTTGTTTGTTTATAATAGTGGAAATCTTTATTAGATTGATATAGATCATATCTTTAACTACTATTAAAACACATTATAAAACAGTGATGCAAAGTATAACAACAACCTATTAAAACTTCGAGCACATAACATTTGACACTGCAGTCACACTGCAATAGAAAAACAAGGCAATATTAAACCCAGGCTTCAAATTATCGAATACATAACTCAAAGAACCACAAGATAATAATATAAAAAGTAAATAATTTTACAATGAGCAGGCCCATGGGAAGAACCTAAGCTGGCAATTATCAAATAACAAAGAAATGCCAGAAGGTAAAACTAGAAAACTTCAAGAGCAATTCCTTTCGATAATCTTATTATTGTCTTGAATAGCCACAAAGGAAGGTTTTACAGGCATGTGATAAACAACTTTGCCAAATTTTGTAAAAGGCACCTAAAAGTTAAAGAGATATGCCCGTTGGGCTGGAAAAAGTGGATGCCATAGAATCAATTCCAGCTTACAACTCAAACGTCGCCCCATTCACACCAACATCCAAAGTTACAACTTAAATTTCTTAATTATGTATATGCAATAACAACATCGTTATAGTTTAGCCTCTATTAAAGATTTGTTTCTCGTTGTCTTATTCCTGACTTGCATGGTCATAAAGCAAGATTTTACACGCTGCGATGCGATAAACATATTTGGCAAAATTATTAAAAGGAACTAATAATAAAAGAAATATGCCTGGCAGGCTGGTAAAAATGGATGCCATAGAATCAATTCCAGCTTATTCCTCAAACTTTTCCCCAATTCAATCAATAAAAATGAATGCCATGGAATCAATTCCATCCAATTCCTCAAGCACTGCCCCAATCACCCTAGCATCCGCCATTACAACCTATTTCTTCATTATGCATATACAACTACAACATAGTCCTAATTTCACCTCTAGTTTTTCCCATTTACACCAGTGTCTGCAACTACAACCTATATTTCTTAGCTGTACCTACACAAAAAGGAAATTGCCCTAATTTTGCCCCAACTACACCAACGCCTGCAACAATAACCTAATATTTTTGACACTGCCTGTACAATTACAACAAACTCCTAATTTTGCTCACAGATTGCCCCCCAATTTCGCCCCCCTAACTAGAGTCTGCAATTATAATATAGATTTTTTTAACTTATTAATAAATTAATTTTACTATACGTCTAATTTCGATCTAACCGACTCAGATTCTGCAATTTCAATATAATTGTCGTCTAATTATGCATAAAACATAAATTCCAGCCGATGAACCACGAAGACACGCTGTAATTACAGATCGAATAAAATCCTGCGAAGGATTTGCGATTCCAGAAAAGAAAAGAAACTTCTAAAACAAATCACAAACGATTTAAAAAAAAAACTGAGAAAAAGCACAAATCTGTATCGAGAATTTAATTCGGACGGAAAATTGTGAAAACCTATACCTGCCATGGGAGAAAAGGGAGAAAAAAATCACGGAACACGAACATGAATCCGATCCGAAAATGAAAACGGGAAAATAAATAGAAATAATTGTGTGGAATGAAAGCAAAGCGGGGGGAACATTAACATACCTTGTTGTTAACCGGCATAGCCTTCCTCGCCTCCAGGCAAAGGCCGACCTTGGATCTTCGTTTTCTATAATTTTCCTTTGCTTAACCTTTTTTTCTCAACACTCGTTACGACTTCAGAAAAGGAGGAACACGGTCCAAAAAAATCGCTTTATCGTAATTTTCGACCCACCGCTTATATTCTTAGGGGTTGGAAGCCCGTGTCGTGTCATCTAGGGTTTGTTTGACTCGCCGAATTTGCAGGTTACGTGCGGGATAATCATTCGTTTTTCTTTTCCTTTCGATTGTTTTTATTTGATTAGTACACTGATTGATCATGCGTGCCACCTATTCCCAAGCTCTTTTAGGGGTTGATTCTAGTTTATTTATTTATATAAATGTATTACTTTTATTTTATTTTTTTTAAAATCCTGGCTATTTTACGATATAATAATGTGTTTTGTTCACAATGTAAAAGAAGAAGTTGAGCTTGTGATGTATTATGAGCGTAGGCACCTTTCAATCCGTAAATTCCTATCACATATGAAATGAAATAAAAGATTTTAATGACGTCCACGAGACTGAAGAGTCTATGGGACCAAACGAAACCGAAACATTAAGTTGTTTTCAGACTCTTTGCCATATCAGCGCTTCTATTGTGAATCTTGAGCACCAAACCAACAATCTTTTGAAGTTTTGTTTCTTCGAATAACTCATTTAAGTTGTCCACTTTTAAATCGTTTTCGTACTAGATACGAATATCATCATAAGTTGAAAATTTTATAATGAAATGCCATTCCGTTTCAACAACCCCTTTGCTACAAAAAAGACAAATTCTCCTTTCCCAATCCTCTTTGGGAATAGTACATCTATTGGTTTCACAACGAAGATGATGTAATCCGGTCCTCAATTGAGCCACTAAAATCCTTGCCTTACCTTTGATAACTACCCCTAGATAAGCTTTTTCATCATGCTCCTAAGTGGGGTTGAATTCTTTGATATATTGTGCTTTCTTACGACCCATTTGTTCTATCCACATGACAGTCCTAAACTTCTTCATCACATAATTTTTTATTTCCATGTTGTTGTTAGGAAACTCTTGAAAATTGATGCCCCATTTGTTCATCCATTTCTTGTTCTGTTTCATCCAGGTTTTCTTTCTACGCTCTAGATTATCCTTTATAACCATTTTGGGCTAGCGAATATCATCCATGCTTTCAATTTTTTTCAAATAGCTTATCAATCGAGTTATTGCCAATGCTTTCATCGGGAAGGTACCCGCTTCAGCTAAAAAGATATCATAAGGAACTGTTGATTTAACTTAAGAGCGCTTGTGATTAGATGTTTTTGGATTCTTTCTAATTGTCGTCATCCATGCTTTAACACACTACTTCCCCAAACCTCGCAACCGTAAAGATCAACCGGGGTAACCAACAAACTAAAGAGGGTTTTCTTAGTTTTTCAGTCCCAAAGCTCAGCTTTCCTACACCTATTTTGAAGTAGGTAAGATGTTTTCCAACCTCCCCCTATCCGTTTTTCTCTACATGTCTCCCAACTCATCTTGTTGTGGAAATCAATCCCAATATATTTATATTCTGTAACAATTTCCAATGGACTCCCCTCAAAAAGAAAGTTAATTTGCCTCTCTTTCCTTTTTAGGGAAAAATCATGATTTTTGTTTTGCTAATGTTCACTTGCATCCCGACTTCCTAACAAAAGAATTCTAAAGCTTTTAGATGTTCCCTCAAACCTTAAGTTGTTGAAATTAAGATAAGATCATCGGCATATAAGAGTAACTTCACCACATACTCGGCCAACTGTACACCCCCTCCTTCGGTTTTACGTAACCATTCTTCAAGCTTGTCAATGTATAAACCAAACAAAGTGGGAGAAAGAGGGCAGCCTTGTTTGACCCCAATGTCACTACCAAAACATTCAGACATACCTTCTCTGGTTCTGATTTTAGCTCTAACCTGCTCATAAAGTCTATGAACTACTACTCTAAACTCGTCTGGAATCTCAAGTTTCTCCATCCTATTCCAAAGTTTGTCTCTAGGAATCGTGTCAAAGGATTTCTTAAAATCAATAAAACAACAAAAAGCTTCATCCCCTTGGGTATCCCATACCTTTTCAATCAAGTGCCTAAGAGTGATGCAATGATCAATGGTTGAATGTTTAGATTGGAAACATGCTTGTCCTTTTTCTCTTTTGCCCTCTCTTTCTACCCAATTGTCAATTTTACGCTCTATTATGCCCCCAAATAACTTACCAAAAAGAGGATTGATCATAATAGTGTGATAGTTAGAGGGATTATTGATATCCCCGCTTTTAAAAATAGGAATCACAACACTAGTCGTTCACTTTAGTGGGAACCCAACCTAAGTTACATTATTGAAGATTTTGCTAATATGCAGAGTGAGCACCTTAACCCCCCACTTTAAAAATTCAGTCTACAACCCATCAACATCTTGAGTTTTACCATTTGCTAGATTCTTTATGCCATGGTTGATGTTTGTCTCTAAGAAAAGTTCGATCGAAGTATGAATGATGGAAGGAATATCCTTCTGTTGAGACCGCTCGTAGAGAATCTTCGCATATTCTAACCAATGAGCTTATTTGATATTATTTTCTATGTGTGTTTTCTTTTGTTGTAGCTCCTTTCGGAATCCCTTAGGATTGTGTTTTCCAAGAGAAATTAATTCAAACCTTCTTCTATTCACATAGCTTTCTTTTTTTGTTGCACCAATCTCTCGTATTTCTTTTTATTTTCTTTGTTCACGTCACTTTCCCTCATAGCTCTCTTGACAACCTTACAATCTTCATCATACCACAAATTTGTTGGGAAAGTGTTTGCAGCCCCCTTTCTAGGCTTAGATCTTTTGCAAGCACTTAATGCCTTGTGAATTAAAGGTATCAACAACTTACTACAAACATAACCCCTTGCCCCTTTGTTTGTATTGCTCTCGATATCATTTCTTACCATCTGAAATTGTTGTTCAAGGGCAGCCACAAAAATTTCTTGATTTTCTTTATTCAAAATGATTTTGCCTTGTTTTGGAGATGTCTCTTACATGCGGTGGACTTGTTTTTCTTGTTGCTGATTTAAAATGGTACCAAGCTTGACCAAGAAAGGATTATGACCAGATTTGAGCTCAATAGGACAATCTCCAATTTAAAACTCGAGTAACCTATAAATAGAGCTCTGAGTGCATATTACATAGTCCACTACATTTTGTCCATTGTAAGTTTTTCTAGTGATATTGCCAGATCTGGGCCTAGGAGCTCAACCCCGTTGTATAAGCTACATGGACCTAGGAGCTCAACCCCGAAATGAGTCACCCCTCCATTACCATCTTGAGATAGTCTTTCCCCATCAAAATAATTTCCCCATATGAACTAAACACATAAATGTCTTTTTTTAACAAAGCATAAGGGTCTTCCATATCCAAATTTCTTTTCTTATATGTCTTTGAGCCTTTCAGTGCAAAGTAACAAGAAGCCAATCTGATTGTTTCCTTGTTATCTGATATTTTCAGCCAAATGTATTATTTATTTATGTCTTCCTTTTCCACTTTGATGATCTCTAACCATGCTTCTTTGATTAACACTATAATTCCCTCGTGTCCTTTCCCTGTTTCACTCCCTTCGTTCCAAACTGAAATTTTCCAATACCCCTCAAAATATGGGACTTTGCAACCATCGTGCTCATGTGTTTCTGTAATAATAATAATATCTTTCCCCTATGTTATGGGCCCCAAATTAGGTCCTCTTCTCCATAGATACCCCCTGCAATTCCAGCTTACTATGTGCATGGGATCTCATGGGGCCCCAAATTCCTATTTCTTGTTTGACCTATGATCATTGATTTGGGCCTTTCCATTCCTTAATTGTGCCCATTTTCCTGCCTCTCTTACTTTTTTCACTTTCTCCTATTTCTTCTTTCAATCTTCTTGTTGAGAAAATGTTAAATCCTCATGTGTGTGTGTGTGTGTGTGTCTCGAAGAAGACCCCTACTTTTTAGGATATCATGCTTGTCTTCTACAGTTCTCATGACAACTCACACATGCCGATCCTTTCCTACCTCTATTCGCCTGTCAATCGTATTAGCTTGTTGTATATGCCCTGTGCATTTCAACTTGTCTCGAAGGAAGTCCCTTGTCAATATGTCAGTTCTCTCCTTTTCGCCAAAATCTCTTAAGCCTTTGATAATAAAATTTACCGCTGTCATGTTGGTCTTTTCTTCTTTTATCTGAGTTTTGATGTGCTTCTCTATGACTTGCCTTTGTTCATTTGACGCCATCCAGCTTACCAACTTAAGGTGACCAAGTTGGTTGGGGCCGTATGTATATCACTTACATCCTTGAAATAGGCTCTTGCTAGTTAGAAGCCCTTGATGGAACACAACTACCCGGTTACTTCAACGGTTGAGTAGGATTTCAGCCCTATCTATAAATAGGTCTTCACTGGTCCTTTGTACCATAAGGTAGTATTTCCACTCCCACTTAGGTTTTCAAATGTTGACGTTTCACTGCCTTTTATGTATTTAGAAACTTCTTTGTTGTTATTATTTGTCAATTTAGTCATGGTGTGTTCGATGTAAACTAAGAGTAGCTTGAGTCACATGAAGCTAACTACTTATAGAATAAAGAATCATTTATGCGTAAAGGACTACACATAATTTTAGTCATGGGGTGACCACACGATATTTAGGTCAAAAATTGTGGGAATCTGAAGCATGGTTGACAGGAATCCCAAGCTACATACGGTTGCTACAATAAAAACAAGAACAAAGGATTGATCTCTACAATGTAGAAGCTCTCGAGATGTTTATACAAATATAATATTTTTTGAGACAATTATTAGAGTTTTTTCAAAAATAATTACCATATCACATAAATCTATGGTTGCCAAGAAAAAAGTTGGCATGATACTTCTTAAAATTCCATGAGGTTCTCACCTTATCAACTTCTAAAAATCATCATAAATAAAGAAATAAAACAACAATAGTTAAAGAATATTAATGCATGGAATCATTAAAAATAATTTATAATAATGCATGTTACTCTCATTCACCCTATATTCTTAGGGTGGTGTGTGAAATGTTTTTAGAAGTAAATTTATTTTAACATATTTTATATTCCATTCAGTATGAAGATGTCACTAAAATATTAAGGATGTAATATGATCGTGTGTGTTTTATCTACTTAGCCAACTTATATGTTGTATGATCTATTTGTTCCAGGAACTTGTATGTTATATGATTTGTCTTCTCTCTGATCTCGTATGCTTTATCTACTATATGATTAACTAAAATGTAGATTTATTAAGTTAATTTAAACTAAGAACAACAGTAAATAACAACAAATAAAAGTAGTAAATAAATATGGAAAGTGACCCAAACAACTAGGCTAACAAAAATAGAAACCCTAATGTGTAAGAAGAGTAAGGAAGTGACTTAGTTGATTCACAGGTTGATCTAGACTATGTCGTAAAAAAAACTAAATATTCTGGAAGCAAGAATGAACATGCAGAGGTCCCAAAAGGATAGATCTTAGTTGTTTGACTGGACTGAGGCACCTGGGAGATGATCAGGGTGCCTGTGGGAACCCTAGTCTAAGTTATGGGCGCTATGGTCTATGCAGGAGGTCCAGAAACCAGATTTACAAGGTCGGAAGATGATGTGAAGCCCTTGTTGTCTGTCACATGTAATTCATTACTCTGTGTCGAATGTCACTGATGATCAACAATGAAGAATAGACCTACAAAACTCCAAAACAAGCATCAAACCCTAAAAAATAAAAATGCAAATGATGGGGTCAGACTGTCTTTAACGACTAGAATGGTGGACTTACTAAATGACTGTTGCACTACATTTCAAACCCAAATGTAGTTTTGTGTGTGTGTGAATCATGTCCTAGGTGCTCTTGTGTCAGTCGCACTTTGTGAAGTAACTAAAAGAGGGATTCGTGAGAACCGATGTCGAAAATAATGCACCATAACGAAGTTACACTCTGATGGTAACGTCAAGCTCCAACACAATAATCAAGATTTGAACAATGGAAAGAATATGCAAATAAGAAAACAGGTCTTCTCA
This sequence comes from Taxus chinensis, assembly GCA_019776745.2. NCBI lineage: Eukaryota > Viridiplantae > Streptophyta > Pinopsida > Cupressales > Taxaceae > Taxus > Taxus chinensis. The sequence goes on along the minus strand of CM034150.1, from coordinate 85,685,795 downwards.
TACTCATAGATCGAAAAAAGGAAGTACAAATAGGGGTGTTGTGTAACCCCCATGCCTAAACAAGGAAATAACATCAATGACGCCATTGACGCATATGACGTGACTGGTGCATATGATGCCACTAAAGGAGGAGTTACAATTCTAAATCAGGAATGTAACTCCTATGACGCACTAACGCAAATGAAAATGTCAAATTCTATGACAGAATCTAACACTTGTCATTTGACTTCCTAAGACCTACGACTCTCTCAAGGTGAGATGACTCACCAAGTGATGTGGATGATGACTAGGCATGTCACACACACCAACACCCCCCTTTATTGAAGCTGAGGAAGAGGTCATGGTAAACCAGGATAGAAAAGAAGACTCCCCTAGACAACTAAGAAAGATGTGTCAATGGGGCCCGGCAACTAAAGGCCTGATAAGGTGCCCATATACAAACAACATCTTTCTGGAAAGAAGAAGAGGAGAAGAAGAGGACTATATAGCCCAAAGAAGATGAGCAGATGCAAAAGACCTCACCCCAAGAAGAGACCACAAGTGAAGAAATTTCACCTCAATGAAGGGCTTGGTGAATATGTATGCAACCTGATCAGCTATCTGAACATACTGTATGTCAATGATGTTTTCATGTATCAGCTCCCGTATGAAGTGCATGTGAATCTTAATGTGCTTTGTCCGCTGATGCTGAACTGGATTTCTACAAATTGAAATAGTGCTCATGTTGTCACAGTAGATAATGGTAGGCCACCGAAAGTGGATGCCAAACTCTAACAAGATACCCTATAACCAAACAACTTCTGTGGAATCGTTAACTACTTCTCTATATTTTTCTTATGTCGATGATATGGCAATGGCGTTCTGCTTCTTACTAGACCAACTGATAGGACCTAAACCAAGAGTGAAACTGTAGCCTGAGGTAGACTTCTGATGATCTAGATCACCGGCCCAATCTGAGTCTATAAATCCAACCAAGTCAATCTCAGTCCCTCCTAAGTAATGAATACCATTAGTGTGAATGCCACAAACATAGTGAAGGATCCACTTTGCTGCTTTTAAATGAAGCTCATGAGGCTCCTACATAAATCTAGACATGATCTTGACAACATACGATAGATCTAGCTGAGTGTGAGTAAGGTAGATCAAGCTCCCCACCAACTTCTGATAAAGGGTACTGTCAACCAAGGGGGAAGAGCAATCAGAAACCAACTTGACCCCAGAAAGAAAAGGAGTAGGTGAGGAATTGCAATCAGACATGTGAAATCGAGAAAGAAAATCAAGAGAGTACTTAGGTTGCGAGATCATAATTCCCGAGTCAGATTGTGAAATCTCGATCCCAAGAAAGTAATGAAGCAATCCTAAGTCAGACATGGAGAACTTGTTGGCCAAGGAGATCTTCACAGAATCAATGATAGAGGAAGAGCTACCCGTGATCAACAAGTCATTAACATAGAGAACTAGAATAAGCATGGAATCATCTTGCCGCAGAATATACACATTTGGGTCAGAGTGACACCGAGTGAACCTTGATGCAAGTAAAAAGGAGTCTAACTTGGCATATCAAGCCCAAGGGGCTTGTTTAAGGCTGTAGAGAGACTTCTTTAACTTGTAAACGAGGGATGGATCATGGACATAACCCGGAGGTTGTTCCATATAGATCTCTTCCTCTAGGTCCCCATGAAGGAAGGCACTCTTAACGTCCATCTGGTGGACTTCCCATTTGTTAGCAGCAATGATGGAGAGGGTCAGTCGAATGGAAGTCATCTTCGCAACCAGAGCAAAGGATTCTAAGTAATTAACCCCAGCTACCTAGGAGAAACCCTTAGCTATAAGTTGCATTTTATACTTCTCGACTTCTCCATTGGATCCATACTTTGTTTGATATATCCACCTACACCAAATGAATTTTCTTCCTTTCGAAAGAGGGGTAAGATGCCAAGTGTCATTCTTTATGAGTGAGGAATACTCCTCATCCATAGCAGAATCCCACTCAAGAATCCCAGAAGCTTCCTAGAAAGATAGCGGATCAGAAGCAGAGGTGAAGAAGGAGTGGGGTCCAACAAAACTTGAGTGCATACGTCTCTCATCTGAAGGATATCCACCTAAATCTCCAGCACTCTGTAAAGTTTTCTTGGCCCAAATAGGTCCCGAAGGTTCAAGCTCAGAGTCGGAAGATTCTTCACTCGAGTGAGAAGGGACATAGTCCTCATCATCACTACTGTCAGAATCAGAAGACTCAGAAGTTTGAGGATTGGGAGGAGTAGGGAGAGAAGGAACTCACTCAACAACATCATCATCTGATGAGTCAGAATCTGAATCAGTGGGAAAAAGAACCTCAGTGGAAGTAAAAGTCAAGGATGACTCATCAAAATTCACACTCCTCTCAATATAGAGCTCATGAGTTGTAGGGTTCAACAATCATTATCCCTTCACGCCATCAGGATACCCGAAAAAGATACAATGTTTGGATTGAGGATCTAATGCCTTGCATTTCTTCTTGGGAATCCAAGCCATAGCCTTGGATCCGAAGACTCGAAAGTGCTCAACATCAGGCTTATGTCCAAACTAGGCTTCAAAGGGTGTCATCCCTTTTACTTCCTTATGTGGAACATGATTCTGAATGTAACAAGCACAATTCACTGCTTCATCCCAATACTACAGAGGAAGGGACTTCGCGTGAACCATACAAGTAGCCATCTCCTTTAGAGTTCGATTCTTTCTTTCTGTAACTCCATTTTGGGAAGGGATGTAAGCAAATGCACGCTGCAAAGCAATCCCATAAGAAGTGTAGAAATCCTCAAACCTGTTGCTCACATACTCGCCTCCATTGTCGATTTGAAGAACCTTGATAGACCGTTTCGTTGGTTTCTTAGCAAGAGCCTTAAAGTTTTGAAAATGCTCAAAGACTTTAAACTTAAGCTTAAGAAAATATACCCAAGTATCACGTGAAAAGTCATCAATGAAGGTTAGTATATATAGAGCTCTAGTGAAAGAAGGAGATGGAAAGGGTCCAGAAACATCACTATGAACAAGATCCAAGGGACGTGTAGCTCTCCAGGATTTTCCCTTATTAAAGTTTTTTTCAGGGTGTTTTCCGAGGGTGTAACCCTAGCAAAGACCTTTAGAAAACTTAACTCGGGGTAACCCATTGACCATTTCATTTTAGCTCAATTTGTAGACACCAAATTTGTGTCTTACGACACCCAGTGCCCCGCATCTCATTTCACAACCTAGTCTCACCACCTAAACCTTGCACAATTATTTATTAATTACCTTATAATTAATAAATCCACATCTCCAAACCTACCACCTCATTTCACCACCTCATCATGACCTAGTCCTAACCCTAAACTAACCTAATAAAGACCTATAACTTGGTCTACATCCACACCCATGACTAATTACTCCTCACCCGCACCAAAACCAACCTCATAATGACTTGACCAAGCCCACAACTAATCCCTCGAGAGAAAAGGAGGGAAAGTTGGCTATTTTACTAAAAATAGCCCACTTTGACTTAACCGACATTGGTTCCTACTCGACCGCCATCGGTTACGTAACCGCCATCGGTTCCCTATAAATGACCTCCCCCAACCAAAAACAAAGGATCTGGAATTCATTGGAAAGATCGGGAATTCACTTGGCCGAGCAGAGACAAGTGAAAGAAAGAAAGGAGTTTGCAGAGAAGGACATCAAGCCTAAGACTGCAACTGAGTAACCAGAGCCCAGTGACACTCATCCAAGCATTGGGAGAGAAGATAGCTCATCTTTGATTGTCTGATCATCCTACCTAAGCCCTGCCTTCGTTATCACAATCTTTGGACCTGTATCTTCATCAGGAACTAGTAAGTAGTGTCTGGTACGTTTTTGTAATAACATTTCTTGGACTTCTAAATCACAGTAATTATAAGTCTACTCCTAGATCCACTACATGGTAACATCCTACATCTAACTATCATTCCTCTACCCTTACATTGCCCCCAAGAACAGCCCCCATACTCTCTGAGTCTTCTCCATCACCCCATTACCTATCCCCAATCATTTACCAGCCTTATAAACACCATAGCCACCTTATAGCCAACCTTCACTAAAAGCCCCTAAATCACTGCCCCTACCGATATCGGTTATCAGAAACCGGTACCGGTGACAGTGACCAGCATCGGTCACTGTGATTCAAAACCAAGACCAGCCTTTTCTCTATTGTTTTAACAAGGTAATTAAATTGTAATTTTGCAATAACTTCTTTGTTAGAATTTGTGTTAATTCGTATTAGCAGGGGAACTGACCACCTTCGAAAGGAAGTCTAATATTTCCTGGGCCTAAGGCAGTTCCCTCATTTATTGTCTAATTAGAATATGGTGGTCTTGTATTCTTACTTGCAGGTAGTCCTTCCCAGACAAAAAGGAGTTCTTCGCAATCGATCTGATCTCTCTCTATGGTACGTGCACACCCTCCAAACATTCAACAGGTATTCCTCCTAGCCCTAACCCTTATCTGTTTCTCAAGAGAATGAAAGGATAGAAGCAACTCTATTCTAGGAACTGAAACATCCTCTGTGCAAAACATTTTGGCACGCCCGGTGGGACCCATTTCGGGTTTCTTTCTTTCTTGCTTGCTTTCATATAGGGAGCATACTTGCTGTTTGTTTCTGCTAAATATTCACAAGATATTCTGTTATTTTGGTAAAAATAATTTTTCTTGCTTTCACATCTTTGCATTAATGAAAGTCATCTCCTTTGCTTCATCAAATATCATTTTCGATTTGGGTTTAAAACACGTGCATCACATTCTTGCTTGTTGTTTTCAATTCTAGTGAACATAGATTAAGTAATAGGTCGTACACATGGGCGTGATATCCATGGTATTGACAAGAAATTAATCTTACTTTCACTGCACAACACATACCAAATCACGTCATAATCAACACAATAGCTCAAACATCCCCCCTTTTTTCCACGGTATTCCTCCGCCCGATTGAGGTAACCTTATAAGCCAAAACAAACTTGACATTTCCCCTAAGTCTGTTGTTTAGGATTGACATTATCTTGCGTCTAAGGCATAAGCCCACAATAATTAAAACTAATCCTAGGGTTAGTCTCTTGATTTGCTTGTGCATCTTGCTTGTTTTTAGTTCTGTTTCTCTGCCATACACTGTTTCACTTATCACTTCAGAACAGTTTGGTAGGCATACTAAGCATTGTTAAACCCAAATCAACAGCTCCTTATAGCTTCCTACACCGGTCCTATTATACCGACATCGGTTAACTGACCGACGGCGGCTAAAGTCTGACCGACATCGGTTATCAGACCGATATCGGTTACTGTCTTTCATAGTTCCCGATAAACCAACAGCCTACCAATTCCAACATTTTGTGCTGTTTCTGTTCCGGATTAATCAAATCCCTGCTGTGTACTCTTGTCCATGGTTGTTATCACTCGGAAACAAGCCGCAGCCATGGTTTCACATGCCTGTTCCGTGCCTTTGCCTGAATCACCCCCTTCACATTCTATAGGGAATCTTACGGACACCAGCAAGGTTCCCAAAATCCCTGTAGGAGATAAGGAATTTGTGAAATTTTTGGATGCTAATCCTAGCGCTGTACAGTACTATTTGTCTCATGCCCCTGACCGTACACCTGATGGTCAACTCCTTGTTGGCATGCCTATTAGTATAGCCACTCACTTAGCTCCTTCCCCACCTGATAACTCCACCTTGCCTTCTTCATCCTTAGCCCCGTCTCCCAACTCAGTGGCTTCGGGGGTTCATACGGCACAAATTGGCTTTCCTTTGGTTAATCTGGGGCCCCATGTATCATTACCGCCAACTGCTCCTACCTCGTCTCTCTCGCAGACTGTCCCTTTCATAGCTTGCTCTCTGCCACCTATCCACACAAACTTTCCTTCTCAAGCTCCGCCCACCTTTTCATTTCCACACACTTATCCGGTGGCTTCAACACCTTATATAGGCTATCCCTATTCGGCCGCCTCAACATATTCGTCCTCAATACCTTATCAACATTTAGCCCCCCCATTGTCTAGTGGAGACCCTTGGCCCAATCCTCCACCTTTTACAACAACCGCACCATCATCTCATCCAACCACTGATTTCATCAAACAAATGATGGACAAGATGCAAAATCTGGAGGCTTCTGTTTCAGGAAGCCGTAACACCCTGACATACGAGCAAGTTTTTCGGGAGCCTATTCATCCTTCTGTCCCCCTTCATTCATATCCTCCTCAATGGGAATTACCAAAATTCACTCGTTTTAATAGTAAGGAGAATCCTCAACAACACTTGCGATCATTTAGACATGCCTGCTATCTGATTACTCATGACGATGCCTTACTACTCCGCACCTTTCCCATGTCCTTATCAGGACCCGCCTTGGAGTGGTACAGTGCTTTAACCTAGCACTCAATCTTCTCTTTTAACCAATTAGCCCAATCTTTCTTGGATCATTTCTCCATTAATATTGCTAAGAAAGTATCTATCACTGACCTCTATGCCATCTGACAATTTGAAGACGAATCTATCGCAGATTTCGTTGGAAGATGGCGAGGCCTCATCAACCAACTTAATTATGCCTTGCCTCAGGCCGAACTCATCGAACTCTTTACGCGAGCCTGCGCTAAGCACATTTCTCCTACCCTCCAAATTCAAACTTTCCGCACCTTTGATGAGGCCTTTACTATGGCTCAGAAACTAGAAATTCGAGCCTTAGAGGAAGAGAAATTGCAGTTGCGCAACAAAAACCCTAATTTCCAAACCCAAGACTCCACCAATAATCCCAACACCACCAATTCTCATGCATCGACTACTTCGAAATCAAAAGGAGCTGTACACGCGGTGATGGTCAAATCCCAAGCACCGTCTAGTACCCTGCCAAAAACCACCTATAAGTATAAAGCCGAGCCCATCAACTACACTCCCTTGGGAGAAACTTATGGTGTGATTTTGGACAAATTGCTCAAAGCAGGAGCTATCACCTTGCCTCCTATTAAACCTCACTCCGAGTTTGATTCCACTCGTGTAATACCTTCTTGGTACAAAGAAAATGACTTCTGTAACTTCCACCGCGTGAAGGGACACAGTCACGAAAACTGTAAGATGTTGAAAAATATAGTGCAGGAAATGGTTGATGTAGGGGATATAACCCTCGATAATCCTAATGCCCCTGCTAATCAAAATTTGAAAATCTTCAACAAACCATTCCCAAACCACTCATCTAACAGTAACATAAACCAAGATATCTTAGCCGAGGAGAGTGTTCATGAAATCCATGCGGTCTTCGACTCCCAACCAAATGCTTCTATCGAGAAAATTCTGAATCAAGCCTCTTCACTAACGCAGGGACCCGAACCCCCTTCACCACCATCAAGACAAGATGAAATCCTTGCCATTCCTTTACCCATAAAGGAATTAACTGCCCATAATTCTCTTCCCAGGAATGAGTCTTCTTACACCACATCCCTGCAAGATTGTGAGCGGATGTTATCTACCTTATCTATTTCCCAAATATCTCCTTCTACCACTCTTGCTATAAAAGAAGAAGTCTCGCCACTGTTTCTATCATCCTTAGAAGAGAAACCCCTCGAACCAACATCACCACATTCTTTAATCATGACGGATCCCCTCCAACATGCCCTTCTACCTATTAGTTCTTCATCGCCTAAATCTTTTCAGCGACCGGTTGACCTCTTAACACCCATTGATACAGAGACTCATTTACCCTCTGTATCACACCCACAATGGATTGAAATTACAACCCACCTCTCTTCCATACAAAAATTTCTATTCACACGTGAAGATTGTCATCCCTCAGAAGATAGACGAGTCCTATGGGAGCGTTTGAGTACACCATGCTCTACTCAGACGCAGATGACCGATCTAGACACCTCTACCATATACCCGCGGTGTTTACAAAAACTCAAAATGCCTATGTCCTCACCTTCACCCCCCTCATCTCTACCGAATACCTCATCCACCTCTATTAAACTAACCAAACCTTCTCCTATGCTTGGGACTTCACCAATACCCAGCTTAACACACCCACATAAACAGTTAGATTTATCCAAAAATCAAGCCGTCCATCCACCTAGGAGACAGACCCAATCTTCTCAAGTCCAATCTATGCCTCTGTCACAACTAAAACCCTCGCCATCACACCTACCTTCTATATTGGGACCTCACCCCTCCACCTTGCCTCAATACATCGTACCTCCGGCGTTTTCTTTAAAACGACCTGCACCTTCTACATCCATATCCTGTCCACCTATCAACCCTAAACAAACTCCATCATCAAAGGATTTGTTTGCTGTCACTCCTCTTTCTCCGTGGTTGTTTCCTGATACCACATCATCTGTGGCCTCATCGTCTAACTAGCTAAACATAACTTCTGCGCCGAAGAATCCATGTTTAGTTAAATCCAATTATCAAAACCCCTTGTCTAAACCACCACCCGTATGAACCAACCATACCCAAACATTACCAAAACCCACCCAATCAATAGCTTCATCTTCCTTTGACTTTGACCCGCTTAAAGGATCTTACGCTAAGATCCTTGATATGTTGGTGGAGAATGCGACCATTTCCCTACCCCCACTTAGACCTTATGATCCATCTAAACCTCGACCTATAGGTTATGATGAGTCTAAAATCTGCGCTTACCACCGCACACCAGGACATGATGTAGAGGGATGCAAAGCTTTGAAAGCCATCCTTTGTCAGTCACCTCTCTCAGATAGAAAGGTTAAGAAAGACAACTTACGAAGGGAGAGACCTTTAGCTTCAATTCCCTCTCCTATACCACCTGTCCCCGCCTCACCAAGATCTATCATTATTACAACCCCACCTCTTGAAGACCATGACTTATCCCTACCGTCTTCCTCCTCTCGTGTTCACGAGATCAACATGATTAGTGTTGCTACTCGAGGGCAGAAAAACAATGGGAAAGCTAAAGAAAGCACACCTGCGGCCTCTCTTTCGTCCACCATCCTGATCGCACCACCACCTAAAGTGGTTATTCGTGGACCGGCCTACCTCGTCTCTAATGGAGTTGCACACTGAACCATGATCAAATAGCTTCACCAATCACCTGTAAAAATAACGTTGTATGATCTCGTTCAAACCTCTGAATCTCATCGACAAGCTCTCGTTGAAATCCTTCAAGGGATAGAGGTCTTACCTAATGAAACCTTTCCCATTACCTCCATCTTAACACCCAACCACGTTGCTTCTCTCACCAAACAATCTATCACTTCCGTCCCTGTACAGAAAACCGCTGCGGTCAGTTTCTCCGAAGATGAAATTGTTGACTTTGGTGCAGAAGATCCTGACCCCGCTCTTTTCATCTCAGCTTACGTCCGGGACATCCACGTACGCCGTGTTATGATTGACGGGGGCGCTAGCCTAAACATCATCTCTTCCAAAGCCTTTCAACAAATGAATATCCCCTCTAGCTGCATGTGTGCCAACCCCACCATGTTGCGTTCATTCAACGATGCTATTACTTCTACCTTAGGCACTGTGATCCTTAACATTCGTGTAGGGCCACGTACCTTACCCGAACTCTTCTATGTCCTTGAGGGCGAATTCCAATACAACATTGTTATCCCCGTTTTGAGTTCACGACAAAACGATCGGATGACCCCTACAAAATTTCGAAGTGATTTTGCATTATGACCTCTTTTAGAGAAAATCGGGTTTTCGGGTGTTACTAACAGCTTGACATAAAGTTTTAACATGCTTTATGTCTTATGACCTCCGAAACCCGAAACCCCCGCCTTGCAATGAGACAATCCTTTGTAATCGGGTTTTCGGAAATTCAACTCATCGGAACATTCTTGAGTTAAAACATGCTTTATGTCTTATGACCTCCGAAACCCGAGACCCGCCTTGTGTTAAGACAATCCTTTGTATTCGGGTTTTCGGAACTCTAAAGCATCGGGACATTCATGTTCCAAAACATGTTTTATGCGCCATGTTCTCCGATTCCCGAAGTCCGCTCAATCCTTTGTAATCGGGTTTTCAGAAGTTCAATGCATCGGAACATTCATGATTCAAAACATGTTGGGTGCTCCATGTTTTCCGAAGCCCGAAACCCGAAATGCACTAAATCTCCTCGTGTCAGGTTTTCGGACTCCTCCAACATACTGACGTGGCATTCATGCCGAGTGGTCGGTGAGTTGGCACGTGCCGAGCTGAAGTGTATTTATTACTGATTTTCTTATAAATACGCGGATTTCCACGTCATTCTTACCGTTCATATTTTTAATTCGTGGATTTTTCGCATGCTCTTCCGCTCCCAAAACCCGCAAACTCGCGTTGCCAGACTGGATCGTTTGTTTTCGATTTTACCTGTCTCGAATCGAAGGTATTCTTCTTTCCTTCTTTATTCTTGACTTTTCTGGATCGACTGCGTGTATTTTCTTTCCAATTTCTTGCCAGTTGTTGAGGGTTTTTCTTCCTTCTTCTTTCTGTGTTGTTTTGGAAAGGGTTTTGGTTTTTTAGGGTTTATTCTCTTTTTGGGATTATCAATTGGTGTTGTTCCTTCCAAATCTTAATTATATGCATGATGTATGGAATATGAATAACAAAAAAGAAAGGAAGTTGTGTATGTAGAAATTCAAAGGAAAGACTCTGTTTTTGTTTCCCAGATTTTGAAGGTTGTGTTACAGATTCAAAAGTCCGAAGAACCTTGGAAGCTCGAAGTGACGGGGTTTCTCAACATTCCGACCTCAACACTAAGTGCCCGGGCATCTCCTAAGTTCCGTCATGAAAAGTGGGTGCCGGGTTTTCTCCTGTTTCCGCCATTGAAAGCAAGTGTCGGGTTTCGCCAAGATTCCAACATATCAGACCTGTCAGATTCTCAAAGTTTTCCGATATCTTCTTCTGCGTGTTGGGTTCTTTTCTCCTTCCGACGCATTCAGTCAATCAGGTTTTTTCAGTGTGCACAGCATCTCCGGAGTTCCGAGCCTTTCTCCTTCCAATATTCTTCATGTCGGATCCTGGTTCATCACAGGAGAAGGCCAAAAAATCTAGCAGGATGAAATATAAATTTAAGAAACCAGAATCCCCGTCATATATCGACTGTAATTATGATATCAGGGATACTGAAATGGGCAACATAGATATGGACGAATTTTGGAATAGGGTGATGAGTTCTTCTCAAACCCCATGGATGGTGGCTTTAGCTAACAGTGGCTTGCCCCTTGCAGCAGGCTTCCCCATGTCTGCCCAATGTCCAGAGTTTGTTTTGGCGTGTGCATCCAGCTACGACTCAGCTTCTCGTTCCGTAAGGAATCAGGCTGGTGAAGTAGTTATCAAACTAGATGGAGCTTATTTTGATGATCTCCTAAAACTACCAAATTTTGAAGAGTATGGGGCCCTAGATATCAAGTCGGCTCAGAAGGCCTGGGACAGTAACCAGGAAAATTGCATTAGGGATGTCAATAAGAAGTTCTTGGTCAAGGAAAAACCAGTAATATCTAGATTTCCAAGAACTATCCCTAGATCGGATTTCATACAAGAAATCAACGACATTATCACCCTGCTGAGCCGGGTTTTTGGCTTGCCGGAATCAAATTTATTTCATGGATGGATGTACCAATTTATGGTCACCATCAAGAAGAACAAGCAAGGGATTGACTGGGGAACCCTTATCAGTGATGAAATTGATTCCCAGATGACGACGGTCCTGTCAACCGGGAAGTTTTATATGTTCTCATATGTGGCCTATGCAGCAGCTGGGATGAGGAGCTATCCCGGGCTGGAGACTAAAGGACAGCAGAAATGAGCTTAAGGAAAAAGTGGAGCAGTTGACAGAGGTTTTAATTAAACTCTCAACACCCCTGGAATCCATACCATCTACTTCTACTTCTGCCGGATTTGATTTCTCATCGGTGCCTACGATTGAGAAGATTACTAAAAAAGGAAGGGTGGTTGATGAATGGATCCAAAAGTTGCTCCAACAAGGGAAGGAAGTAATTCAAGACGTGGTGAAAGTTCATCAGTCCTTGGCAGAGATTCAGAAGGAAGGAGAGAAGATGGATGAGGAATTCACTGAAGAACTTGGACAGCTTGATTTGACTTGTGAAGCTCTCCAAGTGCTAAAGCAAATACCAGCACATCTCTTGGTAGAAGAAGGCGTTCTTCCACATACAGATAAACACTTCCAGCTGATCAAGGCCATCAAGTTCAGAGTAAAGATCCTCAACGAAGCCTGCAGCAAGTTGAGAGAATCAAGAGATAAATTGATCGATGGGAAAAGTGATCTGGAAGAAGAATTGCTAAAGATTTGTCCAAAGGTGTCAGTTGGGAACTCAAGTGCCCCTATCAGCAGATGATCTCTTCAAACAAGTTCAAGAGACTGTTCAGCATGAACCTGTAGATGGATTCGACCTTGAAGTCATTGGTCAGTTTGTGAGGATTGAACATACGTTGGAGGCCTTAAGAAAGCTCAGCAAAAGGTTGAAAAAGCTTCCCGGCAGTGCCAGTGATATCCATGAGACCTGCGAAATGTGGAATGATCATTCCACTGCACCTGAGGAAAATGAAATGCAAGGCATTATTCGGAAGTTCCAGGAGTTCCGGAACAAACAGTCTCAGCTGGAGGAGGAGAAAGAAGAAGAAGCAAAAGATGATGATTCGGATTAATTCCCAGCGTCCCATGTCATTTCTATTTTTAGATTGACATGCCTTTGTTATTTCAGTTTTATCATATTTTTAATTCATACTTTGACTTGATCTCCTGCATGAGAATCATGCAAAGTTGAACTCTAGTTAGCATGCTACTTTTCAGGATCTATCCTGTTTTATCTCTAGCTTCTTTTGTTATAAATAAGGGATGCTTGTGCATTCTAAATGGTCGAGAATTTTTGAAGCATTAAGAGGCTATTGGAAAGGAGAAAAACTTTGTGTTTTCTTTCAATCATTTTGAAGAATAGAAGTTGATATTGTTTTGCAGACTTTGTGTTGTGGAATATATCTTATTTAAGACAGTGTTCTTATGTTCATGATCTTAAAGCTATTCTTTGCATAAAATCTCAGTGTTTCTAATTATCTCGGACACTATATCTGTGATCTAAAACTCGTATGATTATTTCATGCTCTGTGTTTACTCGAAAGAAAATACGTTTCTCCCATTTCTTTTCTACCGTGCTTCTTTCACTGTAACAGTTTCTAGCCTATTTCACTTACGAAAGCAATATCCTTGAATCGTGTGAATGTGGATTTCGGGATTTCATCCCAACCCCCAATGGTTAGATTAGTGTGAATATTGTATATATTATTTACTGTGTTTTAGATTAGCAATAAACAGGCAGCCTCACCTGTCTTTGAGGAGGGATATTATCCCATGTACTGTGGTTGAACCTCATATTTTGGTTTGACAAAATATCCAACCAACAGTTTTTGGCGACTCCGCTGGGGAAATACGGATCAATAGTATAAAGCTTATCCTCTCGGTGTCTGGCGACTCCATATTTGCCTTATTTTTAATAAGATCTCCTTTCAGTTCAAGCTAGCCAGGAGGATCTTCACTCGGTCTCGCCGAGCTCAAGGTGAAATTGATCCACTCTTCGAGTTATTGCAGCAACATAATTTCAGCCTTTCTCCCAACAGCGTTGTCTCTAACCGAGCCAGAAGTTCTTCGCCTGTTCAGAGAAACCGGATCCCTGAAGAACGGGAAGCATCTGTAACTTGTCGTGCACTACTCTTTTCTGATACTCGGATCCCTGTATGCACTCTTTTCAGAAGGATGGCGGTTCAACCTGTGCCTTGGGGTTGCAGTTATTGGTCCTCTTTCCTTGTCTCCTCCGTTTGAATGAGTTACCACGTGGATCTCGTAAAAACATTCCCAAGTTCAATGGGGATGGGAAGCAACATCCTGATGAGCATATTGCATCTTTCTTTGTTACATGCGGTTGTCCTCGGAGTAGCCCACGAAGATGTCTCCATTTGACTCTTCGTTGAAACGTTGCAGGGAGCAGCAGCTGAATGGTTCTATCACCTTCCAAATGCATGCATCCCAAACTGGGCTACCATGCGGACTAAGTTCGAAGCACATTTCAAACTAGCTGAAGATTCTCATGCTTTGTTAGCTCAGCTTACTCATATGAAGAAGGAATCGCATGAACCTATGCGGGAATTCGTGGCTAAGTTCAATAAGCTGATCCGAAAAATTCCAGTTATAGCTGTACCAACTGTGGAAAACCAAAAGTGCTTCTTCATCAATGCTCAACCTCCTGATATAAGCTTTTTATTACGAAGGTCGGTTATCCCAGATCTGGCTACTGCTCAGTCAACGGCTACTGAAATAGAGGATGATCTCATCTTAGCCGGAAGGATCAAGAAAGATATACCCAAACTCAAAAATCAAGGTTCTTCTCAAGGTAATACTGACCCTATGTTTCAAAAAATGGCTAATGATTTGATTGCTTTAAAGAAGCAAGTGTCTCAGCAGGGGAGCAATGTTCCGTACCGGGATATCCCTAGGTGGAATTTTAATAACAATGGTGTACCTGCCAGAGATAGGCCACGGTTAGCTCCTGCTCAACCGAGATTAGCAATTGAAGCTCCGCCCGTCAATGCAGCAGTGGAACTGATTGAAGAAGATGATGAACCAGAAGAACAAGATTCCCGTGAGGATTTCGAAGCTTCAGGATATGCTGATGAGTCTTATGATGAGTCAGCTGGCGACTCCAGCATTGGTTATTTGGAATATGATGAAGATGAATGTGAGCCAGATGGTCAATCATTTGCTGTGTTCACTCGGTCCCAATCTCAGGTTCCCAGAAAGCCTCTGGAAAATACTAAGGAGAAGAATAAGGAACCTCCTGTATCCATAGTCAAAAGGGGTACCCCTATTTCGGCGCAAACTGAAAGAGAGGTTACTAAAAAGACAGCTGCTCCTTATTCTCCTTCTCCTAAGGTCAGTGCCCCAGCACAAGCTCATATAATTAGAACTGAGCCTACTATCATTCCTTCTTACACTGCTTTCGACATTATTGATCATGCAAAGAGAACCAAAATTCAAATGTCAGAAGCAGAATACCTTCAGTCGAATCCCGAACAATTTGAAAAGCTGGCCAAGTTCATCAGAAGTAAAGCGGCCGTTCCATCACCTACTAAAGGTCTCCTTTCAAATCCTACTCAACCCACACCTCAGAATAATCTGACTTCTGCTTCTTCCTCAGGAAAGATTGAACCATTTTATTTGTCTCTACTTATAAATGGGTTTAAACTCAGCAATTGCATCATTGATTCAGGGGCCTCTGATAATGTTATGCCCGCAAAAGTGGCTCATGCCCTTGGGCTTACTTTGACTAAGTCATATGGACGGTGCTATTCCATGGAAACTAAACAAGTCCCTCTGATTGGTGAAATCAAGGACGCACAGTTCACATTTGTTGCTTTTCCTGAGAAGAGAGTGAAAATGACTATCCTAGTTGCAGATATTCCTGCAGCTTACAGCATTCTCTTGGGTAGAGGATTTTGTAAAGAGGTCGGAGGAGAGATTAGTATGGATTGGACCAAAGCTAAGATCCCAGTCAAAGGGGTTCAACAGGTTCTTCATCCTGAACCGCAGGCAAAGTATTTGGTGACCAAATCAGATGATCCTAGGGCTCAGATTCTTTTCGAAGATGCTGGCTTCGGGAATTATTTCATGACTTCCGAGATACCAATTGTGGATGTCGAAGAAGAAGATCCCAATGCTATTTGGACGCTCGAATTTGATGCTGAACCTCCTGATAAGAATTTGGTTACTATAATCAGGAAACTAGTAGATAAAAATCAGAGGACATGGCACAAAGCATTGTATGATGCGTTGTGGGCTGATCGGATCACTCCAGAGCGAGTCAAGGTGGTCGATCATATAGCAGATCATCAGAGCAGGGTGAAGAATATTTTTGATAAAAAATCAAAGCAACGTGACTTCCAGATTGGAGACCTGGTGTTGCTTTGGGATAAAAGGAGAGAACAGAAAGGAATGCATAGAAAGTTTGATTCTTTATGGAAAGGACCTTTCAAGATCCACGAGTTGAATGGTGAAAATAGTTTCCTTCTATCATATCTGGATGGAGGGTTACTCCCTTTGCCTTTCAGTGGACAACATCTAAAGCTGTTCCACCATTAATGCAAGATGCTCTCTTGCATTGTACATATTTTACTTTTTGTTGTGTGTTTGCTTTTGGTTTTCTTTCTTTCTTTCTTCATTTTGTTTTGTTTTGTTTTGGTTTTCTCCTTGACCCCGTAGCCCTTTGGATAAGGCCCTGGTCCGCGAGACCAGAGATTCTGAGTTCTCTTCCTTTGGTATTACAAAGAAAGTCCCCAACTGGAGCCAGCTGTTATCCCCGTTTTGAGTTCACGACAAAACGATCGGATGACCCCTACAAAATTTCGAAGTAATTTTGCATTATGACCTCTTTTAGAGAAAATCGGGTTTTCGGGTGTTACTAACAGCTTGACATAAGTTTTAACATGCTTTATGTCGCGTGACTTCCGAAACCCGAGACCCGCCTTGTGTTAAGACAATCCTTTGTATTCGGGTTTTGGGAACTCTAAAGCATCGGGACATTCATGTTCCAAAACATGTTTTATGCGCCATGTTCTCCGATTCCCGAAGTCCGCTCAATCCTTTGTAATCGGGTTTTCGGAAGTTCAATGCATCAGAACATTCATGATTCAAAACATGTTTGGTGCTCCATGTTTTCCGAAGCCCGAAACCCGAAATGCACTAAATCTCCTCGTGTCGGGTTTTCGGACTCCTCCAACATGCTGACGTGGCATTCATGCCGAGTGGTCGGTGAGTTGGCACGTGCCGAGCTGAAGTGTATTTATTACTGATTTTCTTATAAATACGCGGATTTCCACGTCATTCTTACCGTTCATATTTTTAATTCGTGGATTTTTCGCATGCTCTTCCGCTTCCAAAACCCGCAAACTCGCGTTACCAGACTGAATCGTTTGTTTTTGATCTTACCTGTCTCGAATCGAAGGTATTCTTCTTTCCTTCTTTATTCTTGATTTTTATGGATCGATTGCGCACATTTTCTTCCCAATTTCTTGCTAGTTGTTGAAGGTTTTCTTCCCTTCTTCTTTCTGTGTTGTTTTGGAAAGGGTTTTGGGTTTTTAGGGTTTATTCTCTTTTTGGGATTATCAATTGGTGCTGTTCCTTCCAAATTTCAATTACTTGCATGATGTATGGAATATGAATAACAAAAAAGAAAGGAAGTTGTGTATGTAGAAATTCAAAGGAAAGACTCCGTTTTTGTTTCCCGGATTTTGAAGACTGTTTTGCAGATTCAAAAGTCTGAAATACAAAGGAAGCTTGAAGTGTCGGGGTTTCTCAACATTCCGATCTCAACACTAAGTGCCGGGTTTTCTCCTGTTTCCACCATTGAAAGCAAGTGTCGGGTTTCGCCAAGATTCCGACATATCAGACCTGTCGGGTTCTCAAAGTTTTCCAATATCTTCTTCTGCGTGTCGGGTTCTTCTCTTCTTCCGACGCATTCAGTCAATCAGGTTTTTCAGTGTGCACAGCATCTCCGGAGTTCCGAGCCTTTCTCCTTCCAATATTCTTCATGTCGGATCCTGGTTCATCACAGGAGAAGGCCGAAAAATCTAGCAGGATGAAATACAAATTTAAGAAACCAGAATCCCCGTCATATATCGACTGTAATTATGATATCAGGGATACTGAAATGGGCAACATAGATATGGACGACTTTTGGAATAGGGTGAAGAGTTCTTCTCAAACCCCATGGATGGTGGCTTTAGCTAACAGTGGCTTGCCCCTTGCAGCAGGCTTCCCCATGTCTGCCCAATGTCCAGAGTTTGTTTTGGCGTGTGCATCCAGCTACGACTCAGCTTCTCGTTCCGTAAGGAATCAGGCTGGTGAAGTAGTTATCAAACTAGATGGAGCTTATTTTGATGATCTCCTGAAACTACCAAATTTTGAAGAGTATGGGGCCCTAGACATCAAGTCGGCTCAGAAGGCCTGGGACAGTAACCAGGGTGGCTCTAGGGAAAGTGACAGCAAAAGGGGCGCAGCAAGATGCAAAGGATTCCATAGACGTCCTGTGCCAAAAGTTGAAAGAAACAAAGGACAGCAGAAATGAGCTTAAGGAAAAAGTGGAGCAGTTGACAGAGGTTTTGATTAAACTCTCAACACCCCTGGAATCCATACCATCTTCTTCTGCTTCTGCCGGATTTGATTTCTCATCGGTGCCTACGATTGAGAAGATTGCCAAAAAAGGAAGAGTGGTTGACGAATGGATCCAAAAGTTGCTCCAACAAGGGAAGGAAGTAATTCAAGACGTGGTGAAAGTTCATCAGTCCTTGGCAGAGATTCAGAAGGAAGGAGAGAAGATGGATGAGGAATTCACTGAAGAACTTGGACAGCTTGATTTGACTTGTGAAGCTCTCCAAGTGCTAAAGTAAATACCAGCACATCTCTTGGTAGAAGAAGGCGTTCTTCCACATACAGATAAACACTTTCAGCTGATCAAGGCCATCAAGTTCAGAGTAAAGATCCTCAACGAAGCCTGCAGCAAGTTGAGAGAATCAAGGGATAAATTGATCGATGGGAAAAGTGATCTGGAAGAAGAATTGCTTAAGATTTGTCCAAAGGTGTCAGTTGGGAACTCAAGTGCCCTATCAGCAGATGATCTCTTCAAACAAGTTCAAGAGACTGTTCAGCATGAACCTGTAGATGGATTCGACCTTGAAGTCATTGGTCAGTTTGTGAGGATTGAACATACGTTGGAGGCCTTAAGAAAGCTCAGCAAAAGGTTGAAAAAGCTTCCCGGCAGTGCCAGTGATATCCATGAGACCTTCGAAATGTGGAATGATCATTCCACTGCACCTGAGGAAAATGAAATGCAAGGCATTATTCGGAAGTTCCAGGAGTTCCGGAACAAACAGTCTTAGCTGGAGGAAGAGAAAGAAGAAGAATCAAAAGATGATGACTCGGATTAAGTTCCAACGTCCCATGACATTTCTATTTTTAGAATGACATATCTTTTATTTCCGTTTTGTCATTATTTTTAATTCATACTTTGACTTGATCTCCTGCGTGAGAATCATGCAAAGCTGAAATCTAGTTAGCATGCTACTTTTCAGGATCTGTCCTGTTTTATCTCTAGCTTCTTTTGTTATAAATAAGGGATGCTTGTGCATTCAAAAGGGTCGAGAATTTTTGAAGCATTAAGAGGCTATTGGAAAGGAGAAAAACTTTGTGTTTTCTTTCAATCATTTTGAAGAATAGAAGTTGATATTGTTTTGTAGACTTTGTGTTGTGAAATATATCTTATTTAAGACAGTGTTCTTATGTTCATGATCTTAAAGCTATTCTTTGCATAGAATCTCAGTGTTTCTAATTATCTTGGACGCTATATCTGTGATCTAAAACTCGTATGATTATTTCGTGCTCTGTGTTTACTCGAAAGAAAATACGTTTCTCCCATTTCTTTTCTACCGTGCTTCTTTCACTGTAACAGTTTCTAACCTATTTCACTTACGAAAGCAATATCCTTGAATCGTGTGAATGTGGATTTCGGGATTTCATCCCAACCCCCAATGGTTAGATTAGTGTGAATATTGTATATATTATTTACTGTGTTTTAGATTAGCAATAAACAGGCAGCCTCACCTGTCTTTGAGGAGGGATTTAATCCCATGTACTGTGGTTGAACCTCATATTTTGGTTTGACAAAATATCCAACCAACAAACATGTTGCTAGGCTGCCCTTGGATCCGGGATATGGGATGCGTTCCCTCCACCTTACATAGATGCATAAAATTCGAGTACGAGGGGAAGTCCTACACTGTAAAAGCTGACCCTCCCCCCTTCAAAACCTGTAATATGTTATATCGCCCTAATGATGTGCTTATACCAGTCAAGACACCCATTCATCCAACCCAACCATTTACTTCAACCACACCTCAACCATCCATCTCAACCACACATACACCTTCAGCCAATGAAACCATCACCGCAAATACCGCTTCCTTTCCAACGGACAATATCCCAACCTCAGATCCCTTAGTTGATATTTTTCAATGCCTTACGCTGGGGGAGTATCACCTATATAACGTTAGCACGTTCCATACCCCACAGGAGTACAGACAGTTACATGCGCATCCTACCTATGACCATCGTGTGGGGGAAGTAATCTCCTACGGACCACCCAATTGCCTCACCAACCTAACATATGGGGGTGTCGATACATCCTCCGTCACCCCTGAACCTCCCCTAGGTGTGGTTCCCTTCCAATCTGATTTTCAATATTTAACTAATCATCGTTTTTCTCTCACCTTCCTGACGCGCTGTGCTTGGAAGGGCTTCGGTTTCGGTCTTTATGAACAAGGCTGACATACGATCATTCCCATTACTACACGCAAACACAAAGATCGTCGTGGTCTTGGATTTTTTGAACCACCTACACCGAAAACACTACATATCCGTTGTATCCATGAAGACGACGAAGTCACCCTTCCGAACCATCATCACCCATTTTGCCATCGTCACCCACATAGTCGATAGACCCTAAATCTATCCCTCCTAACTTTTTTTTTTCATAAACGCTATCTTCTTGGGTCCTCTCACTTATCAACGCGATAATGAAGACACATCTTCTCTTCCCCTTCTGTATCCAGACATGATCGAAGAGGACTTGCCTTTAATTAATGTTGTTGAGTGCCAGGATGACGACTCCATCCTCACTTACCTTGGTGCGGACGACTCTTATATTCAACACGCCTTACCATCTGACACTCAAACCATGTTGAATGAGTCGACTATAGAAATAAACATCCACACCGAGGACGATCCTCACATTGTGAAGATCAGACAATCTCTTACCGCATCAGAACAAAATGCCTTCACTACCTTCCTCCGTGCCCGCAACCAAGCTTTCGCTTGGTCCTACGCTGACATGCCAGGAATTGATCCTGACATTGCTGTCCATAACATTACCCTAAAACCTGAGGCCAAACCAGTTAAACAGAAACTGAGAAAAATGCATCCACGCATTGCCCTCTTGGTCAAAGAAGAGCTTCAATGACTCCTTTCTGTTTCCTTCATCTTACCTATTGACTATCCTCAATGGATCTCTAACATCGTACCTGTTACTAAAGCAACGGGGGGACTTCGGATATGCACGGATTTCTGGGACTTAACCTCGCTTGCCCGAAGGATGACTTCCCCCTCCCAAGTATTGATCAACTTGTTGATCTCACTGCGGGCCATGAGATGCTTTCTCTCATGGATGGCTTCTCGGGATACAATCAAATTTTGGTAGCCCCGACCGATCAACATAAAACTGCCTTCATAACTCCTTGGGGAACCTTTTGTTATCGTGTCATGCCATTTGGCCTTAAGAATGCTGGTGCGACCTATCAGCGGGCTATGACTTATATTTTTCATGACATTATTCACACTATCCTTAAGGATTATGTCAATGATCTTCTTGGCAAATCTAAACATCGCAGTGAACATCTCGATGTTTTAACAATTATTTTCGATCTCCTGTTACAATATTGTGTTCGTCTTCAACCAAAGAAATGTGTCTTTGGTGTCCTTTCGGGAAAAATCCTTGGTTTTATTGTCTCTTTGCGTGGCATCGAGCTCGATCCAGCTAAAGTCAAAGCTATCCTAGAAATGCCCCCACCTACTAACCTCAAACAATTGCGTAGTTTGCAAGGTAAACTCCAATCTATCTGGCGTTTCATCTCCCAACTCTCGGATCGATGTCAACCTTTCCATCACCTCCTTAAAAAGGACATTTCCTTTCAATGGAGTGAAGAGTGCCACCAAGCCTTTGAGGCTCTTAAAGCCTATCTCTTGCAGCCACCTGTGCTTATCCCACCTCAGGACGATCGCCCTTTCTACCTTTACCTTTCTGCCACCGACCATGCTGTAGGAGCCATGCTCGCACATCGTGACTCCGAGCATCGAGAACAAGCCGTTTATTACATAAGTCGTATTCTCGTGGATTATGAGACTAGGTATACACATGTAGAAAAGTTGTGCCTAGCCCTATCATTTGTAGCCACCAAACTCCGACACTACCTCCTAAATCACAAAACTTTTGTCATCACCAATGCAGACCCCATTCATTATATGTACGCCAAACCACATCTAAACCAACGCATCGCCCTATGGCTTATGCTCCTTTCCGACCTCGACCTTGAATTTGTACACCAGAAATCAATAAAAGGACAAACTATTGCAGACCAACTCGCGGAAGCCCCTTTACCTGGGGAGAAATTTACCAATTTTAATTTCCCCGACGAACTCATCGCCACTCTTTCACTCAGTGAGGAGTCATATCCAATGACCCTCTTCTTCGATGGATCCAAATGCCAGCGCGGTGGAGGGGCCAGCGTTGTTCTCATTCCTCTTGACGCTGAACCTATGCCTCTTTCATTCCGGCTCGATTTCCCCTGCACTAATAATACAACGGAATATGGGGCCCTTGTTTTGGGTCTCCAGGTTGTATTACACTTGGGTGTAAAATCTATTAATATTTTCGGCGACTCTCAATTGATAGTCAATCAAGTTATGGGCATCTACCAATGTAAAAATGAGGAACTTCAAAAGTACAAACATTACGTGGATTCACTTTTGACCTTATTTACTCATTATTCTATCCAAACCATTCCCCGCTCCACTAAAAAATTTGCGGATACTATGGCTTGCTTAGCCTCGCAAATTCCTACCTCGCCAACTGACTCTGACATATTTTTCTTGGTCCAACAACTCTTTGCCCCATCTTACTCAGCCCCAGATGTTTGTATGATAAATAATGTGTTTGCTACTTCGCAGGATACCTGGTATCACCAATTTTATGACTACCTTACAACCTCTGTTCTCCCACCTGACCTTACTAGTAACGGAAAACGTGCTTTTATTAAAAGTGTTTCTCATTATGTCGTCATGGGGGGACTCCTCTATAAATGTGGCTTTGATGGCATCCTCCTTCGATGTCTGACTGGCGGGGAGGTCACCTATACCATCCAACAAGTCCATGACGGTATTTGTGGTGGACATTTTAGTGGCCTTGCCGTGGCCAAATGGATCCTTTGCCTAGGCTATTATTGGCCTACTCTTAATAACGACTGCTACAAATATGTTAAGCGTTGTGTTATGTGTCAACAACATGCCAACCTTCAACATACTCCTAGCCATCCGCTACAGGTCGCACGAGATCTTTGGCCTTTCTCACAATGGGGTTTAGACCTTATTGGTGAGATTCACCCACCCTCTTCGCAACGTCACCGTTGGATAATCACAGCAACTGAATATTACACTAAATGGGTGGAAGCCATTCCACTCATTTCAACCAAAAAAGAAAAAATCGTCGAATTCCTTAACCATCACATTATCTGTCGTTTTGGCGTTCCTCATCGCCTGATAACAGATAATGGAAAATCTTTCAAAAATAAGTTGTTACAAGACCTTTGTGACAACTTTGGTATCAAACTTAGCTTCTCATCACCTTACTATCCACAAGCAAATGGTCAAGCTGAATCTTCTAATAAAACCCTAACCAAAATCCTCATGAAAGTTGTTAACAATTCTGGAAGCAATTGGCCTGAGCACATCCCCTTTACCCTTTGGGCTTATCGGACTAGCATTCGTACCTCCACTAATGCCACCCCATTTTCTTTGGTATATGGTACCGAGGTTGTCTTACCTCTCGAAATACAAATACCCTCCCTAAGAATATATCTTCAGGATATTCTCACCAATGATGATTTCCGCCAAGAGCGGTTAGCCCAATTGGAGCTTCTTGACGAGCGTCGTCTTACAACTCTTGACCACCTTCAAATCTATCAAAAGCGCATCAAGTGTGCTTATGATAAGTGACTTCATGCGCGTACTTTTAAGGTTAGTGATCTTGTCCTCAAAGAGAATCAACATGTAACCAAACTATAAAAAAGCAAACGTGGAAAATTTGTTCCAAATTGGATTGGGCCTTACATTATCACTCACACTTATGGATCAGGCACTTATCGTTTAGCTTCTCTTAATGGTAAACATGATCCTGAACCCCTTAATGCCTTGCATCTTCGACCATTCTACTGTTGAATTTAGTGTTATATCACTTCTTATCTACCTTGCGCTCGTCCCTTGAGCTCATTTACCACATCATACACTTTTTTTCATGCATCTCAAAATCGAATCAAGCTCACATGGTTTGGTCATCACCTCCCCTTAAAGATGCCTTCCCCTTTTTAGTCTAGTCCATGACTTAAAAGTATCAAAATAACACGTTCTCAATTATACGCTTATGGGATATTCTTGAGTCAAACTTCCTACAAAACTAGATGCTTCATGCCAAACAGACATCTAGACCTCTAAAGTTATACATAGACTGCTCCCTCGAAGGATAGCTATGTGCAAAGCCACTTCTACTATTATAAATAGACTGCTCCCCCGAAGGATAGCTATACACAAAAACCACATCTGCTACTATAAATAGACTGCTCCCTTGAAGGACAGCTATACAAAGTCAGCCTTTATCAGAAGCTTCTCGCATTGATCAGCTTCGTGAAGAGCTCAAGAACAACAAAATGCATATCCCCTATGGACTTCCCGCATCGATCAGTCTATATCTAGAAAATTAAAAAGCAATATTCAATAGCACTTTTGAGTCATGGACTTGTCTATTTAGGTTTGGTTCTCTTTAGTTAGCATAATCACCTTATAACAAGTTCTCTGTGCCCTAGCTCTACCAGCCACCTCACTTCACCATTCGTCAAAACAACAAAACTCAAGGGACGTGACGTATATCCGATATATTGTGATTATACGACTCTTTTCACCTATCAAATTCTCGCCTATGCAAGGCACCTAGGGATTCAAGCTCATCCTACGTTAATAAGTGGTTTGTTTAGCTCTTCTCAACTACGGGACACTTTTGCCTCTTTTACTCGAATCTAGGATTGTGTGTTGACCTTAATCAGGACACGATTCCCTACTACTTGGGTAAGCTAACTTTCGTTTCACCTATACCTACACCAACATCGCCAGTCCCTTACCAACACCAACAACGTTACCCTACCAATATCAATATTTTTACCAGTCAACAAATTTCCTAACTATAACCAAGTTGCCTAAATTCACCTCTCCCTGGTCCTAAGGGAGAACTACATCGGTCTGAGGCCCCTCCTTGCTTTGTGCAATGGGCTATGTAGGCAGCACTTAGGAGACATGGGGTCTCCCAAGGTTAGCTCGACCATCCCCTACCATAACCTATCATGTGTGGTAAATATAAATCTTTTTGTGTATTTCTATTTGATCACATTCATCTTTCTCTTTAAAAAAAAAAAACAAAACATTCAAAACACAACCATTCTTATTATTATCGTAACTCAAATCAACATACATATTCAGTTTTATTTAGATGTTAAACAAATACATCTTCTCTATCATCGACACGCAGGTCGACATCCTTATTTATTCTTATACCTCTATGAAATTCACTTAGACCCTTGCGCCTCATCCCGAACCAGGTGATGATCATGATCGTCGACGCCGCTCGCCTGGCCTCTCCGTCCTCAAATGTGCCACTGCTATTGGTTCCTCCCACTGATCTGCCAATCTCTCCTGTAACATATGAATACGCCCTCTCGCGTGGAGGAATCTCACCTTTAGTCTCTCCACTTGTGACTCTACAACTGCTAACAATCTCGTGGTCTCATTCACCTGCGTTTGGAGTTGATGAACTAAACCCTGTAGACGATCTCTCTCCACTGTCATCACAACTATGTCAGGATGATCAGCCATCTCACATGAACCTCGCAGCTCTACTACTCACCATAATCTATAAGCCTCTGTTGCTCTTGCATCCATTACCCTTCGATCGGCTGCTATCTCTTTTAGTCCTTCTGGAGGTGTCGGCTGGGGAGGTGAGAATGATTCCTCGGTGTCGATCCTAATGTATAGTCTATAAGCCATAGGTATATCCTGAAAAAATCTAAATTTTCACCACACGCGATCTAAAGGAATCCTCTCATACTCACCTGGCCTATGCCCTACGATCCACCTCAATCACTCTACACCCCTCAACTCCTCAGCTATCTTCTTTGTCACAATACAGTTCCAGTAAGGCCTCCAACGGATATCCACAATTGTCACCATCTCCGACGCCTGCCTATAATACTCGATGTTATTTGTCATGGCCTGTGATCTTGCCTCTTGTTCTATCTGGACCCATCATCTGAATCCCAACCTCTACACTCTTGTCTCTCCTGACTGGACGGGTCGGCCTATCGGTCACACACAAACAATGTGCTCATAGGCCCAACAATGCAATAAGTATGAACAATCCAGTGTTATCCTATGATTTCACCTGCAGGCCCCATAAACCCCTGTATAGCTCCTCCATATATGTGGGCACCCATGCGAAAGTCATGCTCCTTTCTATCATTTCCCAAATAATACACATCAATGCTTTTGGAAATATTCCCCCATCTACCCTCGAAAATGCATAACACCCCACTGCTATCATTAATACTACTGTCAACCTTGTTGCCTTAGGGTTTGCTACATACATTATACCATAAGTGAATGTCAAACCTCGCTGTGTCAAATCTTGTGTAGCTAGACCAAATACTACTCTTATTTCTCCCCGCGCCACACTCGGCCCTTCCTGATACACTGGTCTTCCTGTAATTGGGAGCCTCAAGATCATGAACACATCTTCCAATGTCACTGTCATCTCCCCTGTTGGCAGATAGAAGGTATTCTTTTCTGGATTCCATCTCTCAATCAACGCCTTGCAACATAGCATGATTGCATGCGATTCGTGAATAATAGTGGATTCCACTTAACCCCACATGGTTTATCAATGCCCATTCAGCTGGTGTTACATCCGCTCGGATTCGTGACAACAAAGCTGGCACACTATCATTCATCCTCAGCCCTACCTCTGCCTGCATACATCAAAACAACACACAACCATTCAATAAATCAAATCCCCAAGTGTTGTTTCTCACATTCTGGAATTTCATACAGTAACCGGTATCGGTTTTAAATGACCGATACCGGTTACCTAACCGATACCGGTTATATATAAATGATATCGGTCACTGTCAATCCTATACAGCCTGCTTAAAACCACCACCTACGATAATTATTTGCTCGTTTACTCCTCTCTGTACCTACAAACATACGCGAAACCCCTGCTTACCTACCCCATCACACTCACCCCATCCCAAACCCTTTCCTATCACCTTTTCTTTCTCATCTCTATCCACTTACCTTCTCTCATCCTATTCATAACACATGCAAGGATTAAATTACAACCAAACAATTTACCTCTTGGGATGCAGCAGCTTGGGGTGGAACCTGTCTTCCCTCTCGTCTCTGCCTGCTGGATGCTTCTCCTCGTTCAGCCATGTTCACCACCCTCTTCAAATATAACTTGCCTTTCTACCTTCTTAATCTCAGCCCACACTCACTTTACCTGTCTCTTTCCTCCTTATCACTCAATTCTCTCATGCAATTACCTGTATCAGTCGTCAAACAGCGTCGCATTCACGTATTTAACTTGTTGCATGACTCTAAAAATAAGAACTTAAGTTGCCACCCAAGCTTTTCTATTTTTAGAAAAGCTCGTTTTGGAATAACCGGTATCGGTTACCTAACCGATATCGGTCCTTGATCTACCGACGTCGGTTAGCTAACCGATATCGGTCACATGTCTCCTTTTGCTTAAACCTGGGCCTTTTCTTTATTTTTTGTAAATTTTTGTGGCGCCCGCCTCTTTTTTCCTGCATAACGACACCATTATCAATATTTGTCATCAAAATCACATCAATATATCATCACAATTTCATCAACATCATCTATCTACAATAAAACAACCATCAACAAAATACGTACGACATTTCAATATCTACATCAAACCCATCAGTATATACACCATTTGGATCAAACTCATCATCTATACACATTAAATTTCAAAAACCATCGACAAAACACATAAAACATTTTATACACACCATGTGGATCAAAATCATATCATCTCTATATATATCAATGTTTAAAATATACAACTTGCCCTGCATGGGGGCCTCTGTGATCTCAAAATAATACAAAGTCGGCACGCAGGCTGCTATCACTGTCAAAATCTCGACTCGGCTCGCAGGCCGGTCTCTCATGTCAAAAATATACTCAGCTCGCAGGCCGGTATCAACTATACAACCTGTACTCGGCTCGTAGGCCGGTATATACAATAAGAATGAATAAATGGGCTCGCAGGCTGGTATATACAACAAGAATGAATAAATGAATCATATGTGGGCACGCAGGCCTCTATATACATAACCGGTTCACATACCGGTGCCTATATCCAATATACAAACAAAAAACCCATCTCCACTCCAGGGATGTCTCAGCTCTCCCCACCACCCTTAGCCCCTCTCCCTGCTGGTCCCTGTGCTAGCTCCTGCCTCCTCCCTGTCACCGACCCACCGGCTGTGGCTGCACCCCCCTGGGATCTCTGGCTCCGAGAGGTCTCGGCTCTGTGTGCCGCATATGGCTGATAGTCAGCCCCGGTACCATCAAGGACATCCTGATAATACCGGGCCTCCGCTCTCGCCTCCATATAGCGGGCCCGTGCCACCATGGCTACTGGGGCTGGTCCCTCGACTCCTAATAATAGTGGCCCCTGTCCTATCGGTACACCCTGTGCCTGTACCTATGGCGGTGCCTGTGCCTGCGGCGGGGCCGGTGCCTGTGGTGGTGCCTGTGGCTGTGCCAGTGCCTGTGGTGGTGCCTGTGGCTGTACCTGTGCCTGCACTGTACCTGTGCCTGGGCTAACTACCCCTGTAATACCCCGATTTGTGCCTGTGTAGCAGCAAGCTGCCCCTATAACAACTGCACCTGTCCTAAGAGCCGGTCCCTCTCTGCTATAATAGCCGCTAAATCTACATGTGTGGGCTATGCTCTCCTAGCTGCTCTCTCCCCTGCCCACCACACCAAAAATGAACCTGTGCAATCGACATCATTGATAGTATCATCTGCCGGCCTCTCTGCTACCCAATCTGGGTCAACGGGCTGCGGTGCAGGCAGTGGGGCCTCTACATCATCCCTCCGGTACTGTGGGAAGGGAGGTGGCTCATCCTGTCGCAGCCCCAACTACCGTCGTACCCTCTCTAGGGGTATCCACTCATACTCTCCGGGCCTCTGTCCAGCTATCCAGAACAGTATACTAGATCCAGCGCATCTGTGCTCGGGCTCCTCCTCGGGGCTGATGGCCTCTATAGGGCCTCCATACAATGTCTAGTGCGGTCAAACCCTCTAGCATATGACGGTAGTAGGCCACATCCCATCCTGCGAGCACCGCTCGTGGCTGGCCCATGACCCCCAACCACCTCTGAAAGCCATATCTGTATACAATCTGTGGCCCTGGCTACTGGGGCAGCCCTACTGGTCGTATACATATGATGTGCTCATATGCCCAGCAGTGTAACAAAAATGTCGAGCAAATCCCAAATCACCTCATCCGGCGATAACCCCACAGCTCTCTGTATAGCTGCACCAGATATACTGGTGCCCAGGCATAACACGTATGCTCCTCTACCATCTCGTGTAGCACCCCCATCAAAGCCCGTGGGAAGCGGCCTCCCTCTGAGTCCGGGAGGGCGAAGCATGTGATGCCTATCATCATCAACACGGCAAGCCGTGTCTCCTGTTGGTGGGCACGATACATATCACCATAGGCAATGCTCATCGCTGTGATAGGTCAATAATGCGGCTGCATCCCCAAATACATGCAGGATGCTATCCATCGCCATCTCCACATCTACCTGGAACACTGCCTCCCCTACGATCGGTAGTCTCAGGATGCGATACACATCCTCTAGGGTAATAGTCATCTCTCCAGTAGGGAGATGGAAAACATTGGTTGTTGGATCCCATCTCTCGATGAGGGCAACCATAAGGCTGTGGTCCCTATCCACAGCCCTATACCGCTGGACTCCGCCGAGTCCCACCTCGCGCATAATGGCCCAATGCGCTGCGGACACATGTGGCCGCATCCGTCTCAATAGCGGGGGCATCCGATCCCGCATCGTAAGCTGTTGACGTGCCTGCAAAAACAACCCACTTCATCAGGCCTAACCTTTACAATAACCACTACCATAACTCTCTCTATCCACTCACCCTACCAACCACCTCGATATACTCTAGTCATCTACCTATACCCCCGCAATTTAACACCTCCTACTTCATACCCAACACCTACTCTATCCTACCCGAACCAATCACACAACCACACCATTTCCCCCCACGACCCCGATCACCTTTCCTATCAACTCTACCCCCTCCCTCCTTCACCCCCAAACATACAAACAACAACAAACAAAACACAAAACAACAAACAAAAACACACAACATACAACAACAAACAAAAACAACAAAACAAAACAAAACAAACCTAACTAATGACCGGTACCGGTCACCCTTGACCGCCACCGGTCCCCTCCCCAACACATCCTATGCATCGGCGCCGGTCAACATACGACCGACACCGGTCTACCAAAAACTCCAATTTGTGTAATTTTTGGTGATCGATGCCGGTCGCCTAGTGACCGACATCGGTCACTATCCAGGTCCAGAGCCGAACCCGATGCGGCCCCCAATTTTTTTTTTGCCTATTTCTACCCTTTTACCCACTGGAAAACCCTACAAACCTACCCACCCTACCGTTTTGGCCTAGCTAACCTACCTACCCACTCCATTTTTCAAATTACTTCAATTTATTCATTATTTTATTAAAAATTTGGATTCCTACCCAAAACCCACATCTAGCTTAAAATCATTAAATTCACATATTTAGAGGTTTAGAGCCTACCGGTACGACTACACGTCGTCGTGGTGGGATAGGTGGCGGTGGTCCAGCTGGTCCAGCACCTCCTGCTCCTCCTGGCTGTGCCATGGCTATAAATATCCTCTACTGGGTCCTCCACCAATCAAATTCTACCTCCTACTCACTAGGGTCTACCAATCACTCACTCCTCCACTCAACTACTGCCAACTCAGCGTACAAACTCAAAAAAATCAATTTTCAACCTAGACAAGCCGTATTGGTTATCAAATTGACAATGTGACAATGACAGGCCGTATTTTTCTTTTTATAGGTTTATTACCTATAACCGATATCGGTTATATTGTGCCCTAAAACACCGGTATCGGTCATCTAATCGATACCTGTCATATTAACCGATATCGGTTTAATACCTATTTCACCACAATTTCTGCCCTTATTCACCAATCTCCCTTTCTCACCACATCGCCTATACCCTCCTTTGCTAAATAGCCTTTTTTGACTTCATTGGCCCAATTCACGGCCACAACCAACCATTTGGCCTGACCCAAGGCCGCAACCAACTATCAGGCCCGACCCAAGGCCACAACCAACCAATCAGGCCCGACCCAAGGCCGCAACCAACCATTTAGGCCCGACCCAAGGCCGTAACCAACCATTTAGGCCTGACCCACAAGGCCCGACCCAAGGCCGTAACCAACCATTTGGCCTGACCCAAGGCCGCAACCAACCAATCAGGCCCGACCCAAGGCCGCAACCAACCAATCAGGCCCGACCCAAGGCCGTAACCAACCATTTGGCCCGACCCAAGGCCGCAACCAACCATTTGGCCCGACCCAAGACCCAAGGCCTGACAACCAACCCAACCATTTAGGCCTGACCCAAGGCCGCAACCAACCAATCAAGCCCGACTCATGGCCCTCACTAATCAATCGGCCCGACCTAAGGCCGCACCAATTAAATACCTCACCCAAAACCCGCAACTTACAATTTTATCCACCCATTATGTAGCTTTTTGTTCAATCAAGCTCACCTGTGCGTGTTTTAGCATGATTAGGGTACTTGACTTGATCAGTCAACCAACTTTGCCTAGACTGAGACCGTGACGTTTATCTCAACCAAACCAACCATTTGGTACTGCCGAACATGCCTCAACGTTCCTGTACCTTACCCGTTATATCCCCTAGAGCTACTTCCTATGCCTTGGATACCAGGATTATATCACCCTTGTTTCGATAAACTATCGACCTTTGCCTATGAATTGCTTATTTGCTCTTCAAATCATGTACCCTGGTCGCACTACTGCATTTCAACGTGCGTCTGCTTCCTTGAACTTACCCCACCATCTTACCATCATCTCAACACCATTTACCCTTTATCAACCCTATCCCTGATTTCACGTTACCTCAATCTGTGATAGATTTGAGGGGGATTACCTATAACCTTAATAGGAGTAACCACTTCTTATTATTGTCAGTGCAGCTTTACAAGACAAGTTACACGACAACAAGGGGCTAATGTAGACACCAAATTTGTGTCTTACGACACCATGTGCCCCGCATCTCATTTCACAACCTAGTCTCACCACCTAAACCTTGCACAATTATTTATTAATTACCTTATAATTAATAAATCCACATCTCCAAACCTGCCACCTCATTTCACCACCTCATCATGACCTAGTCCTAACCCTAAACTAACCTAATTAAGACCTATAACTTGGTCTACATCCACACCCATGACTAATTACTCCTCACCCACACCAAAACCAACCTCATAATGACTTGACCAAGCCCACAACTAATCCCTCGGGAGAAAAGAAGGGAAAGTTGGCTATTTTACTAAAAATAGCCCACTTTGACTTAACCGACATCGGTTCCTACTCGACCGCCGTCGGTTACGTAACCACCATCGGTTCCCTGTAAATGACCTCCCCCAACCAAAAACAAAGGATCGAGAATTCATTGAAAAGATCAGGAATTCACTTGGCCGAGTAGAGACAAGTGAAGGAAAGAGAAGAGTTTACAGAGAAGGACATCAAGCCCAAGACTACAACTGAGTAACCAGAGCCCAGTGACACTCATCCAAGCATTGGGAGAGAAGATAGCTCATCTTTGATTATCAGATCATCCTACCTGAGCCCTGCCTTCGTCATCACAGTCCTTGGACCTGTATCTTCATCAGGAACTAGTAAGTAGTGTCTTGTACATTCTTTTAATAACATTTCTTGGACTTCT
Organism: Taxus chinensis; assembly: GCA_019776745.2. Lineage (NCBI taxonomy): Eukaryota > Viridiplantae > Streptophyta > Pinopsida > Cupressales > Taxaceae > Taxus > Taxus chinensis. Next base: position 85,652,715 of record CM034150.1, on the reverse strand, counting down.
GAATCACAGTAATTATAAGTCTACTCCTAGATCCACTACCCGGTAACACCCTACATCTAACTATCATTCCTCTACCCTTACATTGCCCCAAGAACAACCCCCCATATTCTCTGAGTCTTCTCCATCACCCCATTACCTATCCCCAATCATTTACCAGCCTTATAAACACCATAGCCACCTTATAGCCAACCTTCACTAAAAGCCCCTAAATCACTGCCCCTACCGATATCGGTTATCAGCAACCGGTACTGGTGACAGTGACCGGCGTCGGTCACTGTGATTCAAAACCAAAACCAGCCTTTCCTCTATTGTTTTAACGAGGTAATTAAATTGTAATTTTGCAATAATTTGTGTTAATTCATATTAGCAGGGGAACTGACCACCTTCGAAAGGAAGTTTAATATTTCTTGGGCCCAAGGTAGTTCCCTCATTTATTTTCTAACTATAATCTAGTGGTCTTGCATTCTTATTCACAGGTAGTCCTTCCCAGACAAAAAGGAGTTCTTCGCAATTGATCTGATCTCTCTCTACGGTACGCGCACACCTTCCCAGCATTCAACAGGTATTCCTCCTAGCCCTAACCCTTATCTGTTTCTCAAGAGAATGAAAGGATAGAAGCAACTCTATTCTAGGAACGAAAGCATTTTTGTGCGAAACAGAATAACATAGGAAATGGAATAAATATGTTTATGCCCAAAACTTTCATAGTAATAGCTTACTAACCTAATTATGCATGAGTGAGTAATGAATTTAAATGTCAAATCGGTATGAAAAGAAGTAGGAATAATGTATCCTACACTTGAATGGTAATTACTAAGCCTTTCCCTAAACCATAGTACAATTAGAGTTAAATTCACGAATGATCACCGAGTTAGGAACCAAATTCCACTCACATTTACTATGACCAAGGTGGGTGATTCGGTAAACCTATTAGGAGTATTGGTAGAGAGATTGGGAATGCTCTTTAAACAACTTGCTTAAGGATGTTCCACCTTCTATCTCTACCAATCCACTTACCTAAGGTAACTGACAGTATAAGTGTCATCACCCAATGTGTAATTTGGGACTTGACACATCGCTATTAATGCTAGAGCTTCGTGCCAACCTCTGAAGAAGCCATGTGCTACAAGGCACCAGAATCGATAGTCCAGGATGTGAGTGATGGAGTTGATCTAGCTACAAGTGGCCTTACCTTTCTTCTGTTTCCCTTTTAGGAATCCTAAGATGGTACGGATGGGACTCGCCCTTCTGAGTCATTTAGTTTAACATGAGTTGGTAATGGAATCTCCCTCTTCTTAGGTAGTTCACCTTCTTAAACAATAAAGAATCCAAATAACTTTATTGAGATGGTTGTGTGGTGATGGAAGACGAATTTTGCTCAGGATAGCTAAACAGGTCTCATAACTAGGAGCATTGCAAAGTAATGCTTCTTCGCTTTAGGCTCAAAAGTTGAAGTGTTAGTGTATGGGCTTAGACTGGGGGTTGGTTGGTCTTGGTTTCATTCTTAGGTTGGTCCTAAATAAATAGTGTCTTTTCATTTTTATTGCCATTATTCGCCACAAGGGCATGTGACTTGAATTTCTTGCAGGTAGGCACTTGAATGATTTTGCACCTAGTTCTCGAATAATTTGGGATGAAAAGGTTGTAACCAAGTAGGGCACACTCAGTTAGAGTGACTTAAGGGAGATTGTGGAGATATGGATATACTCGTACAACTACATATGGTTATTATATGTTATCGGATGGATTATAAATATATTAAAGCTAAATAATAATGTTAACATTGGTAGAATTTTTTTATATTAAGGGCATTCTTTTAATAAAAAATTCTCCCTTAATTTGAGTGATCATAACAAATATATTACATGTAGTCATCAATAAGATGGGTGTCCTACAACAAATGCTCCAGGTCATAGACATGGCTATAGATGAAGGGCTTTTTCCAAGACCCCACTATACTTATAAAAAATGGTATTGGATTATGTCCACGTTGCATCAGGAGTTGAGGAAGTATCGATGTGGAAGACTACATTTGGTAGATTGGGACAGACATACAAATGAACAAACTACCCCTTCATCACATTATGGTGATGTTATTTCATTGGGTAGCCAAATATTTTCAGAGGCATCCATCACCATGGTTTTGATAGAAAACCAAGAAATAGTGACCATGGAAGAACCCTTTACTTCGCAGATCTTCAATATAGTTCATGGTCCATTTTCATTCAAGAAGATTTCAGAGGCCAACAAGGCATGAGGCAACCAAGGTACATTGAAATAGTATCTCATAGATGAAGAGATAAAATCTAAAGATCGAAGAAGTCTCAAATAAATTGCAGAAAGGAAATTATGGCTTCCCATAATGTCAATATTGGATGAGGCCCCCGAGTTAGGCTCTTTAGTTTAGTGCCATAATTGATCTACAATCAGATGCGACTGTGTGCCAAGAACTAGTAAGTCACTCACCTATATAGATGCATTAGTAGTTACGCACAAGAGTGGACCCACACCATCAAGGTTTGTTGGGCGTAACAGGGTGACACCGTTGTAGAACAAGCATAATGGATGATTGAAGGAATATTATATAAGGGGTAGCATGACCATGTCTTCAGTTTTAACATTCTGTCTAAAATCAGTTACAGGATATTATGTAAGAGGCCAATTGTCTTATAAGATTTTCTTGGATGCACTCAGCTAAGTCCATAAGCATTGCAAGGGCAGTAGAAACAAGGCCCCCTATTTTTTATAAATGATTTATGTATGTCTTCATTTCGAAGGGAGGTGACATTCTTAAGACATTGATGTAAGTTGGTTTAAAATATTGCATTGTGAGTTGAAATTATCTGATGTCATTTCCATCTTTTAGCAGGTTTCTTGATGAAATTTCATTGCATGTTATAATCTTCTTTAGTGCTTTTATTTTTGATCTTTAATCTGTGCTCACGTAATTTATAGCAAAAAATAATTCACGTAATTGCATGGAAAAAAACTAATAAGCCTGCAAACGGATTATAGTGGATGTGCCCTATTCGCATGCAATGCGGTGTCGTGTGTATGTCTCATTTGAAACTACATCCTATTATAGATCACAGTTCTAATGTCCTTCGAATATATACATGCAATAACATATTAAGCCTCCTGTGAAACCTAAACCTCAAGTGTTCCTAGTTATTTTCAACACTCGATACGAATGTTCGAATTAAACATGTCAATTTCCCAAAATGAAATTACAAGGTCTATGCGAAATAAATCTTTTCTCTTTTCATTATCTCCCTTTTTAAAAGTGATTTGATTTGAGTAATAATCCATTAGTTATATTAGGAAAGATAGAGAACACGTTCAGACCGAAAATGTTGTGAGAGAATTGACAAAGAGTGGTCCTAGGAAGCCACCGATTTAAAGTCCAACAAACACCCCTCATTGGTCATTTAGCTAAGCACAGTCACATACCTGCAGCGAATGCATCGAGTCATCTTTTTGGATGCTAAAATGAGTGTAGGACATAAGAGCCACGTTCGACCAACAACCTAAAAGTGTAGGTGTTTCACATGCATCAACAGTTGGGAGATATTCTAGGCTCCCTCACAAATGGCCAAGCAATGATCAAGTTGGGACCATGGTCACTTTTTTTATGATTCTTTTCTAAACATTGCCGGAATAAGGAGAAAAAGGATCCTCTAAAGACTTAGGCTATGAACGATGGTCAACCAAAACATCTTTTGTTTAGCCTCTAAATATTTTGTTTAGATTTTAATGGTCTGGATACGGCAATTTTCAATGGTAATGAGATTTTTTTCGAAAATGAATTGCAATAGCCCACTAGATTGAAATTCAAGTGATCCAGTGGTAGCATGGGAACATCCCCAAGGTGCAAGACCACGACTTTGGCTCCTTGGGATGAACCTCCAAAACGTAGAGTTGAGCTAAGCCTCTTAAACTTAGACAAGCATCCAGAAGCACCAAGATCAAGTTATGCAGAACCTATGACTTACTAAGAAATGCAACTCACCTATAATAATGCAAACCCAACTTTTTGAAGAAACCATGGAAAGTAAGCTAAAGCTCGAAAGAAAAAGTGTGGTAACGCACCAATAGTATAGGTATAAAATGATCATCTTGTAGTCAGTGAACAAACACGTTCGAGATAAGCCAAATAATAGTATACAAGACTCCCTATCATAACCTATTAGACATAAGTCGTTTCCCAGTATCGGCAATGCTAGAAACCGAAATGGGTGAATAGAAGACCTGATTACCACATTTAATTCCAATAAAACTAGCACTAATGAGCTAAGATCTGAAACTATGACTAACTATGTAGTATATGTGCATAGTTAATCTAAGCTGAGAATAGTTGTAATAAAGTATATAAATGGTAGTACCACCCCAATAACTGTAACACGAGCTAAACAATTATGACACCTCAAACTTGAAACTGTTGAAAACCTAATATGTAAAAGGTGAGTAAGGAAAGAACTCTAAATGATAACATATTCCTATTGAAGAAACTGTCGCACATGAGTGAAATAAGAAGAAATCATAGAGCAAGAAACAAATATGATAGAAGTCCTGAAAAGAGTGGATCTGGACTATTTACCGAAACTAGACTCTAAGCACCATGAAGGAGGTTTAGGGTTCCTGCGGGTGCTCAATGGTCTATAAACAATGGGAGCCACAAAGAAGTTGCACTCCGATGGTAACGTCAAGCTCTAATGCAATAATTATTTTTGCATAGCATGGAAAGAATATGTACCTAAGAAAACTTCGTCTGCTGCATACGCATAGATCAACTAAAAGTTATCCTACAAATAGGGGTGTTGTGTAATCCCCATGCCCAAACAAGGAAAGAACATAAATGACGCCACTGACACATATGACGTGACTGACGCATATGACACCACTAAAGGAGGAGTTACAATCCCAAATAAGAAATGTAACTACTATGACACATTGACGCAAATGACAATGAAAAATTATATGATAGAATCTTACGCTTGTCATTTGACTTCTTAAGATCTATAACTCTCGCAAGGCGAGATGACTCACTGGGTGATGTGGATGATGACTAGGCATGTCACACACACCAACAGTAACGAGCTATAACTATGTGTAGAAAATATAATAAATGGTGGATGGAATAGAATAAACTTCCCTCCTATACTTGTGTGATGTAGATGAACCAGCCTTGTCCCTTGTGGTGGAGCTAGATGGAGGCAAATGAGCTCTAGATGCCTTAGATGGAATGCAACCTTAGGTGATGATAGTAGTGACTAGTGTTTGGTCCCTCATTATGGACTCATAACTTTGTATTTATATGATTCTCTTATTCTAATTTCATAATTAACCCTGAAGAGGCTGACCACCAAAAATATAGAATGTTCAAAATGGCTAGGAAGTGCCTAAAAAGTGGCAGGAAAGTGTAAAAAGGATCAGGGTGCCCCGACTGGGGCCAGGGCACCCAATACTAGCCCGGGAGCCCCATTCAAGGCTAGAATGATGGAAAATGCTAAAATCAGACTATGCATATATGCGGTGAAGGTCGGAAATGACAAAAAAAATAAAATAAAATGGCCAAAATATGGGGGTTAATTATTACTTTCTTTACTCAAAAACCATATGAATAGTAGTATGAAACCATGACTAAATAATACCCAAAGTGTGTGATTTAGTGTCTACATTTTCCCCCACTTTATGTTAGTGAGCGGAACGCTCGGTAACATAAAGTAGATAGAGATGCGTACCTAATGTCGATGTAGAGTGATGTAGAAAACGTGCTGAATGACTAGACAAAATGTGGATTGACAAAAAGATGATGGAGCGTGGAAACTAAATATGTAAATGAGCAAAAAGTGATGAGAGTGAACCTAGAGCAGAAACACGTGCGTAGTTGTTGATGTGTGATGTACCTACATGGTTAATATGGTGTGTGCTGCCGTAAAAGTGTTGTTGTTTTTGTTGATGTCATTGTTGTTGACTTCTTGCTTCTCATACGATCGGACCTACAAGGAGAAGATGATCAAGCAGTAAAATACGAATGTATATCTATATAGTTGGACAACTATATAGATAGAGGTGGGGGGAGTAATTTTGCATCAGGTCAGGTATTCTTGCTATTGTGAAAGAAGAACCAATGTCTAGGATTCAATTACATCAGGTTCGGACCCTCAGCCTCCCCATGTAGAGATAGGCCTCCTTGATCTCTCGCCCCCCCACCCCTATATATGTAAAAAATGCATGTATGTAGTAAAGAAAATACTGAAATGAAAGTATGAAAAGTGTAAAAGGAACATGTGCACTTGATCCATGATGAGAGAAAAGGGTGTAGAAAGAGGATCCTATCTTGGTTTTTTGGGTGATCTGATGCCATAGGCCAAAGAAGTGTAGGGAGGAATTCCATTGTATCCTCCAACCTGTAACTACTTCCCTAAATATGTGTGAATAGATCTTTGTACTATTTGGTTTTTTTGGGCGATCTGATGCCATTGGTTGAAGTAGTGTAGAGAGGAAGTCTGATGTATCCTCTAACCTATAACTGCTCCCTAGAATGCTAAGGATAACCATGCCCTATAAAATTCATTGTGTATGGGGTTTGTAGAGTGGTGTGAGCCCACTCGTTGTATAACCCACAATGCTAAGGGTGGAAACTGACTAAACTGAACTGGTGTAGAAGCGTTGTGTAGTGTGTAAAAACCCCAAATGATGTCCCCCCTCTTTGGGGGTGCATGTGATGTCACTGATAGGAGAATGTGGCCCCAAAAGAGGACCAACCACATGAACTCTGTAAATCTACCCTACAAGGGGGGAGGGAATGCACTTGGTAGAAACCAAGGCATGCACAAACAAGAAGGCTAGCAAAAAACAAGTGTTAGTACGAACAAACACGCATGTAGGAAGGAATGTGTAAGCTACCAAACAATATAGTAATGTAAACACACAAGAAGATAAAGTAGACCACCAAAACAACCTGCAAACATGGGACATAACTCACGATGTCGAAAAACACTCAAGGTCATAATGACCGCATACAAAAAACAATTGTGCACACCAAACATAGGGCAAAGCCCACATACAAGAGCAAACAATGATAAGTAATAGTAAACAAACAGACAGATAGCCATGGAAGAAAATAATCCTCAAAGAAAATGTTGCACATGAAACACCCATTAGCATGTTAGAAAGATAAATAATATGTCAAAAGCATATATAAGCAAGTAATGAAAAGTGTTAAGTACAAAATGAAACAATAACACCTGGGAGAGACGAATATGGATGCCCCAACGACCAATGTAGTATGGGTAGAAGGTGAGCATCCGTGTTACGTGCAAAATACCTGTATCTGTGATCACAACTAAGCAAAGGCATGAACGTGCATGTGTGTATGGTATAGATAAATGGCATACAAGAGATCTATCTAACATGTGTAATAAAGCGACCATGAACAAGAAAATGCAAGCAAGAGTAAAAAAAACCATGATCATCTATCACTCATCACACATATTATACGGTCTCTCATCATTTATCCCATGACTCAATCAATCTTAGAAAATCTATGATACCTCACCACCTTAATACATCACTTCTCTATTAGTTGTCTTATATCATTTATCGTACAATATAAGCACCATCATGCACTTTGAGGGCATAACATTCACACATCTCCCCCCCCATCATATTATTTTTAGCGCATCTATCATCTTTACATTATCATACATCAATATCCTAGTCTAGACATACTCAACACACATGTTAGTGTCGTCATTAGCCGATGACACACTCCTGTTCTTTGGTTCGCACTTGACTGTTGAGGGCATACTACACATGAACCCCACACTACACAATAGGTATTACACACTGCATTTCTCCACACATTTTGCATCCTGTCTTACACCTTACATCATACATTCTACATTTAGACTACATCATTTTAACCATTGTGCATTCACATATCATACATACTTTTCACATCATACTAGTCTTCATTACACATTTGTCACATTTTTAGTGTTTAAACGTCTAGCATCATATACTACTCATCCTACATACTACATTACTATACATTGCATTTACACATCATATGGTTGTTTACTCATCACACATACTACATTGTCTTCTATGCACTGCACTCACTACCCTATGACACACTCTAGTTCCTTGGTCCATACTCGACTGTCAAGGGTTTACTAATCAAATGGACCTCATCATACTCACATGTTAATCATTCAACCCTCCATCATGTGACATTCCTAGGTTAGTGACATACACTATAGGCTAAATGGTCACCTATTCTTTCATCTTGTAGTGGTATATGCTTTAGGCTACATCACCACTCCCTCTATTCATTTTATAGTGATACATGTTTTAGGCTACATCATCACTCTTTTGAACATCTTGTCGTGATATACACTTCGGCTATAGGTCACACACACACACATCATCTCTAGGTCTCATTTCATCAATACACATACACATTCTTCACAATGTGTTAGACACAACACACATTCTGACCATTTATCAATGATGCACTCTCGTTTTTTGTTCATTCTTGACTACTGAGGGGGCAAAAGCAAATGAACTTCACTGCTTACAAATCCATTCACTCAGGGGGCATGTGGCTCATATCATTCATCTTGCATTCCATTCCACCCATCCACAACATGTTGCATATCTTGGTCATATTTACTTTTGTTTACATTTTCTTATGAAGAGAATCAATTTCATAAACTAATAAACAAGAAGCTATACTAAACAAAATATTCAATATAATCAAAGAAAATAAATGAAAAAACACAAGATTTAACCTGGGAAACCCTTTCGGGAAAAAACCCAACACAATAACTTCTCTCTCTTATTGTATTAACTTAACTGTTTATAATACAATAATGTAGTTCCAAGTTCTGCTTTACCCTACTGCATCTCCAGCTATTTGTAAGCAAAACAATAAGAAACAATCAAAGTGGTTTTACAATACAATATGTACCAAAACTATGGGCTAATAAACACACATAACAGTTCCCCGTAATTCATGGATTATGACACCACCCATATATACGTATAGATAAAAATAACATATATATACTCCCGTAAATTTAAGGATTCCAAATTTTTTTCTTAGGGGCCGCTGGTCCCCTAAACCCCCCAGCGGGGGCCAACCCCGAACCCCTGCTAACACTCGCAGAAGAGGCTTACAGTACTCATGGGTATACAATATACAAAATATATAACACATTCTAACATCTTATTCATGTTCATCTTATTACACATGCTAGATAGATCTCTCATATGTCATTATCTTTACTATCCACACATGCACATTCACATCTTTCTCTAGTTGTCATCGTATATACATTTATTTTACATGCAACATGGATGTTCATCTCCTACTCCTACAACGGTCACATCCACACTCATCTTTTCCAAGTGTTATTGTTTCATTTTGTACTTAACACTTTTTATTACTTGGTTATAAACAATTTTCACATACTGGTTATCTTTCTAACATGCTAAAGGGTGCTTCATGTGCAACATTTGTTTGCAAGATTACTTGCTTCCATGGCTATTTGTTTGTTTGTATACCATTTCTTGTCTACATTTTTCTCTTGTTTGCGGGCATTACCCTTTGTTTGGTGTGCACACTTGTTTGTTGTATACGACCATTATGACATTGATTGTCTTACGACATCGTGAGTGGTGTCCCATGTTTGTAACCCGCTTTGGCGGTCTACTTTGTCTTCTTGAGTGTTTACATTACTATATTGATTTCTAGCTTACACATTGTTTGCGTAACGTACACTTGTCTTATACATGCATGATTGTTCATACTAACATTTGCTTATTTCATAGCCACTTGTTTGTGCGCGCATTGGTTTCTACCAAGCACATTCCTTTCCCCTTGTAGGGTAGAGTTACAGAGTTCATATGGTTGGTCCTCTTTTAGGGCCACATTCTCCTATCAGTGACGTCGCATGCACCCTCAAAGAGGGAGACATCATTTGGGGTTTCACATTCTACACAACGCTTCTACATTAGTGCAGTTCAATTTAGTTTCCACCCTTGACATTGTGGGTTATACAATGAGTGGGTTCAGACCAGTCTACGAACCCCATACACATCAGATTTTACAAGACATGGTTGTCCTTAGCATTATGAGGATCAGTTATAGGTTAGAGGATATAACAAACTTCCTCTCTACACTACTTCAACGAGTGGCGTCGGATCGCCCAAAAAACCAGGCGGTACAAAGATCTCTTCACATATTTAGGGAAGCAGTTACAGGTTGGAGGATACATCGGAATTCCTCCCTACACTTCTTTATCCTACGGTGTCGGATCACCCAAAAAACCCAAGAAAGGATATCCTCTCTATACCATTTCTCTGATCATGGATCATGTGCACATGTTCCTTTTACACTTTTCATACTTTCATTTCAGTATTTTCTGTGTCTTTTACATTTTTTTTACCGACACACACATATATATGCGTATTTGACTTCTTGATCATCTTCTCATTGTAGGTCTGACCATATGAGAAGCAAGTAGTCAAAAATAACAACAACAAAAATGTTGTCAATAACAAAACACTTTTTGTGGCAACACACACCAGACTAAACATGTAGGTACATCACACATCAACAACTACACACACATTTCCACCCTAGGTTCACTCTCATAACTCTTTTTTGAGATTTTACATCTTTAGTTTCCACGCTCCATCATCTTTTTGTCACTCCATGTTTTTTCTAGTTCTTTGGCACATTTTCTACATCACTCTACTATAGACACAAAATCACACACTTTAGACATTATTTAGTCTCGGTCTCATACTACTATTCAAAAGGTTTTTGAGTGAAGAAAGTACTAATCAACCCCCGTCTCTTGGTAAATTTTATTTGATTTTTGTCATCATTCCTGACCTCCACTGCATACATGCTCAGTTAGTTTTTGTCATTTTTCGTCATTTTAGCTTTTACTAGGGCGCACATGCTAGTATTAGGGTTCCCATGGGCGCCTTGGTCCCACCAAGGGTGGTCCGATCCTTTTTAAACTTTCCCGCCACTTTTTGGGCTCTTTCTAACCGTTTGAGATCTTTATATTTTTAGTGGTCAGCCATTTCGGGGTTAATTACGAAATTATATCAAGAGAACCCTATTAATATAAAGTTATGAGACCATAACGAGGGACCAAACACTAGTCACTACTATCATCTACCAAGAGTTGCATCCATCTATAGCATTTGGATGTTATTTTCATCCACATAGCTCCATCACAAAGGGATAAGGATGGGATATCTGCATCACACAAGCATATGGGGAGGATTCTATTCTATTCAATCCACCATTCTAGTACATTTTTTTCTACACATAGTTAGCTCGCTACATCACAAAGTGTGATTGGAACAAGAGCACCTAGGGCATGTTTCACACACACGCACACACACAAAACTACATTTGGGTCTTGAATGTAGTACAATTATTAGTTAGTAAAACCACCATTGTGGTAAATGAGGTCAGTCTAAACCTATCATATACATTTTTATTTTTTAGGGATTAATGATTGTTTAGGGTTTTGCAAGTATTTCTTTCATCTTGGATTATCATCGACACTTGGCACAATGCAGTGAATTTGATGTAAAACAAAATGAGGGTTTTGGACCATCCATCAAACTTGTGAAACTCAATTTTGGAGCTTTTTCACAGACCAAGGCACCCATTCTACAGATCAGAGCACCCGTAGGTGCCCCACTCCCTCTCCAGGAGCTCCAGTCCATCTAGATAGCTCAGATCCATCCTTTTCGGAGCCTCTACATAGTCATTCTTGCTTCTAGTTTCTCCAGTCACCTCTAATCAGCTGAGTCACTTCCTTACTCTTCTTGCATATTAGGGTTTCTATTTCCATTAGCTTATTTGTTTGGGTCATTTCCATATTTATTCACCGCATCTATTTATTGTATTTACATGATGTTCTAGATTAGATTAACTATCATTATCTCCCATTTTAATTAATCATTTTGGTGAACCTGATCTCCATGCTTATAGGATATTTAATCATTGCTTATAGTTTTAGGGTATATTTCATCCTAGATTCCTCTCACCATGAATATCTCTATTCAAACTTATTTACAAAATCACCCTAATTATATCGATAAGATTATGAAGTACTTGGCTGTTAATTACATCCCTCCTCATACTTTTCCTGAATATGTATACCATAAGTTCACTTTTTCTTGATCCCTTAATGAGGATCAAAGAACTTTCATAATAGATGATTTACCTCCTCAAGAAATACTACAACATGATCCTCCCTTGTATATTCAAGTTTTCGTTAACAAATTCGGAGTCAAATATGCCTTAGTTGAGAATGGATCTAACCTCAATATTTATAACATCATTTTCCTTCATCGTTTACATATGTCATAAGCATATTTGGCTCCTTCATCCATCTCTATCTGTGGATTTGATAACATTCCAAAGTATGTATTCGGAACTGTCTAATTATGCATCACTATAGGTCCGTGTACAATTAATATTTTTTGCCATGTCATGCCTAATAACCTTAATTATAATATCCTTCTAGGGTGACCTTAGATCCATGATATAAATGCAATCCCCTCTACACTACATGCACTGCTTAAATTCTATCATCAAGGCACTGTATATGATGTACTAGATGATCCATCACCTTTTGAGTATTGTAACTCTCTTAAACAAGCTACTGATATTCCCACTTCATCTGATATTACTCAAGAATTTTATAGGTATGGGTTAGGGAATGAATATTTTTTCCACTTTGGCTTCTCTAATACAAAGGTAGATCAAAAGGAACATAAAGTCACTAAGATTTGGGATCTCCTTACATGGTCACACAAGTTCAAGCTATGGTATCAACATCCTTCTACGCCTCCTATGAATACTTATACAACTTTTCATTTTACTTCACTTCCCTTAGTGCATCCAGAACTCATTAGTGATGATGCATCTACTATTTGGGATACCCTCAATACTTTTTCTATGGATAATGTGCTACTTGATTTCATGGGTGATTATGATCATCTTCCCTCTTTTCATCATAAGAGGCATCATCCTTTATCTCTCACTAATATGTCTTATCTCAAAGAATATGATGTTGCCACTGACAATGCCGATCTATCTGAAACTATTCCTAATGATCCATATATTGAAAGATCATTCAACCCTTCTCAATGAAGAAACAATACAATACAACTTGGGAACATTTGAAAATGCAAGCATAGTTTTGCTCTCCATTTCCCTTACCCCCAACGAACAAAAATATATCAAGTAATTCCTTCATCATTTCTCTTATATTTTTGCATGGGATTATAGTGATATGATGGGTATTGAACCATGTGTGGAAATGCATAATATTGTCCTTAATCTATGTGCCAAGCCTGTCTAATAGAAAATTCGTAAGATGCCCCCCAAATTATCCCTCTTATTTAAAGAAGAAATTTAGAAGCTTCTCAATGTAGGTTTTTTTCATGTCATTGACTATCCTGAATGGTTATCTAATATCATCTTGATCATGAAACCAGATGGTTTCATTTGTTGTTACAGTGATTTATGTGATTTAAATAAAGATTTCCCTAAGGATAGTTTTCCCTTGCCACACATCGACGTTATTGTTGACTCTACAGCTGGATATGATATTATTTTTTTCATGGATGGCTTTGTAGGCTAAAATCAAATCAAGATCAACCCAGCTGACTAAGAAAAGACATCCTTCACCACGCAATGGGATACATTTTGCTATACAGTCATGCCCTTCAGCCTTAAAAATTCTAGGGCTACTTACCAAGGGGAAATGACACATATATTCCATGACTACATTCACAAGATCATCTAGGATTATGTAATGACATCTTGGAAAAATTAGGTAACAATATTCTCATGTGAAGGATCTATAAATACTATTTGAATGATTACAAAAATTTCATGTGTGTTTGAATCCAAAAAAATGTATTTTTTGGGTCATAACAAGTAAACTTATTGGATATATTATCTCTCAATGTGGCATTGAAATTTATCCTAACAAAATAAAATTGATTATCAATATGCCTCCACCCAAAAACTTACATCAATTATGATCATTACAGGGTAACATTCAAGTTATTCGATGATTCATTACACAACTTGCTGATAAGACCCAACCGTTCACACGAATCATGAAGAAATATACCAAGTTTGTTTAATATGATCAATTTCAACAAGCATTTGATGATATCAAATCTTATTTTTAAATCCACCTGTGCTAGTTCCTCCTTTAGTTGATCGACCTTTCTTGTAGTATATCTCTGCTATGTTTCATGCATTGGGTGCTTTATTTGCACAACATGATGATTCCCAATGCAAACAAGCCATATACTACATCAATCATAATGCACTCTCTTACGAATGTAATTATAGCTACATTTAAAAATTGTGCCTTGGCATTGTCTTTGTTGCAGACAAATTGCGACACTATCTCCTCAACAATGAGGTACTTATTATAAAAAAGTTCAATCCATTACATTACCTCCTATCCTGCACACACCTGTCAGGACATTTGGCTCATTGGGTCATGCTCCTCACCGAATTCGATTCTAAGTTCATACCATAAAATTTATCAAAGGAAAAGTTATCATTGATCAATTAGTTGTGGCACCACTCTTGGATGCATCACCCATTTCTGATTTCTTTCATGATGATTTCATTACCTATACTATTGAGCCATATACATGGAAAATGTACTTTGATGGCTCTCATTGTAGATCTGGTGCTAGATCTGGGATAATCTTCATTACCCCACATGGTGACCCACTCCCCTTTGCATATCAATTAGGGTTTTCTTGTACAAATAACATCGTAGATTATGAAGTTATCATTCTAGATCTACTTACTGCTCAAAAAATCCTCATTAGTAGCTTATGTATACATAGTGAATCTCAATTAGTCATCAATCAAGTCAATGATACATATAATACAAAGGAGGAGCATATAATTCCTTATAATACACTTGTCAAATATCTCCTAGCTATATTCGAGTCCTAATCCATCACTACCATTCCTCGCAAGGATAATCGTCATGCAGATGCCATGGCTAGTGCTACATCACTCATCCCACAAGACATCACAGATGACCAAGCCACATTCATCATTATGCACTTATGACATCCTTCTATCTCTGCATTACCTCTTGCATCTTGTGCCATAATGCGCAATCATGAAAACTTAGAATGGTTCATGCCAATTTATAATTACTTATATAAGAAAATTATCCCTGACACTATCCAACCTCATGAAGCTCACCGGTTGCATCGTGAGGCTACTCATTATGTTATCATTGGGACATAATTGTTTAAGTGTGCTATTGATGGTCAGCTTCTACGTTGCCTTGCACTCACAAATATTCCCACTTCCATCTCACAAATTCATGACAACATCTGTGGTGGTCATTTCTCGGGAAAAGCTATATCACATAAGCTTTTATGCTAAGGATATTATTAGCCTACAATGGAATAATATTTCCTCTAATATGCTACTGGTTGTGAAAAATTCCAAAAACATTGTAATCTCCATCATGCACCCACGTATGACCTCCACCCCATTGTGCTTACTTGGCTTTTCTCCCTTTGGGGATTTGACCTCATTGGTATGAACAATTTCGAGTATGCCGAATGACATAAATTCATCATTACAGATATCGAATACTTTACTAAGTGGGTCGAAGCGGCTCCCCTATGAAGAGTCACTAGTACGGATATTTGTAACTTTCTCACCACACATGTTATCACATGTTTTGGTGCGCCTTCCGATATAATCGTTGATAACAAATCTTCATTCAAAAATGGATGTCAAAAAGTTTTGTGCTAAATTCAAAATCAAGAAATCATTCTCCACACCTTATTATCTGCAGGGAAATGGTCAAATTGAGGCCACCAACACAAGCATTATAAGAATATTACACAAAATTGTTGACTCTAGTGGTACTGATTTGCACAACCAACTACTCTACACCATATGGGCTTATCGTATTAGTTTTCATACACCTACTAACGCCACCCCTTTTTATTTGGTCTATGGTGTTGAGGCCTTCATCCTGCTTGAGCTCGAGATACCATCCTTGCAGATCTCTCTTAAAGGAATACTTAAAGATAATGAATATTGTGAAAATAGATTACATGAACTAGAAATGTTGGACTCTCGTCATGTCCAAGCACTCGAGCATATTCACGTATATCAATCTCAAATCACCCATGCCTACAACCGCAAACCTCTCTCTCAATATTTCAACATCAGTGACCTTGTTTTGAAAAAATATTAAAAGAATACAAATGCAGAGGTACCACTTCAAGGAAAATTTAAACCCAATTGGCTTGGTCCATACATTATCACTGATAAGCTTGGTGGTGGATTCTATCGCCTCACCACCCTTTTAGGAAAACTACTAAAAATCCACTCAATATAATGCATCTTAAAAATTACTACGCTTAGAGTAACACAATTCGACCATTACCCGATCACACAATCTTGTGCTTTGGTTCACACTTGATTTTTGAGGGTGTATTACACATGAGCTCTACACACTGCACAATAGGTCTTACACACTACACCTATTCACACATCACACAACATAGATCCTACATTATACATTTAGTCTACAACATTTTTCCATTTGCACATTTATACATCAAACATCATCCTAGTCTTCATCATACTCATCTAGCATTGCATCCTACATACTACGTTACTAGTCTATCTACACATTCTACATTACATACCATACATTACACTTTACTCATTCTACACATGTTGCATCACATTCTACATATCACGTATTTACACATTCTACTCATCACATGGTCATCTATACATACTACATCACATGCATCTTACACTCGTTAGTCTACATCATATATTACATCTTATACATCATACATTACACATTCTACTCATCACATGGTCATCTATTATCATCACACATATTGCATTGTCTTCTAAAAACAGCCCATAACGGTTACCCATTACCCATGCTGCATTCACTACCCTATGACACACTTTAGTTCCTCAGTCCATACTCAACTGCCCAAGGTTTACAAATCAAATGGACCTTACATTCATCACACAACCTTCTCATCATGTGACATTTCTAGGATAGTGACACATGTTATAGGCTAAATTGTCACTTACTCTTTCATCTTGTAGTGGTATATGCTTTAGGATACATCACCACTCCTTACCATTCATCTTGTAGTGACACACACTATAGGCCACATCGTCACTTTCTCAGTCCATCTAGTAGTGATATACACTTAGAGATAAATCATCACTCATACATTAATTTTTTTGTGATATATGCTTAGGCTATATGGTTCACACACATCTCTTCTATATGTCACATATCATCATCAACACACATGCACATTCATCACAATGCATTAGACACAAAAGCACTTCGACCATTTCCCGATGACGCACTCTTGTTTACGGTTCATTCTTGACTACTGAGGGGAAAAGAAAATGAACCTCACTGCATACATTTTCATTCACTCGGGGGGCACGCAGCTCCTATCACTCCATTTTGCATTCCATTCCATCCATCCACAATGTATTGCATATTATGGTTCCTTTTACTCTTGCTTATTTTTGCTTATTCATGGTCACTTTATTACACATGCTAGTTATATTACTTGTATGTCATTTATCTATACCATACACACATGCACATTCACGCCTTTGTCTAGTTGTGATCATAGATACATGTATTTTACATGCAACACAGATGCTCACCTTCTACCCTTCCTACACTAGTTGATAGGGGCATCCACCTTCATCTCTCATAGGTGCTATTATTTCATTTTGTGCTTAGTACTTTACATTACTTGGTTATACACACTTTTTACATACTAGTTATCTTTCTAACATGCTGATGGGTGCTTCATGTGCAACATTTGTTATACAAGGATATTTGCTTCCATACTTACTTGTTATATTGTCTGTTATTGTTTGTTCTTGTATGCGGGCCATGCCCTATGTTTGGTGCACACACTTGTTTGTTTATATGCGACCATGATGACCTTGTGTTTCTTGCAACATCATGAGTGATGTCCCATGTTTGCAACCTGCTTTGTGTGGCTTACTGTCTTCTTACGTGTTTACATTACTACTTTTCTTGGTAGCTTTTACACTGTTTGTGTAGATTACACATTGTTTTATATATGTATACTTGTACTAACACTTGTCTTTAGCTATCCTTCTTGTTTGTGCATGCCTTGGTTTCTACCAAGCACATTTCCCTTACCTTGCAGGGAAGAGTTAAAGAGTTCAGGTGGTTTGTCCTCTTTTGTGGCCTCATTCTCCTATCAGTGATGTCACATGCACCCCCAAAGAGGGGGGCATCATTTGGGGTTTTACAGTCTACACAACACATTTACACTTGTTCAATTCAGTGCACTTTCCACCATTAGCATTGTGGGTTACATACATCAAGTGAGTTCAGATGAGTCTACAAACTCCATACATAACAGATTTTACAGGACATGATTTTCCTTAGCATTCGGTGGAGTAGTTAATGGTTGGAGGATACAACAGAATTCCTCCCAATACTTCTTCTATCGCAGGCATCAGATCACCCAAAAAACAAGACGTACAAAGATCTCTTCACACACATTTAGGGAAGCAATTACAGGAAGGAGAATAATGCATCTTTCTCCCTACACTTCTTCAACCAGGGTGACATGAGATCACCCAAAAAAATCATAGTATAGGATATCCTTCTACACTGTATTTATCGACATGGATCAGGTGCACAAGTTCCATTTATATTTTTCATTCACATATTTTACTTTTACATACTTTTAAATGCATCTTTTACATTGCATTTTCACACATACATACATATATATTTGACTACTTGATCATTTTCTCCTTGCAGGTGTGGTCGTATAAGAAACAAGCATTCAAATGGGGGCAACAAAAACAACATCTTATGGAAGCACACACCATACTAACTATGTAGGTACATCATATCAACAGCTACACACACGTTTCTGCCCTAGGTTCACTCTCATCACATTTTTGCGCTTTTTCATCTATAGTTTCCACACTCCATCATCTTTTTGTCATTCCATGCTTTTTCTAGTCCTTCTGCGCATTTCTACATCACTCTGCATGGATTATCAAGTACACATCTCTATTTACTTTATGTTATTGAGCTTTCTGCTCACCAACATAAAGTGGGGGAAAATGTAGACACAAAATCATACACTTTAGACATTATTTAGTCCCGATCTCACTCTCATCACTCCTTTTTTCACTTTTACATCTTTAGTTTCCATGCTCCATCATCTTTTTATCACTACATGCTTTGTCTAGTCCTTCGGTGCATTTTCTACATCACTCTACATGGACATCAAATACGCATCTCTATTTACTTTATGTTATTGAGCGTTCTGCTCACCAACATAAAGTGGGGGCAAATGTAGACACTAAATCACGCATTTTGGGTATTATTTAGTCCCGGTCTCATACTACTATTCATATGGTTTTTGAGTGAATAAAGTACTAATTAACCCCCATCTTTTGGTCATTTTACTTTATTTTCTTTCATCATTACCGACCTTCATTGCATACATGCCCAGTTTGTTTTTATCATTTTCCGTCATTCTATCCTTGAATGGGGGTACCTAGGCTAGTACTAGGGGTGCCCATTGATGCCTTGGCCCCAGTTGGGGTACCCTGATCCTTTTTACACTTTCCCACTACTTTTTGGGCACTTTCTAGCCATTTGAACATTCTATCCTTTTGGTGTTCGACCTCTTCAGAGTTAATTACGAAATTAGAACAAGAGAACCATATAAATACAAAGTTATAAGTCCATAATGAGGGACTAAGCACTAGTTACTACTATCATCACCTAAGGTTACATTCCATCTAAAGTATCTAGAGCTCATTTGCATCCATCTAGATCCATCACAAGGGACAAAGTTGGTTCATCTGCATCACACAAACATACGATGGAAGTTTATTCTATTCCATCCACCATTTATTACATTTTCTACACATAGTTATATCTCATTACTTCACAAAGTGCGTCTGACACAAGAGCACCTATGGCATGATTCACACACACACACACACACACACACACTCAGAAATACATTTAAGTCTAAAATGAAGTGTAACGCTCAGTTAGTAATTCCACCATTATGGCCACTGAGGACAACATCATTTGTATTTTTATTTTTTAGGGTTTGATGTTTGTTTTGGGTTTTTTAGGTCTATTCTTCATTGTTGATCATCAACAACATTCAACATAGAGCAATGAGTTACACGTGAAAGATAACAAGGTCTTTGCATCATCATTAGACCCTATAAATATGGTTTCTAGACCTCTTGCACAAACCAGTGTGCCTAGAACTTAGACTAAGGTGCCCATAGGCACCGTAATCCTCTGCCAACCACCCCAATCCAGTTAAACAACTTAGATCTTCCATTTTCATTCATTCCTACTTCCAGAATATTCAGTTTATTTTACGAAAAATTCTAGATCAACATGCGAATTAGCTAAGTCACTTCCTTACTCTTCTTACACATTAGGGTTTCTATTTTCATTAGCCTAGTTTCTTGGGTCACTTTCCTTATTTAGTTTAGACATTTATTACATTGTTGTACTTCTTATATTAACATAAAAATATTCACATTTTAGTTAATCACTATATGATCTTGTATGGTTATATGATATGTTTGTTCTAGGAAATTATATATTACATAGGTTTTGATTGCTCTGTGATCTTGTTTTCTTTAGGAACTTGTATGTTGTATGCTTTGTCTACTCTGTGATTTTGTATGCTCTTGTTACTCTATGATCTTGTTAGAAATATTAACATTGATGTCAAAAGGATGTTGATAAGTATCTTATATGTTAGAAATCTTTTCATTAATGTTTACAAATGTGTGCCTCTTATGAAAAAGATGATTCAGTTTGATTTTGATTTAATAAAATATGAATTATTTTATTAAAATATGAAAGCAATGATTGTTATAAATGACATACAATGAAATATAAATGCTAGACAATTTATTTGATTCTAATTATGAAAGGAAATGAGAGAGATAAGGAACTTACCTTGATTTCACTTATCCCAAAGTATGTTTGGGCTGAAGAATGTGATGAAACAAAAGTACATACCATCGCAAAAAACCTTAGCAAAATGTAGAAGAGGTGGAAATACGTGGACACGGGTGCCTGGGTAAGGATAGGGGTGCCTGCGGGAACCTAAGACTTCTGTGGGGGCACTGGAGTCTATAGAGAAGGTTGGAACCTATATTGTTGCTAGGGTTTCACACTTGTTTTCCTTTGGTCACCTGTATGTTGCACTTAGATCGCCGAGGTACCTGTAAGCCTACACACAAATATCCTCTTGCAAAACCCTAGTGGCATACAATGCCAATCCAATTTCTAAAAAATAGAGATTTTCATTGAGGTGTTAGACTATCCTCAATTGTCAATTAGTGATATTCTTACACGATCGTTGCAGTATATCTCAGACCCTTTGTATTGATATGTGCTTGTAAAGTGCACATAGTGCTCCTATGTCATACACGTAAAAATTTACTACCAATATTGCATTACAAGTAACTAGATAAATATGCATATTTGTGGATGGATCATACGATATTGTTGATATCCTTACTCATTCTCTGAAATGTAGTATCTAGAATAATTCAGTCCCCTTGAGATATGTAGACTAGATATCTCTTGATAAGAAGTTTCCCATTTATTTTTTATAATGGTCATGTGATGTAGCTAGTAGAGGCAAGTATATTCGAGAGAAAAAATTGCTTGAATTCTCTGATTCACTAATGTTACCTGAGGGCATGTATTTTTTACTAACGTACGCTTGGCATATGCTAGTAGAGGCAAACCGAATTTGAAAGACCGACCTCAATTAGTTAATTATAATATTCCTAATGTTATGAGGGCAATGCCATTTTTTTAATGGATGAATTAATAAGCTTGGTCCAAATAGGCACTAGTGTCACAAAGTCCATGTGGAGCTAGTGTTTTAGAGACAAATGATTTCTTTGACAAGAAAAGTGGCGGAATAACTGTTTAGTTTTGAGTCCCTATCACCTAAATAGATACTGGGTAAATTAATGCCGAGTTGTGAACCATAAAAAGTAATATAAACCAACAAGTATTTATTGCATGAACTAAGCAATGGTCACTGGTGAATTAATTATCTTACACAATATCCATGGATATAAAACAACATACTTGGTCCTTATTGATAATTTTATAGGATTTAATTATTTGAGTTTTATGTCCACATTTATCCCCCCCTTTAGTGATTTATTATGATTCTTATGAAATTCAAGTAGTGTAAAATACGATAATATACGTAACTTTATTTATGTGAGAATTTGGTGGAGAAACCCATGTTGCATAACTATGCACATTGTAAGAAGGGTGTCCACCTCAATTATTGAACCTAGGGTGCTCCTAACCTTTCAATTCATGCGACGTAACAAGAGGTGTGCAAACCATTCTAGTAGAAGACAATGCCAACCATTTCGAGACATAGCGATAGGATTAATTCTTCAAAGTGTTGCATGAATAATACAATTGTGATACATGTTTAGCAATTGTACAATAGTAGGAATACTTCCTATAAAATACGAAGTCAAACAAACAACTTACCCATTTATGGTTTACAGGTACAATAAGCAATATATTGCTAGTTGCAACAATCATATTCTATTAACAATGCAAATGTTCAAGTTCATAATCATCCATTCCGATCTAGTCTGCATCACCCATATCACTTCTATAAAACTCTCTTGTAGAATATTAATTTTTCCTAACTATTCTTAATGCTTTACATGGTATCTCAAGAACAATCATTTCACTACCATCCATATGCAATATGCCGGATTGCTAATGCTCATGATCTTGGATACAATTACTCTTAATGATCCATAGAAAAGATGTTACATCTTCAAAAACTTGAATTTTATACAATCTACTTGATGATGTCCTTGATATAGATTTACTAATGTAGATGTTAACATACATCAATATGATATAAGTTATCATTTACTAGCTATTTAGGGAAACACATTACCTTTTACCTTTATGCACTCTGTCAAACTTGAAAATTGAAGCTTCATACTTTGGCAGATGCACTTATCTGAACTGGTATCTTAGATGTAACATGTCTATACCTTCAAATCTAGGTCATACAATTAGTTTATGACCATAATTTGATTGTTCAAACCTCATCAAAATTCATGATGTTATTGGCATCATCTATCCTATCGTCTTTAATTTCACTATGTTTTTGCATATTGGATCTACGAATAACCATGTTCTATTGAACATCCCAATACCAACTTATGTACCCCCTTGTTTAAGTTCACACTAGAAACCACACCAAACTAAAATGCTAAAATCAGACCACCCTGCCAAAGCTAAAATAAGGAACACCACATGTTTGGACATGTGCCACAAAATCATATTTTTGTAAATTGGATCCACCATTGGCGACTGACGAAGAGGTCAATGATTGTCCATCCAGCCATACAAAAGCCTCTCATCCGCCATGATCCATAAAACTAACTCAACCAGTTTTAGGAATATGACCCTTTCAATCAAACCTTGTCGTACCTATTTTGGCTTGGGGTTGGCTACAAATTAGAAAATACAGATATTTGAGAGATCCCGTTGAAAATGTCAAATAATATTAGAAATTTTCCTAAAACTTACAGGTCCATGGACCGAAAATGCGTCTGAAAGACTATCCAAAAAATGCACCTAAATCACCCAAAAAAGACTCCATTTACAAGTTAACTTAATATTTGACATCAGGTGTCACCATGATATTTATTCCCCTTATCCCCAAATGATACTACATAATGTAACATCGCTCATATATTAAACATATACTATTGACGAAAAAAACATGAAAATTAATTTATTTAAACCCGTAACCCTTGTCGATATCTTTCACAAAGACTTTACTCCATGACACATATGATGATAAATTTATGATGGATGACACCATATCACTTGAATTTATTTCTCCACTGTCACGTGGACAAAAAATAACAATGAAATTTTCATATGGTGATCTCAACATAATAGGCAAATCATACAAATTAGGGTTTTATCCCACAAATTAACAACTCATATCGATGCTTTGGTCCACTTGATAAGATATTTGCATATAATAAATGAAACAAGATGGTCAATAATATGCTACAGATAACATAACACAAGAGAGATTGGTGGTACCTAAAGATCACCTCAAATATTCCAATATCTACAAAATACGAGACCCTTGAAGGTATCTTTGCAATCACCTACAATGCTATTGTAAGGAAGGAGTAATTCCATCAATCTCCCAAGATGGGAATCCACTTCGAGGGGGACACCTCTGATATACCTCTACCAAGTAACAGACTCAACTCATACATCCCATGATGTCTCATAATGAACTTATATCCTTTATATAGGAATATATTACTCTTAATGGATGGGTAATACTTATTCCCAATGTAGGCTGCCTCTTTACCCCATATAACTAATTCCTATGTGACCCCATATATTATAAACATATAACTAACTAAGGGGTATGTGTGCCACATGTAGGCATCTCCCATCAACCCATATACATTATAATATCATCCCAGATACATACCATATATCCCACAAAAAGTTATACAAAATTCTAACACTCTCATTTACTCTTTGGAAACTTTGGCAATCATCTAGTTTCTACTTGGAAACAAGAAGCCACACTTGATATTCATCTCCAAATCTCTAGAAATCCTTCCCTAACTTCCAAATCAAGAGAAAACATTTTTAAAAAAGCACTAATAAATTTTGAAGCACCTCCACAATCTTACAAGATCATACCAAGCCAATTCAAAAGCATTCCAAAGTCTTATCAAGTGTTATGAAACACTTATACAACAAAGAGCACTTCACGGGTTTCTATTACAAGCATTCTACTTAGGCACTTTACGTCAACACTCTATTTTAGCACTCTATCTATCATTAAGATTACATTCCATATATAGTTACACCCACTATTTTTGTTAAGGTGCGAGGAAAAACATAGGGAAACAATTTTATAGATTGCATTCACACTTGCACAAGCACTAGAAGAACTACATGAAGTTTGAGCCCCTCAATTTCGTAATGTAGTGTAATACTTTGTCATAATAAATAAGGGGGTTGGCCACTAAGATAAATCAAACTCCACCATACTGATGCAGAGGTTATCAACCACCCTTTCAAGCCAACAAGTTAGTGCAAACAATTACCAATAAAATTGTATTATCCCCCTGCTAGAGGATCCAATTTCTCAAGCCTAAATGGATTTCAATAATATAATTTGTTATTTGTAGTCTTAATTGAAATTTACTCTCTATGTACCATGTTCATATGCCCTAATCAATGTAATAACAACATTCACAGTGATGAAAAGCAAGGAAAACTTCAAACTTCATTACCCTCTTTCATAACTATTGTGTTTTATTTTTAAGAACACCGCCATCCAAGGGTTAGTGTTGAGACCAATCTACAAAGACTCTAGCCAATGTAAGACCTATTTTGAATACCCTTTTGGTTTCCCAAGCTTCATGCAAAACTTTATCCTTCAACTCTTAATGCCACTCCTTATTTTTACCGCCTACTCTTTCTACACTAGACCTTGCCTCTTGTAGCCTTGCTACAGGGGTTATTCTGGCTTATGTTTTGTTTCATAGGTCACCAACTCAAACTAGAAGTCTTTCCTAATAATAATTTAATAAAATCTGAATTTATATTATTAAAATCTGAAAGCAATGTTTGCTATAAATTACATACAATGAAATATATATGCTAGGAAAATTATACAGTCTTAATTATGAAAGCAAATGGAAGAGATAAAGTCAATCACATTGATTTAGCTTATCCCAAAGTGTTTTTGGGGTGAAGAATATGATGAAACATAAATATAGAACATTGCAACGATCCTCAGAAAAATGCATAGGAGGTGTAAATGCTTAGACACAAGCACCTGGGAAATAACAGGGGCGCCTGCTAGTGCCCAAGACTTTTATGGGCATGTTAGATTTTGCAGAGAAGGTTGAAACCTGGTTTTGATATTATCGCTAGAGTTTCGCATTTGTTCTGCTTTGGTCAACATATATGCGCACTTGGATCATTGAGGTTCCTATAAACCTACACACAAATATCCTCCTACAAAACCCCTCAAAAAGACATCAAATCGTAAAAAGAAAGATGCAGAATGAGGGTTCGGAATGTCCTTAGTTGTCAACTAGTAAAATACGATTGAGCGTTGCACTACATCTCAGACCCAATGTAGTTTTATGTGCTTGTGTGTGCAATAGGGCTCCTAGGTCGCCCTCACGCCAACACGCCAAGATGAGCTGGCGGTAGATAGAATAACATGCACAATAAGTGTGGAATTTGGAATAGAATGAACTCCCCTTCCTATGTAGTGTGTATATAGAATAATGAGCTCACAGATTCAGTCCCCTTTGGTATGTAGATAAATATACTTTGATAGAATTTTTCTTGCCCTTATTATGGTAATGTATGTATGTGTTTCTATAAATGATCTCTTGCTTGAATTTTGGGTACACTACATAGACTACGAAGATGCCAACTAGTACCTCAGGACTATGAGTGGGAAAACTTGAAAATACTGATACCAAATCTAAGATGTCAAAAATAAGATCAATACATGTAATTTGAGGGCATGGGCACCTTTGTGATGCTACACAATGAGCACATTGTGCTACTAGTTTAGCTAGTACAATGGGATAACTAGTGTCCTAGAGAAAAATGACGGTAAGTCATGAGTGAAGACTAACTGACCCATGGATCCCTTATGGGTCTAACAAGAATATATGTGTATGTTGCAAAAAGTGTGATTCTATAAATCATACAATAGAAAGTTAACAAGATTTACCAAATGGTAAATCAGGGAAACGGGTCTAATAACCATGTGAATAATTAATTCTTACGTAAGATCCGTTATATAAAACACTAAATACGATTGGCGATTTTGATATTGAGTAAATAATAGTAAGTGTGTGATTTTATCATTGATGGACATGTGTCCCCCCTAAGAAGTGCTTATTTCCCAACCTGAAATTCACATGTAGCGTAAAGGAAGTAAGGAACATGGGCTCTGTGAGAAGTCCGGAGGAAGCCTATGTTGCAGGAAGAGACGCGTAAAATAAGAACATCCAACTGTCATGAACTACATGGATCAAAAGCGTATCAATCCATGTAGCAGATAGACAAAGAACATGTTTTTTTCATTATGAGGAGCAGTGAGTGAGATTGATGATTTCAATCATTGACGTGAAATGGAGATTTCATATAGGAGTCGTTGATGGAGATGTGTCAAGGTAGGGATGTGATCAATTCCCCCACTCCAGATTTTGTCGTGCTAAAATGTGAATGATTTGGGCGTCCATGCCGCCAGAGGAAGAGTGTATGAATAGAGGTCTAGTTTTACTTTCCAACTTTAACTACATCCTTAAAAGGTCTAGCAGTTGCAGACGAACAAAGACTGGATTTTGTTCGTTTGGATCCATTTTTCTTTAGTTTGATCAACTGTGAATAACCCATATAGGAGCAGTATAGGAAAGGTAATGACATCTCATTTACCCCCACTCCAGGGGTGTTATCACAACGTATATAAGATGGCTTCCATGTTAGGTCATCTGGAAGCGATAGAAAATGTAGAATAACTTCCCATGTTAGGTCATCTAGGAAAGTGGTGATGTTAATCCCAAGTTAGGTCATCTGGGAGGATAAATACATTGTGTTGTGTCGATTAATTGATGTGATTTTTATAGTAGAAGTTTTTTGTTGTTGAGATTTGAATGTGTGTGATTGATTGATTGATTGGTTACTCATGGAGAGATTTTACGCTTGTTACCCCCAGATTAGGTCATTACGGGGAATCACTAGAAAGTGACATGAACTGTTGTGTAATGTATGAGAATTGTTTTTATAATGCAGAGTTAGAAATGTAAAATGATCGCATAATGGTGTGATGGGGGATTATGGGATGCCTCGATTGTATGACCCCCTTTAGGAAAAATGGGGAGGGATGATGAGAACGAACGTTGAGTTGAAATTAATCGTGTGCTAAATGAATGATAGGAATCAAAAAATTATGTGTATATCATGTTGTAACAATGTTAAGGAGGAATATAGTGTTTGTGGAATTTCTATGATATGACAGTAGGTAGAATTTTGAAGAGAACGATGTAAACGAGATAGAAATTGGAGTAAGGATGCCCAAGATATGATTGAAATCATACAATGTGTAGTAGTTTAGAGGATAGGTGTAAATAAAAACTATAATGTGATAAGTAATGGAAAATTGCTATAAATAATAATATGAAAACGCGAATAGGTAATTAATTTAATTATTATGCGAGTATGATTTTGAGCTCTAGGTATGTGAAGATGCCTCAAGTGAGAGCACCGCAACCGAGTCAATTTGAGATGGTGGCGATATGCTAGAGTGGGTGGATGCCATTATGGGTGAGCATGCTCATTTATTTGATCCAGTGGCACTAGAGGCGACAACATGTACCATGTTACTAAGTGAGAGGGATGGGGTGTGAGAGGAGACACAATGAACTAGAGAGGTTGCGGGCGGATGTCCCTTAGCACAAGATGTATTTGCGAGGTTTATAGAGTTACAAGGTCATTTAATGGAGCAGTTGAATGAGGTTACATTATTTTGTTGGTAGGTAGAGAGATATAGGGGCCACAATCAGCAAGGCAGATTGAGTGGTGAAACATCTAGTTCTAGAGCTCCTGCAGTTATAGATAGTGATAATAATAGTGATAGTGATGATGAGATATGATATATAGTGATGTAGCAATGTGTGGGGGGGTTTCCCTCAAGTATTGTCATTTTTGTAACTATGACTGTAAATGATATATATATGGACTATTGGCATGTGTTCATTGTAGTTGATGGTTATCAATGTGTGATGTGATGATTCGAACTTGTATCTTGATGTATGATGTGTTGATTATTGTCTCTATATGTGATGTGTGATGTTTTGGTCATTGTTTATATTTATTGCATTAATTCACATTGTGTAATTGTTGATGTTGATTGATGATAAGATAATGTATGTGATAATAGATAGTGTATATAATGTGATTGTGTAATGTGATAGATTGTAGATATAAAATCATGCAGTTTAGGTTATTTAAATCTTGGTCTCATACTACTATTTAGAGGGTTTTTAAGAGAAGAGTGCTAATTAACCCCCATCTTTTGGACATCTTATTTTATTTTATTTCATCATTCCTAACCTCTTACACCTACATGCCCAGTTAGCTTTCGACATTTCCCATCATTTCAACCTTGACTGGGGCAACCAGGGTAGTGCTGGGGCACCCATGGGCACCCTAGTCCCACCAGGGGTGCCCCAATTCCTTTCTCACTTTCCCACCACTTTTTGGGTACTTTATGATCGTTTCAACATTTGAATTTTCTTGTGGTTGGCTTTTTCGGGGTTAATTATGAAATTAGATCAAAATAACCCTATAAATATAAAGTTATAAGACCATAATGAGGGACCAAGTACTATCACTACTATCACTCCACCTAGAGTTGCATCCATCTATTGCATTAGAGATCATTCCATCCACAGAGCTCCATCACAAGGGAAAAATCTTGGGACATCTGCATCACACACAACATAGGGGGAGGATTTATTCTATTCCATGCACCATTTATTACATTTTTCTACACATAGTTAGCTCATTACATCACAAAGTGTGATTGACACAAGAGCAACCTAGGGCATGATCACACACACACAAAACTACATTTAGATCTGGAATGCAGTGCAATGCTCAGTTAGTAAGAGCAGAATTGTGGTAGTTGAGGTCAGTTTGACCCTTTCATATGTAATTTTATTTTTTAGGGATTAATGCTTGTTAGGGTTTTGTAGGTATTTTCATTCATCTTGGAATAACAATGAAACCTGAAGTGAGGCAACAAATCTGATGTGACACACAATGAGGGTTTCAGACCATCTACTGAACATGTAAAAACTAGTTCTGAAGCTTTTATGCAAACCAAGAAACCCATTCTGCATACCAAATCTCCCGTAGGAACCCCAGTCCTTCTTCAGGTGCCCCAATCTAGAGAAATAACCTAGATCCATCATTTTTGAAGCTCCCGCATAGTTGTACCTGCTTCTTGATTTTCCAGCCACACTTGCGACATAGTCCTTTCTCTTCGTCGAATTAGTTGAGTCACTTCCTCACTCTCTCTTGCACATTAGGGTTTTAATTTTATCATATTAGTTGCTTAATTTAGTTATATGCTTTGTTATTGCTTTTATATGTCCTCCTATATTATATTAACTAGCATTCCCATATCTCCATTTTTAGTTAATCATTTTGGTGAACCCGATCTTTGAATCCACCTTCGTTCTAGGGATTTTCTCATATTATCTATCATGGCTTCTAATGTCTGTTAAGTCTCTTTGCTTCAATTGATTCAAATGCACCCATCTTGTAAAGACGCTCTTTAAAAAACCCTAGAGACTATGCATCTACCTATCAACATATTACCTAC
This sequence comes from Taxus chinensis, assembly GCA_019776745.2. Classification (NCBI taxonomy): domain Eukaryota; kingdom Viridiplantae; phylum Streptophyta; class Pinopsida; order Cupressales; family Taxaceae; genus Taxus; species Taxus chinensis. Next base: position 85,622,082 of record CM034150.1, on the reverse strand, counting down.
CTAAGTAAATGTTATTATTGGTCGTCTTTCTGAGGACTCCCTTGATTCCAATTCCAATCAATCTATTTGTAAATCCATCCAAGCTCTTCATTATTTATTCAAGATAAATTTCAGGCTATGAAATTCAATAGCTTAAGAATACTTCTCAGGATTATGATTATATGTCTTCTCATATTCATCCTATGTCTTCTACATGTTCTTATATTAGTGAACCCGAAGTCATATCACTCCCTATGCCTCTCATGTTTAATCTCAATGCTAAGAAACACGATATTATTCCACAACTCATCACTCATACAATCATTAACTTGCCACCTACTCATGGTTATCCTCCTTATAGGCTTGCCAAGTATCAAGGTCTTCCATATTACAACTATCACTGAATAAATGGACATAATGACAATGATTGTTATGCTTTACAATGAAGTATCAAGTACCTTGCGAGTAAGGGTTTTTTCTCATTTGTTGCACAAAATTCTAATACAAATCATAAATCTCATTGGGTTCTCAAAACTGATCCATCTATATCTAATGAGAATCAGGCCATTGTTACTCAGGATCCTTCTATAATAAGTCAAGCACCTTATAAGAAATCGTCCCTCACAATTAATTCAACAGCGCCTCCTACAGAGTCATCTACGGTCTCACCAAGTCAAACCACGTCACCGCCTCCCACAATCAATCAAGATTCTTCTCCTATCAAGTCTTTTACAGTACCACCAATACCACCAAAGCTACCACCATTCAAGATTCCTCCCCATCCTACTCCGATGTCACATCCAATCACTTTTTTCAAAGAAACTACTCCTACTAATGGTCAAGATACATTTAAAATGCCACCAATATCGCATGGTCCTACTATTGCTTCGGCCTACCATTGTGTTTTCCTTCACTCTTATTATGACACAAACAACACTCTCCCACAACGACATAACACCTCTCACATCACTGCATAGATCTCATCATCATAGTACACCTGGGGTGGCGTAACACTCACATAACCCCCCCTCACATTAGCATCAACACATCTTTCATATGCACATAATCATACATCAATAGACAACCTCAACACACACTATTCGACCATTACTTGATTATACACTCTTGTGCTTTGGTTCACACTGGATTGTTGAGGGATTAATACTACATTAAACCCCACACACTGTACTATAGTCATCACACATCGCGTTTCATCAGACATTGCATGCCATACACAACACATTCTACAATTTACAACATTTTGGAATTTTCACACTCATACATAATACATTCTACTATTAGGGTATTTACACGTATTTCCTCACATCTTATACATAGTCATATACCTTACATCATACACTGCGCATCTCCATATTCTACATACTATACTAGTCTAGCATCATTTCACCTTACATACTACATTACTAGTATACCTACACATGTTTCATTGCACATTATACATTACCTTTTATACACTCTACACATCTAGCATTGCATCCTAAACACTGAGTATTTGCACATTCTCCTCATCATATGGTCATCTTGCATCATTACATATACTAATACCTTTGATACGTGTTGTTATAACCACCATATGATGCACTTTAGTTCCTCGGTCCATACTCGACTGTTGAGGGTTCACAAATCAAATGGAACTTACTCTCATCACATGTTTACAATTTGACCTATCATCATGCGACATTACTAGTTTAGTGATATATGCTATAGGATAAATCATCACTCACCTTGATGTAGCCTAGAATTCACTAGATGACACCCTAGATGCATTAACACATCACTCAGCCTAGACTCGGTGCTCACCCAAAGTGCGCAAAGGTACTAGGTCCCTCTTTTGGGTTGCTATAGTAGAATGTTAACATGATGAAGACTTAAAGCATACATATCCATAACTAATACATTATTATATAGTGCATGAAAGATCTAGATCTAAGAAAAAATAGGTTTAAACAATAATCATGATAGAAATAAGAACATGCAGTACCCAATTATACATAGGAAAAAACACTTATGTTTAGTCAATATCTTCCATCTCTTAATTATCACAATAACACAAAAGCTTCTTACAATACTAGAAATCTATGCCGAAGCGTGCATGGATCTGATACGGTAATCCAGAAACATGTACAATATGTTATCTATCTCTCTATATCCGTCGTCTCTTACCAGATAATTTACTACATATATATAGGGTGGGGGATTTTCCCTTCACCGCTTATCTATTCTAAAAATAGGTTGCATGCTATTAGTAGTCATGCGTCATTTTCATGTATAGCCACACATGCAAGTGTGCTATCTATAGGCTACTGATAGTTAACTAAGGTGACAATCCTATTCTTAGAATGTCTATATGTAAAAGCACTCTGAATTTGATCCTTCAGAAATAGACAATGTGTGGCGCGCATGTCTTTACATCGTTGGTGTGTTCTGCACACCATCTTCTAAAAAATAGATCTTCATGCCCAAAAAACGGCTAAGTCCTGAAAACTAAACTTATGTTCCACATGTGCATTCTTCCTATCCATTTGTGCCTTTGCGTATGAGTTACTTTCCTGAGTAGACTTCTTGTGTGCTTTCTCTGTCAAGGGTTCTTTGATTAACATTACCCCACACTAAACTCATTGTCACCTCGACAATGGGTATCTCCAAAAGACCAAAGTAAAGAATAGAAGAATGGAAATAATGGAAAGAATGAATGAATGTATGAAAGAATGTTTTACCCTGTAATCTCTTCCTTAACCTGAACAACTAATTCAAGATATTCCTATTTTATTTCAGCCTCCAAGGTCTGCCATTCAGCGAGTACTTGTTCTGATTTTTTTGGAATGTCCACAACAATGGACTCCAATTCATCCCTTGTAATCTCCCCTTTTTCATTTTGCAATACTAACACAATTCTGGATAATGAGGTCATTCTTCCCTCTAGCAAATCCATCTTTTACGCTATGAGCTTCCCAAGCTCTTCTAGCTGAGTCTTGTGTTGCTGCCAAGGCCTCGCGCTTCTGCTTATCCATTGACAATATTTTTACATAGCCCAATGTTTCCTCCTTTATTGCTCTCTAGACCTCATTGTTTTCTTCTAGGGTCTTTATGTTGATAAGCACCTCTAGAGCTGTGCAGATGTTTAAAGCCTGGTCGGCTTTCTTCAATTCTTCTTTTAGCACTTGTAAAAACCCTTCATAGGATGTAATCTTTCACATCACCGAAGCTTTCTCTCACTCTGCCTTTTATTCTGAATTCCTTGGTGCTGGCATGCGCAAAGGTTCATCTTCCAGTACCAGGTCCACCAAATTTCCTACATAATGTATCACTGAGGGAAACGTTTGTGGTACCTTGGTCTCCAAGTGTGGCCTAACTCTTATGACATTGTCTCCAATCTCCTCTGCAATGCTATAAATACAATGTTCTTCTTCTGTGCTAAGTCCCTCTCTTGCGTTTGGCATGCTATTTCTCCATCCTTAGTTTTAATCTCCTCTTTGACCACTCTAATTGTGGTAGCCTTGTCCATATTTCACCTTGCCACCTCTGTTGAGACTTTGACCAAAGCATTACTCACCTGTTCATATGACATGATAGTAGGCTTTACTATCATGTGTCTGGCCTGAGGTGTCTTCTTCAACCTCTGTGATACGCATGACTCCTCACATACATCAAAATATGGCTCATCCATGTGTGTGTGCATGGACCATGACAACTACTTCCTCGTGCACACTGTGGCCATATCTTCATCCATGAGCTCCTAGCCATATAAGTCTTTTTGTGTCAGTGTGCTCTAGAAATGGGCATAGACAATTTTACCTGCGTCCTCTGCATAGCCCATAGCTGGTGGAATGTGCTCTCCACTCGTTCTTCTAGACCGTTGCTGCTTAGGGACTTTAGCTTCTAAATTTGTGACTTGTGTCTCCATATCCTGAGTAGTCTCTACAGCTGTATCCTCTGGTCCCTTTTCTTCCTCTGCTCTCTCCTTTAATTCCTCATCCTTTTGTTCTTCTATGTTCTCTGGAAGTATAGGAGAATTAGGCATGCTTTCCTATGATTCTTCCACCTCCTCATTCAACTTCAGTTTCCTCCTTCTTTGGACAGTTGCCTCCTTCTGTGGAGAGAGTCTGGGTGATCTGCGCACTATTGGTGGAGTAGCACCTTGGGTTCTTGTTCTCCTGAATACCCTCTTGAATCTATGCTCCCCTTGGACTTCATTCAAGTCCTTATCATCCCCCTCTTGTGGCTAAGGTGGTGTAGTGGCACCCTCAGCTTCATCTTTATTCGTAGGATGTCTTCTACCTCTATGCTCCATACCACCACCACTATCTTGGCGCTCTCATCCTCATCATCCTCAACTTCAATTGGCTCTGTGGTCTTAGGCGTTGGGATGTTCTCCATTGTATGCTTTCCCTTTGGTGGTGCTGGAAGTGCGAACTCATCTTCCACATACTTCTTATTATCCTTCTTTGGATTTAGTTGGAGATACACCAGCACTGCTCCAATATCTCCCACCACCAAACTTATTGGTTTAATGCTCAATACATCTGAAATGAGTCTTTCAACATATGCAACCCACCCTAGATACACATATTTCTTCCTTAGTGTGTGGTAGTCACAATCTACCTTATCCGCGTTGAATGTCAGTCGCTGTGCATCTGTAAACTTGTGTACTGATTCCTAGAAGTACCTTGCTGTGAATGCATATGGAAACTTACACCAAGGGCTCCATGCTCCATCTTTCATGGAAAACCACGCTATACAGAAATGCTGGTATACAAAAAACTGAACTTCCTTTCCAACCATTGAAGGCAAGTCCTTGGGGATGCGCCATTCTTCCTCAAAAGCCACACAGAGCCTATCATACCACTTCTCAGCCCGTATGTACTTAACCTTACTATGTCATGGATCCCTCACACAAGTACTTCTTGAAGCATTCTACAGGCGATTTGTGTTCCATTGGATACTCCCATACCTTCTCCTTTCAGTCCATCAGGTACTTCGATCTCCATGAACACCAATGATAACAGAACAACTCCAAAGCTGATCTTTCCTCCTACGCGTGCTTCCTCAATGATTGTCTCTGTAATATAACATGAAATGTTATAGACTACTCCTTCAGACATCTTTTTGGCAATGTGTAGCCACATGGTGTTCACTTGTGACCACCTTTCCTGGTCATTGAGCTTTGTAACAAGATACGTGGCCGCTTGCACAACTAGATACTTCTTCAGTTTGTCGATGTCCATACTGCGTGGACCCTTTGTATACCCCAACTCCTTTCTGGTCTCCAATATTACGGTTTTTCTATTAGATCATCTCACAAATCATCTCCTGTGCCTTTCAACCCCGTTACTGTGGAGATGAGCACAGCTGAAATTTTGACTCTATGACCTGCACAGTAGAAAAATTCCTTGTGCACTCTACTCATGAGCCATTTGTACAAGGGCTCATATTTCCTGTAGTAAGGGAGCTCATATAGTTGGTAAACTCCTATCCTTTGTAAGAGCTTCTCACCAACATCGTCATACACCGACATGTCTTTCACTGTGCATTTATTTGTCTTTGTATTCAATAACGCGTCAAGATCCTTCTTATTCTCTATGGTATGGTGATTATACTCACTCACTTTTATTTTCCTTATGTGTGAATTCCACTCTTGGCCAACTATGACGCCCTCTAGATATTGCATTGTAAAAAAAATTTCTTTTTGGAGCCATCTCTTCTTCTTCTTCTACCACCTTCATTTCCTTCACTCCTGCTGCAACTGCTTTCTTGTGTACATTTCTACCTTGCAATCCTTTGTAGATCCTTTCTTCTCAAATTTTGCAAGGTGCAAAGAAAACCCTAGTTCGATTTAGCATGCCCTAGGTGAAATTGCATGCCCTAACTCCTCTTTGTCACCTCTCTTTTCTCAAACCCTTCACCACCGGGGACATAAGCTCCTTCTACGCATATATCTCTTTGTCACGACTGGTTACACACCTCTTACACCTTAAAATGATCACTTGGCTCTTCACACTTGGCTTCTTTCAAATACTCTTAATTGCAATGGTAAAAATGAACTCGCATCCCATCCTTATATATATTTTCAAATTTTTGATACATTCATTGCTCCTTCACCTACCAAATATCCTCTCATTAATTGACCAATTCCATCCTTTCCACGCGTTACATCCTCGTGCCCCAGATATAACCTTCTAGTGTGCCTTCCTACCCTCTGGTCACATACTTCTCTTCAGCATGCATCCTTGCACTCAAGTACCTCATCACTGTACCTTATCCTGGTAGTTATTATGGCCTCTACTTACCTCGTGTTATACTGTTCCTTCTTTCATCTCCATCCTTGGTCACTTTTGAGAAGTAATGTTTTTACTTTGACAAACACCCGTAGCAGCTTATTCTTTTCATCTTTCAATTCCCACAATCTTGTACCTGGATATCAACAACCACCCCACACTAAAAGGATGTGTAGTCCTCTGTGTATAAACATGCTTCATGTAGTAATTAGCTTCATGCGTGCAAGTGCATTTATTTCACAACAACAAAAACTAAAATGAAAAAGCATAGAGATAATGAAGGAAATACATCATGGAAATACATAATTGAAACCTAATCTAAATGGCAATACTACCTTATTACAAACACTAAGAAGAATTATTTATAGTAGGGCTTCAGCCTACTCTCGTTGAAGTAATTGGGTAACCGTGTTCCATCTAGTGCTTTTAACTGGCAAGTGCCTGTTTCAAGGATGTAAGTAATAACATATGACCCTAACCAATGTACCTTAAGTTTTCCTGGATGGTGCAAGAACTTAGAGTCATATGAGAAGTACCATTTGTCCAATCTCAAACTTCTTATCCCTTATGTTTCTGTCATGCCATGCTTTCTACCTGGCCTTTTCCTACTTCTGACTCCATCGTGTCTATGGCTCGTCACTCATCCAGTTGAATCATCTTCTCAATACGCTCATCTAAAGCCTACTCATTAGCTAGACCTCCAGCATGTGTAATGCACAAAGAAGGTAACATAAATTCTATAGGGAGAATGGATTCTGTGCCAAACACCAACTGAAATGGTGTGGCTTTGTTCAATCTCTTATAAGTTGTTCTATATGCCCAAAGAACAGCTGACACTTTATCATCCCAATCCTTTCTTCCAACATCACAAATTTTTGTCAATGTCTGGCTCAAAATCTTGTTGAAATCCTCAGTAGTTCCATTTTCCTGAGGATGATAGGGTGTAGTCTTATGGTGTGCAACCATAAAATCATCTAATAGGATCCTGATTGTTTCATTCAAAAAGTGTGTACCCCTATCACTTGTCAAGCTTAAAGGACACCCATATCTTGTAAGAACATTCTCCCATAGAAACCTAGTTGTTGTAGCCATTGTACAGTCCTTCGTAGGTGTTACTTCTGCCCACCTTGTGAGATAATCTGTACAAGTAATGATATAGTGCGACCCAGTCCTACGCGTGGCTGGCGAAATAGGTCCTACAAAGTTGATGGCCCATTTCTCAAATGGTTTGGCACTAGTAATTGGTCTCAAAGGCATCTCATCTCTTTTCCCCTGGTTTACCTAGACACTGACAATGGTCACACACTTTGCAATACGCTTTACAATCTTTATACAGTGTCTCCCACCATAATCCAGCAAGTAGGATCTTTCAGGCAGTTGCATCACCTGCATAGTGGCCTCCTGTAATACCACCATGGGATTCTTCCATAATATCCTTGCGCTCATGCTCTAATACACAATGGCGTAATACTTCATCTCTACCTAACTTGTAGAGGTCACCACTGATTAACATAAACGGTGTCGTACGTATAGCAAGTTGTTTCTTTTCTAATGCCTTCATTCCTTCTGGTGCCACACCAGTCTGTAGAAAGACAACAATGTCTTCTAATTTTGATGGTGTGTTGTAACCTATATAACTGTGCATCTGGCATGGTTTCTTCAATTTTCTGTGCTTCTTCTCCTGAGTGAATTCTAGACAAGTGGTCTGGTCCAGAGTTACTTTTCCCTGGCTTCACCACAACTATGAAGTCAAACTCTTGAAATAGGAGTACCCATCTACATATGTGCCCTTGTAAGATGGGTTTGTTCACCAAATACTTCAATGCCATGTGATCTATATAAAACACAAATGGGGTTGCTAACAAGTACTATCAAAACTTGTGCAATGCATAGATCATTGACAAAGCTTCACACTATGTAGTTGTATAATTCTGTTCAGTAGGAGTCAACTTCCTACTAGCAAAAAAAATTGGATGATCTACAATACCTTCGCCAGGTTGAGCTAACACAACGCCAATGGCCATGCCAGAGGCATCCACATGCACATGAAATGACTTATCCCATGAGGGAAAATGTAGAATGGGCGTGGTAGTAAGTTTCTCCTTTAATATCTCAAACACGCGCTGCTGTGGTTCTCCCCAATAAAATGTACCTTTCCCTTTTAGTAATTCTTCCAAGGGTGCAACAACTTTGGCATACCCTTTGATGAACTTCTGATAATATCCTGTGTGACCCAAAAATCCACGCACCTCACTTTGACTGGTAGGCACTTCCAGGCCTAGAATGATTGCAACCTTAGCTGGATCAACCAACAAACCTTCCTTGCAGATTATATGTCCTAACAATATTCCAAAAGGTGTAGCAAATATGCACTTCTTGATGTTTAAAGAGATACTCAATTGTCTACACCGTTCAAACATTAAGTGCAGATTGTCACAATGATCTTTCACAAGCCCATATACTATCCAATCATCTAGATAAACCTATAAAAAGTTGTGAATAAAATCTTTGAATTCCTGAACAACTATCTGTGAGAATATAGTAGGCGAATTTTTTAGTCCAAAAGGCATCACAATATAGGAAAAACTACCCCATTCAGTAGTAAAATTGGTCTTTTCTTGATCCTCCTGAGTAATCCTAACCTGATGATACCCGGAAAACCCATCTGTGAAGGAATATATTTCGCGCCCTGCAACTCCTTCTAGTATTTCCTCAGTAAATGGCGTAGGGAATGGATCTGTTACACATGCAACATTCAGCTCCCTGTAGTCCACACATATTCTAATTCATCCATCCTTCTTGAATAATGATCACCATTGGACTAACCCATTCTGACTCATTAAGGGGCTTGATAATTCCATATTTCAACATGTTATCAATATCCTCTTTGACCTGTTCGCACAAATTGGGGTTCATTCTATAAGGCCTCTTTCTAACTGGGCATGCACCGTCCTTAAGCTTTATCTTCATTTCCCCAAGTGATTCATGCACGCCTTTAAGTTCATGATACCCTCGAGGGAATAAGTCTTGATAATCCTTGAGTAACTCAATGATCTTTGCCACTTCCAATTCTGACCAATAGTCTCCAATTATGACCTCCTTTGGCTCAGCCTCCGAACCTATATTCACCTTCTTTGTCTTCATGGGTTTGTGATAGGCACACATATCCTTGTCTGCACTGTCCAAGACCTCGCGCACCCCTTGTAAATGTTCAATATCCAGGTTCTCAGCTTCCTCATCATCCACGATGTAAACCATCTTTCCTTTCTCACTCTTAAGGCAAGCGCATTCAAGTAGTATGGAGTCCATTTCTTCTTCCTTTTCAAAATGTGTTTCAGACTTTGTCGCACCAAATAATTCTTGAATATGCTCTTCGGCCTTTGCACTATCTCCCATAGTTAAGTGCTTGACAAATTTTAATGCTTCTTCAACTGGAGGTTTAGTCGAGAAGTGGTCAAAGGTTTGGAGCATTCCTGCAGTCAAATTCTACCAATTCCCTGTCTCTCGATGTAGTTCTGCGTATACATACCAGGCGTGTGCGCACATCCTTGTAGAGTAGAGTACAATCTATGAACCCAGAGTGAAGGTGGTAATGCTTCATGTCCTGGTGTCTAGAGTCTCTCACACTGTTGAATGTGATGCTGAACAGGTTGATCACCATTATAAGTGTAGATCTGCGTAGGTGCATTGCTCTTTAAAAACCTAGTAGATAGGGTGATTCCAATCTCCTCCCATTCTAGAAGATTGTCTCTGTGGACTACCCACCAGTGCATGCTGTTGTCCCGCGCAAGGTATACACTAACATATCTCTTCTCTTAATTTGATCTATCCACTATGCTTCCATGGCTTTAAAAAATACTTTCAAAAATACTGTGTTAGGGGTTAAATTTGATCTTCTGCCCCTTCAAATATACCAAGGTACTATATATAAAAAAATGCGGTCAAATACCTGTGACGGTCCAAAATCAAATAAAATGAAGTCCATTCTTACACGCAACCACCCTTTTTACCTCGCGCCCTACTAGTTCATATGTACCATGAGCCCAATTGTCACAAGAAATACTCGTAGTATCACTAATAGAATGAGAATCCTCCCACTGTAGGATGCCTTCCTTTGATGGCTCATTGACCTCTGGGTCCTGAATAGTGTGTACATAGATTTTGTTTAAGTCCTCCTCACTTAGAGGCTCAACATATGGTGTAGACTTCCCATCTGTCAAAGGTATCATAACCCTTTCCTCCTTGTTCTCAAAGATGATATACCCCTTATTGAATCTCAAGTCAGCATTATTTGCATAACACCAAGGGCATCCAAGAAAGGCTAGAAAACTACCTGCTTCTGCAAATGCTAATACCTCAAAATCCCCAGTGAACTTGGCCCCTTGTATGGTTATAGATGCATCCTTTAAAACTCCTATGGGAGTGGCCTTAGTCCGGTTTTCCATAAAAAACACATTAGATGATGGCTACAATGGAGGCCTCCCCATTTGTACCCATGCATCTAATGTAAGAACATTTACTTCTGTACCTGTATCAATCAATATGTTACTCAATAACCATCCATCCACAACAACATTCAGAGTAATTTCCTTGTCATAGTCAATGCTATCAGGGGGGAAGATTTACATGCAGGATCTATTGTCCGGTCTCAATACTTGTGCGTGAAAGTGTTCCCTTTTAACCAACTTCCTAATAGTGGAATGATGTTCTCCTGGCACAACATTTTACACACTTCTCTCAGATCATCAATATCATTTTGGACTGTCTTTGATGCTTTCTTCTGCTCCTTTAAGTACTGTATCTCACCCTGAAGATTCCTTATTACTTCCATGGTATCCTGATAAACCTCCTTCTGATAGGCAGGATCTGGGTACCGGGCATGAAGGACATCATCCTTAGTGATGGTAGGTTTCTGTTGTAATGCCTCTCTTGTGCGCACCACTTCAGCTCATGTAGTAATCTTCACTATTAATGCCTCAGGTCTTGGTGCTATCTTGGGCATCCACTGATCTTCTACCATGTGCTAGATTCTAACCATCCTGATGCCTTTTTTTTCTTTCTTATGTTGCTTACTCAGATGCTCATATAAGTCCGGGCACTCTTCATAGCTATGGTTCTTTCCACATAAAAGAACATGCAATATTTTGAGGACATTCACACCTATAGTGGTTAGGAGATCTACACATATAACATGTTCCACGAGGGAACTCACTTGTTCCTCCACCGCGGCCTCATCCTCCATATCAACTATGATATCCTCATCCTCTTCCACGACCTCCTTCAAAATGCCCCTCATTCCTGTCATAGTGCGTTTGATTATGATCCCAATCTTGGTGCTCATTCTTACCCTTAGAATTATCCATTATGCTTGTCTATCATACCCCAATGTCTATAGCATCCTGGATCTGACCAATCAACCAAAAATCTTCAGTATCATGGGTCGTGGACCGGAAAATTTTACAGTAACAAGATACATTCTTCCTTATCATGTGTTGTAACAAAGGACAGTGACTAGCATCATGATTCAAATGACAGATCTCATAGTCCAACAGTAATGAGCATATAGATCTGTGAGGGCAACTATCCTTGGTGTGACCTTCCACTTCACAATCTGTACACCAAATTCCTGAGCATGTTTCATGGGCTGAATTTGCTGATAGCTTCTCTAACTATTTTTCCATAGCTACAATCTGTGCCTCTAAGAATGGACTAACACCAGTGTCAATGCTCCCAACTTCCTCAGCACACAAAGCTTCTTCCAGTGCTTCACGTAGATCGGTGTATGTCTTGTGTGACAGTGCTCTTCTGAATGGTGTAATCAATCTGCCAACGAACTATTTTTCATGCTGGATTGCATGAATATCATAAGAAATCTTAGATATGAGTGTTTTAAAATAGGCATCATACTCACATACACTCTCAGTAGTGCCTTTCTTGATATCCTTGAGCATGCTTATACTCTTCTGCTCAAATTCTGGGATATAGAACTCTTTCAAGAAAGCATCCTTCAGCGTGCTGCATAATCCACGCAAGTTTGATCAGGGTCAAACTTCCTATACCAGTTATGTGCACGTCCCTGTAATGTAGTAGCAAATTGACTTGCTTTGCACTCAGAAGTCTATGATCCCTTTCATGTGCCATAATATTTCACACATGTGCACATGTTCAATAGCATCCTCTATGCCCCTATACTCTGGAAGACAAAGAGACATATCCATATAAATATTATGGGGTTGGTGCGGACCTTGCCCACCTGATCTAGAACCTCCTGTGTTTCCCCTACCTCTAGAACCACCAGATCCACTGAAACTAGAACCACCTATACCTCCTGACCCTCCACCTATAGCTAGAATAGGACCTGTAGATGTACTCCCATATGCTCCGATAGTAGTACTATACTGAACCCCTACAGTTTGTGTGGTAGTTCCACTTCCAGAGGTGAATCCAACATTCTACACACATTATGTGCAGATGATGCGCCTGAAAATGTTCCTCCAAATAACATTGAAGTTGTCTGGCCTGTCATTGATGTACTTGCTCTTTGACTTACTTCGGTTCTCCTGTTTCCCAAATTCACTTGCTGATTACTTGTCATACTAGATACTGGAAAACCAAGCGCAAGGGCTAGGTCACTAGGTGGATTAAGATGCATGCACCCATGGCCTAGGTAGTCTCTGCTGGTGCACTTCTATGTGAGGCCAAGGGGGATCTCTATCATGCTTTTCAAGATGGGGGAGTTCCTGATGCTCTGGCTCCATGTCTTCTACGTGATCTTCAAATCCTTCATGAGCCATCTCTCTCCTCAACGCCATACTTTCTGCAATGGTACGTTGCTTCTCTATCTCCCTCTCACGTGCCTCATTATACTTAAGTCGTCTTTCCTCTCTTTTCCTTTCTGCCACTAGGTCTACCATCTTTCACCAAACCTGTTCTTTCCCTCATGCATGGTGAGGTTTAGTTAGCCATCAGTTTACTCTCCAGGTTCAAAGTTACCATCAATATCTTGATCGCCAGTGGAATACCTTGCAGATATGCTCCTCTAGGATACCACAAAAACTAGAATTCAGCTACCTCTGGGAAAGAATACGTTGAAATTGAATATTCCAGAATATAACTATTTAGAACACCATGTATCCACAACGTGATTCCAGATCAGATAAGCATCATAAAGGGCCTAAAATTCTTCCTATGTCTAGACAAGTGCGTGATACCTCTAATTTCACTTAGATGCATAAGCAATCAACCACTCGTATAATTCTACTGGAAAGATGGCGAAAAAGCTCTCATATAAGCTATCATACAGATTTTGTTCTACCCAAGTGCGTGCATTAAACTCAATTGCAATGTTGAACCACTGTGCATATTCTTCCTCTAGATCATGTATCCACTCCTCAATACTTGCTAGAGTTAACCAGTACATCTTCATCGTGAACCATCCTGAAAATAACTGAAAAAGAGGTCCCAACAATGGAACCAATGATGCAACCTAGAATTCACCAGATGACACCCTAGATGTGTCGGCACATCACTCAACCTAGACTAAGCACTCACCCGAAGCGCGCAAAGATACCAGGTCCCTCTTTAGGGTTGTTGTAGCAGAATGTTAACATGATGAAGACTTAAAGCATATGGATCCATAACTAATACATCATTATACAGTGCATGAAAGATCTAGATCTAGGAAAGAATAGGTTTAAACAATAATCATGATAGAAGTAAGAACATGTACTACCCAATTATACACAGGAATAACACTTAGGTTCAGTCAATATCTTCCATCTCTTAATCACCACAATAATACAGAAGCTTCTTACAATACTGGCAATCTATGCTGATGCACACATGGATCTGATACAGTAATCTAGAAACATATACACTATGGTATCTGTCTCTCTATATCCATCATCTCTCTACCAGGTAATTCACTACATATATATAGGGTGGGGACTTTCCCTTCACTTCTTATCTATTCCAAAAATAGGCCGCATGCTATTAGTAGCCATGCGCCATTTTCATGCATAGCCACACATGCAAGTGTGTTATCTATAGACTACTAATAGTTAACTGAGGTGACAATCCTATTGTTAGATTGTCTCTATGCAAAATATCTCTAAATCCAATCCTTCAAAAATAGACAATGTGTGGTGCGCACATCTCTGCATCATTGGTGTATTTTGCACGCCATCTTCCAAAAATAGATCTTCATGCCCAAAAACGGCTAAGTCCTAAAAACTAAACTTTTTTTCCGTGTGTGTGTTCTTCCTATCCATTCACGCCTTTCCGTATGACTTGATTTTCCGCGCAGACTTCTTGTATTCTTTCTATGTCAAGTGTTCTTTGATCAGGCTCATTCCTAGGATAGTCACTATGTCTTAGCATCGATCTCTACCTCATTTTATTCCACTAATATATTGATTACCTTAGACCTCAATAGTGCATCGATATCCATCACTGATAAATTTTACTACACTACAACCTTCATCCTATATTCATACCTCACATGCATATAGACTTCATTCACCACCATGACATTTGTCGACCATACCAGCACTATTAGATCAGTGTCCTACACTTTTATCATCACAGACATCAAGTGGAAGACCTTCTTCCTTCACTATCATTGGTTAGTTTACTCATTTCTATATACTTGGGGGCATAGCACTTCACATTACCCCCCCCCCACCTCATCTTAACATAGCTAAACGCATCCTCTTCTACATTCTTATACATTCATCTCCTCACATTAAGCATGTTTATCATACATTCTAGTGTCATTACTCGATGACCTACTATTATGCTTTGGTTCACACTTGACTATTGAGGGATTACTACTACACTGAACCCCACACATTGCACTATAGGCACTATAGTCATTATACATTTCATTTCATCACACCTCTCGTGTCATATCACCATACATGCAACATGTTATATCTATTTCAAAAATTTCATTATCTATACACATTCATACATCAGTGTTCACATATTTTTTTAGTTTTCATCGCAGATATATATACCATTTCTTACATCATCCACATATTTATCAATTGTACACTTATTACACTGGTATGCATGGGGGCATACACTATTAAGCTATTTCATAGGTGGTATTGTCTCACATCTTCATACATAGGCACTATACATATACATCAACAGTATGCATCTCCTTTGAAATTACTCATTATTTCTATAACATGCTAACGGGTGTTTACATGTGCAACACTTGTCTTGTAGGATTACATGTTACCATGATAACTTATTTTACATGATTCTACTTCATCAAATGTGTCATGTTTATCTTACTTATACTGCGGGATTTTCCCTATGTTTGTTGTGCACACTTGCTTTGTTTTTTGCATGGCCATGATGACCTTGCATGTCTTGAGTCATCATGACTGATACTCCCGATGTTTGCAACCCACTTTTGTGTGGCTTACTTTCACACATTTTATTTGCATGTTTCCATGTGACATTTCTTAGTAGCTTAGTGACATATGTTTGCGTAGATTACACATTGTCTTACTACATCTCATGATTTTTTGTACTAGCACCTTGTCTATGGCTAGCCACTCTTGTTTAATGTTGTGTGCTTTGGTTTAGGGACCAAATCACATTCCCTCCCTTATAGGGAAGAAAGTTTTAGGGTATGCATTTGGTCCTCTTTTTATGGCCACATTCTCATATTAGTGATGATCACATGCGCCCCCTAGGAGGGGGGCATCATTTTGGGTTTTATAGTCTATCACATACCTACATTTACACACAGTTATACATCAACAGTGCACTTTCAACCCTTGGAATCAATGGGTTTACATATAGTGAATGAGTTCATACTAGTCTAGATGAAATCCATACATAAATGAACTTTTACAGGACATGGTGTCCTTGGCATTTGAAGGAGGCACAGTTAATGGTTGGAGGATACAGTAGCATTCCTCCCAATAATTCTTCTACATACTGCATACTGTCGGATCACCCAGAAACACTAGGATGATCATAGAGATTTCTTCACACATTTAGGGAAGCAATTAAAGGTTAGTAGGACATTTAGCATTTCCTCCCTATACTTGTTTGGCCTTTGGCATCGTGATCAGCCCAAAAAGTCTCTTGATCGTACATGGATATCGCCTTCTACAAACTTTCTCTCAACATGGATCCACATGCACATGTTCCATTTACATTTTTCATTTAATGTTTACGTACTTAGCCCTTTACATTTTCACATACATGTGTTTTTACATAGCGTTTTTTACACTTACATACATATATATTTGACTACTTGATCATTTTCTCCATTGCAAGTCTAGGTCGTATGAGAAACATTTAGCTCAAACTTGGATTGAAAAACAACACAAAAACTACGTACTACAATACAAAAAATGCTTAAAAAACAACTTTCACGGTGGTCTTGCCTTTATATACTAACCATGTTTAGGTACACATGATGGCCTTGTAGCTACACACATTTTTCCGCCCTAGGTTCGCTCTCATCACTTATTTTGCATTTCTCATATTTAGTTTCCATGTTCCATCATCTATTTATCATTCCAGGCTTTGTCTAGTCCTTAGAAACACTTTCTTAATTGATCTACATGGTTTCAAGTATGCATCTCTATCTAATTTATGTTATAGATTTTTGCTCTCACCAACATAAAGTGGGGGCAAATGTATATTTAAAATCAAAAAAATTGGGCTATTTAAGTCCCTGTCTCATACTACTATTTAGAGGTTTTTAAGAGAAGAAAGTATCTAATTAACCATCTTTTTTGTCTTTTTCTAGTCCTTTGATATACCATCTTATTCTACATCAACATTTTATTTCATCATTCCTGACCTTGTACTAACATTTTACTCACCAACATAAAGTGCCCAGAAAATGTAATCACAAAATCGTCGTTTCAGCGATTATTTAACCTCGAGGCATTAGTGAAATCCACACATGAGGATCAGAACATCCCACCACGCTTTCGTATCCCAGACCCCGTGGCTAGATTTGCACCCCGTATAGCGGGACCCCGCCTTGCCCTATCACGAGCCCCGGTGTGAACACTGCAATGCCGTTGTAGCTACCCATTTTGAACCTGGGTGGTTTCTCTAATAACCAAATGTAACCCGTTACACCAAAAACCTCGAGGCATTAGTGAAATCCACACATGAGGATCATAACAGATGCTCAGGTTTATTTTGTAGCTTTCCCAGAAAAATGAGTCAAAATCCTATTTTGGTAGTTAATTACTCCAACTTATTATGGAGAACCCTATAAATATAAAGTTATGAGACCATAATGAGGGACCAAACATTATTGGACTACTATCACTCCACCTAGAGTTGCATCCATCTATTAATGAAGATCATTTCATACCAGAGAAGCAAGCTAAATCACAAAGTTCAAAAATGGATGATACTAGGATAAAAGTACTATATCATAGACCTTGGCCACATTAATCTATTCTATGCATCATTTATGATCATAAAGTAATTCTACACATATGGTGTCTCGCTGGATGACGTAAAGTGTGACTGACACAAGAGAAACCTTGAGTTTGATGGACACACATAAGAACTCTTTTGTTGGTTCTAGAATGTAGGCGTAGTTACTTAGTAAGTCTCACCTTTTGGAGCTGAGGTCAATCTGATCCCTTTTATTATGCAGTTACAATTTTCCAACACCAATGATGCTTGATTAGAGTATGAGGCTCTTTTACTTGACCTTGGAATAACAATTCAAGATATGGGAGAAAAGAATCTCTGAGTACAAGGAGACCATGCAGAAACCTGGTGGTAACGCAAGTTTGAAATGTATTTCAAGTTAAGACTATGAAAGGACTAAAATAGTATAGAAATAGAGTGTGGGATTCAATTGAGTGATTTGAATATTTTTCAATTACTGCTATGCTGAGAGAAAATAATTCAAGAGAAAATGATTTTTGCAGTATCTGGTTCATTACTGATACCTGTTTCCTGATTTTCCAGTCCACCTCTACGACATAATCCTGCGACTGTTAAAATTATTTGGAGGCCTAGTGTTCCTGATAGTCTCAAAGAATTGACAGATTTTCAATGATGATCATCACCTTATCTTATTTCATTTGAATTGATTAGTACATTAATTTCAGTAAATATGTCCTCCTAGATTAAGTGAAGTAGTATATAAGAGAATCTATCTCATCAATACTGAAAAGGGAATTAAATGTGAGAATGACTAAGAAGGTTGTATTAAATTGAAAGGAAACAAAATAACTAAAGGATTGGTAAGCTTGGAAGACCTTTTTGATAAGCATGATCAATTCATTGAGCAAAGAACATAAGAAGGTAATGTTCAATGCACTGAATGAGAATAGTTGAATATTGGAACTGATGAAGACTTCAAATTTGTTAATATTGGTAAGTGTTGATATTTCAAAAATTTTTTGTTTGTGAAACTCCTAAAAAGTTACATAGATGTTTTGACTTACTCTTACGAAGATTTCAAAACCTTCGAGCCTAGGGAGATGCAACAATATATTTCTTTGAAGCCATGTATACAACCATTTCGACAAAAAACAAAGATAATTTAATCCTAATATTGCGTGGAACAATTTAAAGAGATTCAAAAGATGCTGAATGATAGGATTATGTTTCTAATTCATCACTCAGTATGGATTGCTAACATCATGCATACTATAAAGAAAAGTGGGTAAATAAGGATTTTTGTTGATTTATGTAATTTAAATAAGGTCTCATTGAAAGATAACTACCCTCTTCCTATTATGGATCAAATCTTACATGATGAAGATGCAAGTTAAGAGGGTGACCCAAGAAGAAATAAAAAATGTAATGTAGCTATAAGAACTCCAAAGGATGATGACACATAATATAATGCTAATGACATCCTTTTACCAACCTGACATGCATGCTCAAGCACCCGAGTTTCTTGAAATTGACAATGATGAATATTCATAGAAATAAAAGGGGAAAAATGTATTAGAAAAAAAACTCCCTTACAAGATAATATTTTTTCAATCCAATTAACCAAACATGATCCTAGTTACATGCCCTCATAATACACCTATTGTGTGTTATTTTAGAATTATGAATAATGGATAAGTGAGTCAGCCTTGTGGAAGCATGTAAAAAGAAGGAACTGTGCATTTGGTGCTAAACCCAAATAGTATTTAAAACCCATGAGGTCAATTTGGATAGTTATGCACATGGTAAATACAAATATCATGCCAATTGATTTAGGAAGTGGATGTGGTGTGGCAACCACAAGGGATCAAACAACAAGTACATCAACACAAGGTAGAGTTGCAGTTGTCGCACAAATATATCTCACCCCAAAAAATTTATATGAGATGTCATTACATATCTCATAATATCGTAGAGTTAAGAATGTCTTAGAAAATGTGTAAAATTGAGAACTAATATGGCGTTCCAAAGGAATCACCTCTTCAGAGCACAAGGTAAGGTCAATTTTCCACAACCTTGTTGGATCACATGCATGCATGGTACTGATAGCATGAAACTGAAAGCAATGTACCCTCAATAATTGGTAGTTGACTATGACCAACTAAAGGAAGCACTCCTTAAGGAATTTTATATTCCAGAGATTGAGCAATAAAGTATCTCCACATTGAAATACATACTTTGGGAGTTAACAAAGAGTGTGTGTGCATATGATGCACGGTTCAAAAATTTGATTTCTAAGTGTGTCTTATGAAATTCATGCATGATGCGACATGCACAATGGGTTTGTATGTGGGTTACTCATGTCATTATGACATGCCCTATCCCATAAAACCTTCAATAATCCAAGAGGGAAACTGGAAGCAACATTGCACATTGAAGTAATAGGTAATATTGATACTGGGGTCATACCATTTATGGAGGCACTAATAATATCAATTGTAATAGTAGAAATTAACTGAAAATAATGCTAGAGAAATGCATTGTAGAATTTGGTGTACAAAATATGAAGGTGAAGGTCACACTAATACCAATTTCCCTCACTATAGTGTGTGTGCGCCATGCTCAAGGTATATGAAATTTTTGGGGATGGGTCATGATGTAAAAAATTGTCCCTTACTTCAACTCTTGACAAAAATAAGTGTCATTATACTACAAAATTTGTGATGAAAATATGCAAAATACAAAATATTATCATGAAATAGACCAAATACACAAGGCTTGAGCCCTAAGTATAAGACAAGAAATAGTAGGGAATAATCAAGAGGACCGCAGGGGAATTGTACATGATCGAGGAAAATGAGGATGTGTTGATCACAAAGGAGGAATGTTTCCACCAAGGAATTTCTATAAGTGTGGGTCCCCTAGATCAGTACTAAAGATATTCCTTGACATTCTCAATTTTCATGTATTATTAAGGAGAACACAAGGTGGAAGATTTCCTTGACCTGTATGTTGTAATGAAGGAGAGAAAAAAGGGAACAAGTATGATAAGGATTGCACATGCCCTCACCATATGAGTGTATAGATAAACTAAGAACACCAAAAACCAATCAGTTTCTAAAATCAATATCACTACCAGAAGATCCGTTGTGTGTGCAAGCTTCTAAGTCCCCCTTAAAAGTAATCAAACACGAACAAACTAAATCAAGAAAGGGTTATCCTAATAGAAAACAAAAAATAAGTCATATAGAATATAAAGGAGCTAGCTAGAGAGCTCCACTGAGAGAGAGAGAGAGTTTTCTTAGAGAGGAGACACATTAATAATGAGGTAAGGGGAATCCCAAAATTTGAAGAGTCAGAAAGAGATGAATTCAAAGAGGTCTAAAAACTATTGCAAATAGAAGGTGGCATCTCTCTACTTGGCAAACAAGTATCTCAAAAAATCAAGGATTTGGTAGTAGGAAAACATATTGGTCAAGCAAAGAGAAGGGATATCAAATCCACACAAGCCCAAGAATATGATAAGGAAATATTAGCTGATGTGTACATAGATGAGTGTGATTTAATAAATATGAATATTAAATATAATTTTAGAGTCACTACAATGATATAAAACATGATTAAATTGCTAAGTACTCTAAATATCCAACCGTGTAAGAAAATGAGAGAGATAGGGCACTTATATGATTTTCTCTTATCCTGAAGTACGTATGAATTGACGCAACTGATGAAAAAGTTTGGAAAAGTGTCAGGAATGCTCGATATAAATTATGGAATATGTAGACTGGCTTGGAAAAGGGTGCCTGGGCAGGGGCGAGGGCGTTTGGGAAACAGAGACCACCCTGTAGGCACTTGTGACTGCACAATGTCGGAACCTGATTTTTCCTATGTCACTAGCATTTCACTATCCTTCACTGTTGGTTTCTTGAATTCCGTTGGATGATCGCCAAATTTTCTGGTAACATGCAAAATAAATGATATCCTACAAAACCCCCAAACTATATCAAATCCTAAAAAATAAAGATGCAAATGGGGAGTTAGATTGACCTGGATGGTCACCCAAATGAGTGAACTTATGATCCGGGTGCTACACTACATCTCAAATTCCATGTAGTTCTATGTGCTTGTGTGTGAAATCATGTCCTTATGTTTCCCTCGTGCATTGATGATGCCAAGATAGTGGGGTGTAGCTAGATAGAATACAAATGTGTGGAATGGAATTCATAACATCCCTATCCTATACAGTGTATGCAGAGTAATAAGCCCAAATGCAGTCCCTTTGATAATATGTAGATAAATAGCCCTCGATAAATTTCCCACCCATATAATAGTATGCATGTTGTGTATATATTGAGATCTCTTGCTTGAATTTTGACACTAATGACCTGACATGCCGACTAGTACCTTGGGATATGAGTGATAAAATCCAAAATACTAAAATAAATTGTCAAAAATAATATCAAACATATAGAGGGCAGAGGCAGCTAGGATGGACATGAGTGCCTGAGCGTTAGTGGTCAGTCTTGGCCACTAGTGTCCAAAGATAAATGATGAAAAATGAATGGAGACTAACTGATAGGGATCCCTATGACTTCACCAGAATTGGGTATATGAATGACAAGTGTGAAAGATAAAATAAATAGAAACCAACAAGACAAGTGGATGGATTAGGGAATGAGTCACCAGTGAATACTTTTCTTGCACAAGATCCATACATAAAACAACATACTTGTCAGTATAGTAAATAGTAGTAAGTGCGTGATTTTGTGTCTATAGATTTTTACATATAACATGACAAATAAAAATATTTTATAGTGTTTCATGGGATTTTGTAATGTTTCATGGGTGTTTGTGTTGTTCCACGAGTTTGGTAGGGTTTCACGGGTATCTGTGTGTATCGCAGGTGGTTGTTATACCTCACATGTTGAAGGAACAAATTGAAGTGTTTTATGGATTTGAAATAATATCGCTCAATAAAGGATATATTATGCACAATGAAGAGAAATATACAGATGTTAGGGAGTGTTATGATACAAAGGAGGATTGTCATGCAATGAAGAGAAAACTCCAGAAAGTCCAAAACTTTCCGCGATGGTCGTGAAATTCCATGAAACTAAGAGGAAACAAGGGAAGTCTATAGGAGTCTTGAAAAACTTCAAGTATTCAACATTCATTCTATAAAGGCCAAGCCAAGATGAATATTCAAAAGGATGTTGACTCACAGAAAAGTCATTTTTATTCATGGAATGAACTTGGTATATAAATGGATTAAATTACAAAATTCAATGTGCGCTCAAGGTATTATTATAACATTTTGAAAAATAAAGGAAGAGCGAGAGAAGAGAGGAGTGATTAATGAAGATATATCAAGAGGATTTATGAAGAGAGGGGAAGAACAAACTCAAGAAGATTAGAATGTCAAGTTTCTGAAGAAGAATGAAGAGCGAGTAGTGCATAAACAAAGTGTAAAGCACAGGTGTACCTAAACAATAGAAAGAAGTGCAGAATAATCTAAATTCCATCATCAGGTTGAAGAAGAAACTACAACAGGTGGATCTTTGCATTGTTGAGGTTGGTGCCTCATATTATTGGGGATTGGTGTCTCCAGTGAGTTGGTGCTCGACATTAGGGATTGGTGTCTCCAGTGAGTTGGTGCTCACAAATCAAGTTGAGTTAGTGTTCGGAATTGGGGATTGTTGTCTTTGGTGAGTTGATGCTCACAAATCAAGATGAGTTGGTTCTTGGCATTGGGGATCAGTGTCTCCAGTAGGTTGGTGCCTACAATTTTTTTTAAAACAATTAATTTTGTGGTTGGATTTGGGCAGTAAATCCAAGCAGTCTTTTCTCTGTCGAAAGGGTTTCCACATAAATCTAGTGTCTACAAATGTTATGTATTGTATGATTATTGTTGATACGAGTATTAAAGTTTATAATTGATTTGCATTTATTTACGCCCAATATAAGTGTGTTTTCTGCATTTGGTATTAATGCAGTTCTGACTAACCATTGAAAGGTAGATCTCAGAATCACACATGACAAGTCAAGAAGGTTTCTCCTCAAACATGGTTCAATTTCCTGATGGAACTAATTATGCCTTTTGGAGTATAAGGAAGTGAACCTATATAATGATTCTTGATTTTGATATATGGCAATCTGCTGTTAATGGTTATATAGTTCCAACAACTCCTCCAATAGATCAAGATGGAAAGAAAGTAAGTGAGAGAAACGCAAAGGATATGAATGCAATATTGAGCAGATTATGTGATGAAAAATTTGTCAAAGTAATGCATTGTAGTTCAACAGAGGAAATTTGGGATAAACTCAAGAACATTTTTGAAGAAGATGAAAAAGTGAAGAAAGAAAAACTCCAAATACATAGAGGTCAATTTAAAAATTTAAAGATGAAGGAGGATAAAAACATTGTAGCCTACCTTCTTTGCATGGATGCAATTTTCAATACTATTAGAGGACTTGGTGAAGAAATTGAGGATGAAACTATTGTTCAAAAAGTGTTAAGATCTCTTCCTCTGAGATTTTATGCCAAAGTGTCTACTATTGAAGAGTTGAAAGACTTAACCATCCTAACAATGGATGATCTTGATGGGATCCTCACATCATATTATATGAACTGAAGGTGATAAATCATCAAAGAAATAAGTTGTGTTTAAAGCATCAAAGAATATGAAAATAAAGAAACCTGGACCACATGTTTGCTCCAAAAATGAGTCAGATGAAGAATAAGCTCACTTTGTCAGAAGGATGAAGAAAGGATCTAGAAAAAATAAAGGTAAGTTACCTTTTAAATGTTCTGATTGTGGTGAAATAGGACATTATGCCAACAAATGTTCATATAAAAACAAGGAAACATGGAATGGTGTGCGTTTAATATTCAAACCTAAGGTATTCTCAAGACAAAGCTAAAATTCCTAGCCATTTTCAACCACCTTGATGTTATCATAACTTAAGAGATGACTTGGCTAGAAACTAATGACGATGATAATTAGCAACATTATGGAGAACTGAGATGATAATTGGTGACAATGGAGCCATGATATGGATATCAAAAAGATAAAAAAGAGGTGACAATGACATATAAGGTATATATTGAAGGGATTAGACTAAGAAAAAGGCATAACAAAGGCAACACTCTCATTATGAAAAGTTGGGAGGAAAGAAATAACCATAATTGCACTAATTTGGAATTTTGATCTTCTACTTCGAAACATATCTCATAGTTCATCCTCACCCATGCCCTCCATCTAGAATACACCCACATTCTTCTTCAGACTCTAAAACATCATCATGTATGTCTTTGAATCTACCAAAAGATAGAAGTCATTGCAAAGATCCCCCCTAATCTCATCTTCCCCTAATTTCTCAACCATCAATGGAAAATAATCCTCAAACCTCATTACATTATCCACCCTATTTTTCATCTTACCCAGCTAATGGAGAGAATGGGAAACAAATGGAGGTGATAAATAGAGAGAAAGGTTATTGATTTGAGAATTTATAATGGAAATTCATTCAGTATTGGCATTAGGTATCGGGGAGGTTCACGGAAGGATAGGGTGGTGATTTCCAACAATGAAATGGGTATAAGGGAAGCTTCCTTTACACCATCCCAATACCTACTAAATTTAGATCTCATTGAGTTACTATAGCTGCCACTTATACGAAATGTGTCTAGTATATTATTTAAAAAGAGCTAATATTTGACACATATCTTGACATTCAAGGGTTTGTTATACATAAATACTATTATAAGTTTGTTAAAAAACATCTTCCTGTAAATTATGACTTGTAACAATATCTGTAAAAGTTAACATATATATTTTGTTCAAAATTTGGTAGAATGAATATTCTTCATAGCTAGATCAAAATGTTTATACTTTGTTAAAATATAATATCTATTTTCTATGTCAATATAAAAAAAATTATTTACAACTATTTAAAATTGTTCACCAAATGATTAAATTTTTTACTTTAGTTAAATATAACATTTGATATTTTCACTAAATCAAAAAATAGTTGGTATATACACTATTTGGAGTGGATCATTGTGTGGATGAAGAGCTTCCTACTTATATCATTTTTTCCTCCAAGTTTGGGGAATAGAATCAACAAATAGAACATGAGAAGAATCAATAAATACGATATGAGAAGAATCAAAAAATAGAATATGAGAGGAATTAACAAATAGAATATGAGATAAATCAATAAATAAAAGATGAAACTACATTATGCCAATTTAATATAGACATGAGATCCAGGGGAAGAAAGCACCAAGAAATTCTAAGTTAGAGAAATTGAGAGCAAGTAAACAAGGTAGATTCAACATGCCAATTTGACTTGTATTTTGCCCCCACTCAAATCAAACTATGAACCCAATTTTTAAACTACTACTTTTTGTTTCATACAACCATCCACAATCACATCATAATTTCCATATTCTTCTATTGATTTTTGTATTGTATTTCATGGTAAATATTTATGAATCATTAGATTATGTGCGCTTTCTTTGAAATTTTAACTATTGTTG
Source organism: Taxus chinensis (assembly GCA_019776745.2). Classification (NCBI taxonomy): domain Eukaryota; kingdom Viridiplantae; phylum Streptophyta; class Pinopsida; order Cupressales; family Taxaceae; genus Taxus; species Taxus chinensis. The sequence goes on along the minus strand of CM034150.1, from coordinate 85,595,877 downwards.
GATGAAAACAAAATAAATTTATCCTAGAGGAGGATAAGGTAGAGGTTTTTGAGGATGAAGTATTATGATTTGGATTTGGTTCACATTACGCAGCAACACAAGGTGTTATTTCTCTCTTATGAATTGTGGCAAAAACAATCATAGGGTGGCAAGAATCATAGTGTGCATTTCCTCGATTACGTGTTTTGTGGAAGGTGATCAATTGGGAAAAATAATAGGAGGAATAAAGCCATTATTAGGCAATTAGAAAAAGGCCCTTAGAAAATATGGAATACAAGTTAGGTATTTAAACAAGATTGTTGTTTGAGTTATGGAATACAAGTTAGGTATTTAAACAAGATTGTTGTTTGAGTCATGATCCTAAACTCTTTGCCATACTTAATAGTATATTTTCTAATGAATTCTCTCCAAACTATTATAGAAAGGGTTTATGTAATTTAGTTTTGGAATACTTATTAAAGTTTATAAATGGTAGATTTCTTATTCCTCTTATTTTATTATTGTTTTTCATGTTTTAAAGGAATGCATGCACAAAAATTCAATGTTCCATGGAGTCTCGAAATGAGGGGAAGGGTCTCAGAGATAGGAGGACCAAGGGCCTTAGCTTGGGGATGAAAAGGGAATGAAGGAGGGATGAAAACACAAAGATATATAGTACTGAAAAAATAGTTATAAAAAAATGTAGAAGGAACAACAAATGAAACTTCAAAATACTAAAGACATTGCATTGATGAAATTGCCAAATATCAATATATTAATATTTATATTTAAAAATGTTGATTACATTCAAAATTCAAATAAAATTACCCAGTGGCTCAATTCCTATAATGAGTCTAATCATCCCTAAAGTCCGCATTTACACTAAACTCCTCATCACTTGAATTGCTAGACTCCTCAAGGTTAAGCCCCTCCAAAAAGATGCCAACCAACCCTATTTGTGCCATATCATCATCAATCTGAGATGGCTCTTATGGATTTACATCTCATTGGAATGTTGGACTCTCATTGTACATAAGTGTACAACTACAAGCTTCTCCACTCTCCTAGAGGCAAGCTTTTTCCTCTTCATAGAGTGGATGAAACCATGAGTAGACTAGATTTTCTCATAAGTATAAGAGCTAGAAACCCAAGAAAACAAGTGAATAGCTAGTATGGATGTCAAAGAATTAGGCCCGTGTATAGTTCATCACGAAATTAGGTTCTCATATGCAATAGTCTTCCCATCTATCTTAACCTCTTCTGAATATCCCTAAGAGTGGAAACTTTTGTCCACTCCATACGAATAGTGTTGGTATTTTTAGACTTGTACATTTTCTAAATAACCTTCATGAACCCCTTCTTCACCTCTACATCTTGTATAGGGGTAGCTATGTTAGGCCTTTACACATACCAATTCGGGTTTAATGCATAAGAAACTATGTGCAAGGGGATATTGAGATTCTCCCATCTCTGATGAATGATTGGTTGAATATACTCATTGTATAATTGTAATCTAGGATATTTTCTCTTGTACAATGGCATTCATTTGGCCAAGCATACTATCAATGCACTCATATACCTCTCCAGGGCTAGGTGATTTAGAGTCCCCATATCTAATGAATTAGAATACTGGAGTAATGAAAGAGATAATGTATTTTGCATCAGCCCAAAATGTGTCACTCTTCACCACTTCCTTCACCCTCTTCCCTTTCTCAGACTTGGAATCGAGCCACTGATTCCACTCTTTTGTCATGACCATTACCTACAAAGGTTATTGCAACTCAAGCATCCTCTCCAAGAGAATGAAATATGATGCATATCTAGTCTCTACAGGTTTCAAAAACTCCATAGAGAATGTTTTGAAGAGTGTGTGTGAAACGTAGCGGTTATAGAGAAACATTTGCACATCTCTAGCATCATCAATGACCTCTTTGATCCATAAAAACTTTCTCATGTCCTTGAGTGAGTTATTCATGGCATGCACACAACAAGGAGTCCACCAAATATTTTTATAGCCCACCTTAATCAACTTTCATACAGATTTACATACTTGATTCTCATTCGTCACAACTTACATCACATTTTCATGCCTAACCTCCTAGATAACACCTCGTTTAGACACGCAATCACCAACTTTGGGTAATTATCTAGTCCTAATCGCATACTACTATTCATATGATTCCTAAGTGAGAAAAGTACTAACTAACCCATGTCTTTAGCCACCTTTATTTTCTTTCTATTGCTACTTTTAGTCTTACACCATTACTTGCTTAGTCTTCCTTTTAAATCTTTGACATTTTTCACCTTGGACACCAGCACCCAGCTAGGACACCAACACCAAGTGCCCTCATCCCCTCTGGGTGCCCCTATCCTCTTTGTAATTTACTCACACTTTTTGGGTCCTTTCTAGCCATTTCAGCATCTTATCTTTTTGGTAGTCAGCATTTTCGAGGTTAGTTACGCAATTTAAGTGAAGGAATCGTATAAATATAAATTTATGTGATCATGATAAAGGACCAAGCACTAAGCATTATCTATCACCACCTAAGGTTGCATCTAATAGCTTCATTACATCCATCTAGATCCATCACAAGGGACACAAGGGCTGGTTTTTTCATTCACTTCATATGAGGGAAGTTCATTTTATTCCATGCACAAATTTATTACATTCTACATCTAGCTAATTTCTTGTTATCCAAGTGCTATTGGCACAAGGGAAACCTAGGGCACAATTCTGCACACACACACACAACTACATTAGGTCTGAGATGTAGTGTAGTGCTTAGTCGTAAGTTCACCGTTGTGACAGTTGAGGACAGTCTGACCCCTCATTTTGCATTTTTATTTTTTAGGATTTAATGTCTATTTGAGGGTTTTGCAGGTCTATACTTCATTGTCAGGTTTCAAGTGCAACCTCGATGATATTGGTGTAACCTTGGAGCGACTAAAGGTGACTATAAGATGAACACCTTGTGACACCTCAGAGGAGGTTTTTTGAGCATTTCCACAGACCCAGGTGCACCCAGAAATAGGTCTAGGGTGTCCATGGGTGACCCCTGTCCCTCTCCAGGTGCCCAAGTCTAACCTGTATCTCTCCAAATACTGCATTTTATATGATGCTTCGGTATGATGGTAAGTTGCTTCATCTCTTTTCTAGTTGGTCCAAGATCTGATGCATTCTCGATAACTTTACTATGAATCATCTAAGGCTTCTTAACCTATCTTTACACATTAGGGTTTCATTATTTGTTTCTTAGTTGACTTGAGTATTTATTGTATGTACTTAATTATTCATTTATTTACTACAATGCTATAACATTCATATTAGGCATTATAATTTATATTTTAGCTTAATCATTTTAGATGAACCCGATCTCGATCTTTGCAAACTCCTAGGATCCTTCCTTCTTTTATTTCTAATAATTCTATAAACTTGTCAATCATGAGTATCTCCATTACATGAATTTCTTTCTCATTAATCCCTAAATTAATAGAAAGTGTCAAATAATATCGTAGCTATCAACTCGCATTCCTACTAATATGCATCCTTTATAGATTCAGTCTATCAAACATTTATAGATGACCTTCTCTGAACATATTGCTTTCCCGTCTAATCCTCATGTTGATATCACTATTTTTGGACAATGAATTAACATTGCACATCATGATTCACATTTACAATGTGGGTGTTAAGCATACTTTAATTGCGATAATGGATATGAACTCAATCTAAATCCCATGCCATTCCTTGAAAAGATTGGTATTTCAGCTGCTAATATTAATCCATCATGTCTTTCGCTTCATGCATGTGATGGCTTTGTTTGTCCATGCTTAGGTCAAATTACTCTACCTATTATGGTTGGACCAAAAACATCTTAACAAAATTTTATTTGTCATTGATTTCCCCATTTCATACAATTGACTGCTTGGTAGGCCATGGCTTCATGCCACGTAAGGCGGTTCCCTCTACTAGTGCATCAGTGTGTTAAGTTCCTATATGAGGGCATCAAGTATATTGTTTTTTGTGATCTTCATCCATACAAATATTACATCCATGATCCAAATACTACACTTCTTAATCCAATAAATGATACTACTAATGAACCAAAACCCACAAATACTTTGGATCATTTACTGTCACTTAAAGGTGTAATTTACATGATAGATTATGTACCAACTACATCTATGCCCCTTGCATCTGACTATTGCTATGATTCTTTATCAAGGGACCTGTCCCTACATCAGATGTTAGTCTAATTCCTCCACTTTTTCATATGCCACCTCTATCAGTACGACATCCTTTCACATGCACATTTTTCATGAATGATTCTTATTGGGAGTATATTCCATTCGATCCTACTTGTGATGTCACCATATGTTAACATGATGGGATGACTCGGCTAGGTTTCAATTTTGAGGAATTTTATCCTCTAACTCATGATCCTCATATATATTATGGATTGATCTACTAACACTGCTGCTATATGGTCTGCATGTCTTCCATATCACACGTTCTACCTTGCACTACAATCCTCGATCTTCTCCACTCACATTAGGGAAGTCTTAACTCACTTACATAGGGGGCACATTAGACCTTAATCATAATGATATATCAATTCCCCATGAAATTTGGTTGATGTTTTAATTTGTAATGACTCATTCCTCAACTATTCACCTAATCATCACTTGTTGGTATGCACATGGGTGCACTATTACCTCCTTTCACTAACGATGAACATGCTATATGACATGTACAACCTGTGCTTCAATGGCTCTTTACATGATCAACCTAACACTATTGTTTACCAAGTATATGATGTTTCCCCATTTGGATTTGACCATGATACCGACGACCTCTTAGATGACATTACACAATTATTCTCTTCATCCTACACACACTTGGGGGGAATTACATTTATTCCCTATAAATTTTGTTAAGATTTTGCACAAAATAATAATTTGTTGATCTGAAACTAAATAATGACTAGTTATCATACATATCACATGATTACATATATATAGGAATATACATTCCTAAAAACAAGGAGGTTGTTCAACAACACTCCCAAAAATATCTCTCTCAACTCCTACATATGTGAGTTGTTAAAACTCACCCAAACCAATATTGTTATATGATTTGTTTTATAATAATGCATGTAATAAAAAATAGATTTCCTAACATTCCCCCCCTTGGTATGAACATGGGGAGAAAGCAAATATGATAAAAATGGAAACAGAATCGTATGCCTCCACATACTTTTAGGTCTGCATACTGATGGCTTGGATCTTGTTGTCTGTATCTTGCTACACATGAAAAATATGCTTTACCATAGTGAATCCCATACCAGATGATCACACTTCCACTAATTCACCTACATACATGAAATCAATAGTTCCCTCTTTCACTTCCAGTGAATGCTAGATTTCACCGGTTGATCGATGTTAGAAGTATGACAATCGAAGAATCTCTAGAGTCAAAGGATCACTCTAGTTCAGCTTCCCTCCTATATAAATGTTCATAAATTCCAAAATGTAAATTCTCCTAATTTCAATCATACCAGTGGATGGAAACCATATTCTGTTTTATTCTGCACATACCACTTAAAGCAAACAACTAAAATAATATAAAATAGTGCCACCAAATCTGAATGCAGCCCCGTCATTGGTGACTGACAAGAGGTGTTGATCACCCTCCATCCTCCATTTACTTTGACATCCAGTGTCATGTTACTAGTTCAGCTGGATGTGATCATGAAGCTGAAAAACAACTCGAACGTCGGGTTACACCAAAAAAGTGTTCGTAAGGCAATTTTTTTTATTTTCAGACTTTTACAATGACTCGATTTTTTATATTTTTGACAACTTTTGACAAATACACTTAAATGAAAATAAAAAATAATATTGACACACTTACAAGGACTTGTGGATGCTATTAACCTTGAATTTACAACTTACAATACACATTGACTTCTACAAACAACACATTTTTATACAAACATTTTTGAAATACTTTCTCCAAAATGAATACTATAACAATATTAAGAAAAGTAATATTTACTTACTTTTCCTTTCTATCAAGGGAAAATATCACCACTTCTCTCAAATACTCCCACTATTTTTCTAATTGATATATTTGACCTATGGACCCTCTACAAAGATTGATGAGTAAGAAAAATTTATGTCACACCAATCAACCAATGTACATTTGTAAACATTTAAACTAGAAAATCTAACTAAAAACAAACCGACCTTGGTTTAAATAAAAAACACCTCTATTATTGGTTGATTGAAGTGTTTGCTACTTTTCTCAACATAGGATGAAAGGCCTCCACAGTCCACTACTAGTCAAATATCATGTTGCTGACTAGTGGATCATACCAAGACCACACCATTCGAGGTATCATCATGAAATGATGTGATAAATTATACAAATATTCCTCGTCAATTACACTGGTTAATGTGCTACATAATTTTCAAGTCGACCATGTTTGACAACATGCAACCTATCATTACATGGGCACAAAATTCATAAAAAATTCTTGAGTTGAATTGGGAGTGTGGAGAGTCGATTAAATCTCAAATCAAACTAGAACTACCATGTAAAGAATTTTGGAAGAGATAAGTTCAAACTAATTCATCCAAATCATGATAATACCTATGCTTTGTCAGGAGAAACCTTTTACATCAAGCTTATGGATTTCTATGCTGAGATGCAGGTGTGGTGGTTTGGAACTTGTTTAATCAAGCCAAGCTAGGTTTGCAAGTCCAAAGCTATGGAAATGGCACTGCTTATGTGACATTCAATCTTCCTCCTTTATGCACTATAGGGATTTACCAAATAACCATGTGGATAATATTGGACACACAAAATGGAGACAATGCATATTCATGCACGCAAGTTTAGCATTTCTTCGTAGCTATGAGAATGTGAGTCACCAAGTGAATAGTAATGCTTGGAGACATGATGCACACGTTTCTAAGGTGACAGGAATATAACATAAGAACATCTAAAATAGGTGCTAGCAATGCATGTAGACAAATGACATAGAGAGAACTTTAAATGATATGAAACTAGCAACCTTCTCTGATACCAAATATAAATTTGGTTAATAGTTTACACAAAATAATAATTTGTTGATCTGAAACTCAATAATGATTAGTTATCATATGTATCACATGATCACATATATATAGGAATATGCATTCCTAAAAACTAGGAGGTTATTCAACAACACTCCCACAAATCTCTCTCTCATCTCCTACATATGTGTGTTGTTAAAACTCACCCAAAATAATATTGTTATATGAGTCATTTATAATAATATATGCACTAACAAATATATTTCGTAACATTCCCTCCCCCAAAATATCAACACGTGTCTTACATTCATCTTTTTACACATCTAACTTCTCGCGTATACATAGTTACACATGCTAGCATCATCACTACCCTATGACACACTATTGTGCTATGATTCATACTTGACTGTTGAGGGAATATTATACACATTAAACCTCACACACTACATGCTTTACACATCACATACTTACGAAATCCTCTCATCACCACATCTACTACACATATTACGTATCTTGCTCATCTACTTATACACGCTGTGCTCACTACCTGATGATGCACTCTAGTCCAATGGTTCATACTCAACTGCTAAGGGTCCAAATCAAAATTAAACCTCACCTCATCACACCTACACCATTCTACACTTTAACCTTCACGACCAATCAATCAATATTTTTATCATACTATGTGACATTTTTAGCCATCACCTTATTCATACATTTTCATGATATACACTTTATACTAAATCATCACAATTTCTAACATCTTTCCCATACATCTCATGATATACACTTTGTGCTACATCATCGTGTTTTCTACCATCATCATATTCATCCATTTCATGACATACGCCTTGTGCTAAATCATAATGCATCCTAACACCTCATTCTATAACTATAAGATGAAATCATCCCTCCATCGCATATATATCATCATCATTCTATAATCAACCCTCCATGCTTAATTCACTACCTCTTTCTAACACATGAAGACACATTGCTCAACCCATTTCCAGATGACACACTCTCATTTATGGTTCATTATTGACTGCTGAGGGGCCATAAATAAATGAACCTCATTGCATACATCCACATCCACTCAGGGGACACACTGTTCCTATCATTCACAATGCATTCCATTCCATCTCATGCACAACATAATGCATATCTTGGTTGCATTTACTCTTGCTTACATTTACTTGTTACATGTTCACTTTATTACACATGCCAGATAGATATCTTATATATCATTCTCTTTATCATACACACATGCGCATTCACTTGCCTTTCTAGTTGTGATTGCAGATTTTACATGTCCATTACACGCAACATGGATGCTTGGCGCTGAGTACCTAGTACCAGTTTCACAACCGCTCCTGGGGGCATCCACTTTCGTACACTATAGGTGCTATTGTTTCATTTTGTTTTATAACACACTCCTTTATAAGATTATATACACCTTGACATACTTTTAATCTTTTCTAACATGCTAATGGGTGCTTCATGTGCAACATTTGTTTTGTAGGATTATTTGTTTCCATGGTTATTTGCTACACTATTTTCTTTTGCTTGTCATTGTTTGTGGGATTTTCCCTATGTCTTGCTTGTTCTATGATTGCTTGCAGCCACTACAACCTTGATTATCTTGCAACATCATGAGTGATGTCCCATGTTTACAACCTGATTTTTGTGGTCTACATTATCTTATTGCATGTTTACTTGCGTCTTAAGCTTACACACTATTTGTTAGCATAATTTTTGTCTTTTACATGAGTGTTTATATTTGTTTGTACTAATAGTTGTTTTCTTAGCCACTTGTTTGTGTGTGCCTTGGTTTCTACCAAGCACATTCCCTTCCCCCTACAGGAATTTTTTTTTAACAAAGTGGTCGGTCCTCTTTTGGGCCGCATACTCCTTCAACAATATCGCATGCACCTCAAACGAGGGGGGAATCATATGGCTGAATCAGTCACCCCATATAAACGTTATACACAACATAGTACCAGTACAACAAAATTTTCAAGTTTTGAACAAGGCTCAAAGTCAAACTTGGGTCCTTAACACAAAGTCAAACTCTGGGTGCCTGAAACTAGGGGGAAATACAACGGTCTTTCTCTAGATACCTGAAACTAGGGGGTAATTACAACGGTCTTTCTTAGATACCTGAAACTAGGGGGTAATTACACAAAAAATTGGTAGTTTAACACAATCTATAGAACTCCATACACAAAAAAATTTTCAGGGTAGACAATCCTTAACACATACGCAACATCTATAGTGGTGTTTTATACAGTGGGAAATAGTTAAAGGTTGGCAAACGACACTAGAAAATTATTGCTACACTTCTTCCATTACACTGGCATGAGATCACCCGAAAAACTCACACATCGACATCATCTGCAAGATCCTTTCTACACATTTTTCTCATCACAGATCAGGTGCACACCTTCCTTTTTAATTTTCAACATTTGCATACTTTCCTTACACATCTTTTTACATATTTTGATCAATATACATGCGTATTTGACTACTTTTTGGCTTCTTTTTTACAGGTCCATCGTATGGGAAGCGATAGTCAACAACACCAACATCACACACATCAACATCAACAATAGGTACATCATGACATCTACACATGTGTTTTCACCCTAGGTTCATTTTCATCATCACTTTTTGCACTTCCTCATCCTTAGCATCCACGCTTCACATTTTTATCATTCCACGCTTTGCCTAGTCCCTCAACATGCTATACTACATCGATCTACATTTTTATTAGGGTACACATCTCTATCTAATTTATGTTTCCAAGCTTTCTAATCACCAACATAAAGTGGGGGAAAATGTAGACACACACTCATGTACTTTGGGTAATTATCTAGTCATGATTACATACTACTATTCATGTGATTTCTACGTAAGAAAAGATACTAATCAAACCATGTCTTTGGTCACCTTTCTTTTCTTTATGTTGCTACTTTCGGTCTCACACTCTTACTTTCTCAGTCTTCTTTTCTACTCTTCAAAATTAGTCATCCTGGATACTAGCTCCCAGCCAGGACGCAAGCGCCAGGTGCCCTCTGGGTGCCCCTGTCCCCTTTGTATTTTACTCACACTTTTTGGGTCCTTTCTAGCCGTTTTGAGCAGCTTATATTTTTGGTACTCATAATTTTAGAGGTTAATTACGAAATTTAAGTGAAGGAGTCATATAAATATAAAGTTATGTGATCATAAGAAGGGACCAAACACTAAACACCATCTATCACAACCTAAGGTTGCATCCATCAAGGTACCAAAGAGATCCATTGCATCCATCTAGCTCCATTACAAGGGACACAAGGGTTGGTTTTTTGGCATCACACTTCATAGGAGGGAAGTTCATTCTATCCCATGCACACATTTACTACATTCTACATCTAGCTACTTGCTCGCTATCCAAGTGCGACTGACACAAGAACAACTTAGGGAAAATTTCTGCAAACACTCACATAGATTTAAATTGGGTATAAGATGTAGTGTAGTGCTCAGTTGTAAGTCTAACCATTGTGGCAACCGAGGACAATCTGAACCCTCATTTTGTATCTTCATTTTTTAAAGATTTGATGGCTATTTAAGGGTTTTGTAGGTATATGTTTCATTGCAGGTTTTCGATGATTCCACTGATCATTGTGTAAACTGTAATGAAAAAAGGTGAGCATCATTGAACATCTTATGACCCTGATAATTCGGGTTTCTGAGCATTTCCATAGAAACAAGCACCCTGAAATAGGCCTAGGGCACCCACGGATGCCCCTATTCCTCTCCAAATGCCTCACTCTAGCCTCTTTCTATAGATCTGTAATTTTTTGAGCTCCAGTGCATCAGTTAGTGCTTCACATTTCTATATTTTCTAGCTCTGTGCACTTTCCATAATTTTTCAAATAAGCTAAGGCATCTTACCCTTATTTTCACATTAGGGGTTTCATTATTTATTTCTTATTTTACTTGACTATAATTTCTATACTTAATTTATCATTTATTTACTGCAATATTGCATTCAGATTAGGCATACTATTTTAGATTTTGCATAATCAGAAAAAACACTCACTTATCTAAGAAATATGCCAAAGATGGGTCCCGAACACTAAGGATCCTGATAAGTTACCCATGTATAAAAGGAAAATATCTCGGAAAGAAGAAGAAGAGAGAAGAAGAGGGAGATGAGAGGAATGCATAAGATTCTATGGATGTATATGAACTTTGCAACTATAGGAAGTCTCCCAGAAGAGTGTCGATGATTAGATCCTCTGCCTCTAGAATGAAGAAGAGCCACCTACACTGAACTGTGTGCCCGCCCTTGGGAAGGAAAAAAATAGAGTGCTAGAACTCTACCCACTCCCAGAAAGAAACCAAAGGCAGTAACATGAAGAACTCTGAATCTAGTCCATAGAAGTGTGACAAGGTCTGAAAAGTAAGTGCACAATAGTTTAAGGTAATGTCACATGCATATAATTATCAAAGTGAAGAAGAGGAACATTCAGCAAAATTATGCCCAAGTAATGTGAAGGCAAGGCAGCGATCCCCAGAATAGAATGAGGATCCAAAAGAAAGGGGTGTATCAATGAAGATCTCTTAAAAGGTGGAAGTGATAAGAGTCCCAGAAGGGGAACTCCCAATAAAGGAGATGATAGAATCCTCCAAAGCACATATAGAAGGATGAGGAACCTGTACTACATTAAAAGTGGATACTGTGAAAAGACAACCAAGGTCAGGAAGATAATTGTCTTAATGAGGGGGCTCAAAAAATAAAAGTGTGATGTCAGACATGTATAAGTCATCCATGCATGAAGGAAGAGGAGTGTAAGGGGCCTCACACACTGAAAGTGGAAAAAGAGGCTGGTGCAATGACTGTACGAGGCTAAGAAGGAGATTTCTCAATGTTTGATGAAAAGGTAGGGGTGACAACACACCTGGGAAAGGTGAGAGCAGGAGGAGAGGAGTATTTTGTAGTACTCTTGGCATCAGAGCTGGAAGAAAAATATTCATCATCAAAAGTAGAACCGAGTGAGTCTGTATCAAAGGAACTTCCATCACACGAAGAAAAAGAGGGAGGCAACTAGATCAAACAACAACAACAACAATAGTATGTGAAGGGTCTCTAAACAAGGACTGAAAGATGCTCTAGATAGTGTGGGGAGTATCTAAGTTTGCCATGTGAATGCAGAGAGGTCTGGTGAAATGCAATATCAAGTGACCAAAAACATGTTCGGAAGTGTAAAAAAATTCCTCAAGACAACTGGAATCAGTGCGTGTAGGAACTGGCCCAAGTAAGAAGTGTGTAATACCCCCATAGGCAAAGTAGCATTCCATGGAAGCACACCATGATGTATAGTTCTATCTCCCAAGAAGAAGTGGTAGAGGCTATAAAGAGATCATGCGATAATCAAGTCTAGAAACAACATCCTCCATGATGAGGAAGTGGAAGCAAGAAGTGCAAGGTGCATAAGAAGAAGAGTGCAAGAATGTAAGACGTTGGACTCAGCCGATAATGTGTTTACAATAAATACGATACCCGAGAAGAGCAGCGATAAATCCCATGTCTACAACACTTAATAAGTAGTGCATGATTAAAATAGGGTGTGTTCATGTGACATCAGACATTTTACCACTCACTTTTAGTAGGTGACAAGTTGTGTGAGGGTGGAATCCATAATGAAGTCCTAGTCGGAAGTAGAGGAACGAACTGCAATCAAACCATAAAAGGAAAAAGCAAAAAAAAGGGTACACTACTCAGTATGAGAGAAAGGGGTAGTCTCACATCACAAAAAAGAAGGTTGTCTTTCCGTAAGGCTATGGAAGACGTGCACACTAGCCGTAGGAGAAGATGATCAATATAATAGAATGAGCTAGAAAAAAGTGGCCCAGAAAGCCCAATAACCCTATGCAGTGGCCCATGAAAATATGCCCCCTTGTACAATGCTGAATTTTTAATATTTTCCCCTTAATTTCCCATACAATTGTGAAGAAGAGAAAAAATGTGAAAATAATTCAAAAGGGGAGGAAAGAGTGGTCTAGAGCTCAAGAGGGTGAGTGGAGGGCTGCCAGCTCAATGAGCTAGCTCAGGAAGCTCAGGGAGCTGGGCCGAGCAACTTGGTAGGGTGAGCTAGGAGGTGGGGTAATGATGAGGCAAAGGACTAACTTAGCGAGTCAACTCAACTTGATGAGGCTAAGTTATGCACATAGTTGACAAGGGGATGTCAAAGGTCATTATAAAAGGCACGTTGGAGTCAATGAGTTGGACACCCGAGTTGGCTCAAGGTAGGCACCGAGTGTCTTCGAGAGGCAAACCGGTGGGAGGATGCTGTGTGGAGTTGGTTATCGAGAGGTTTTTTGAGGAATCTGGAGTGGGTAAACATGTTAAGGTGACCATTGAGATCTGCATTGAGTAAAGGTAGGTGTGACGTGTTGTGTAACAAGCAAAGTATGTGCCGAGGAGCGGGTGTTAAAACCAAGTTTACTGACGAGTGTCTACAAATGATGGTGTACATGATTCCAATGTAGAGCTCAAGAAATGACACATGGGGTGAACGAGCACAGGAACACATGGAGAAAACAATAACTAGTGGAATGATAGGGTCAAAAATAAAGTGGGGGCGATAAATCAAAGCATGCTAACAAGAAAACCAAAAGCCGAATAATGAAGCTTGATATCGAGAAGACTGAACTCACAAGGTTGAATGCATCAAGGGAAGAAGAGCAGGTGGGCATGTGTAAAGTTTCAAACACCAATCAGAAACCCACAAAGCATGAATATGATAAAAATATGAGTGTTGAAGACTATAAAAAACCACAATAAAACCCAATGCAGAGGAGCCACATTGAAAAAGATACATAGCGAGTTGGTGGTAGTGTCCAAGGCAGTGAGATGGGGGTAGGTCAGTTTCCCATATCGGTGAGCTGGATTTGGGTTGGGCCCAAAGAGCACATCAATAACCTAAAAAAATGCACAAAACTAACATGAAACACAGATCACAAACCTCTGAATTGCAGCCCGAAACTGTAAAACCACATGCAAGGCCTGAAAAACCACGAACACCTGAAAATGAACCAAAAACACATGAATAGACCAAAAAAACACCCACAAACAAGATTAAAAACCCCGAATCAGTGCAAGTAGAGCACATATAGAATAAACATTATGATGCTTGCATGTGAAATTTGTATACCATGAACAGAAAGTCGAGAGAAATGAAAACCATTGAGTTGCATGGATCGACACAACGTGCACTTTGATACCATGAATGAGAATGTGAAAATGTGAAGCGTGAGGATCATGTGAGATGGCATGAACATTGACCAAGTTGCAATCCATAAGTGTGATGAGGTCCCATGAAGGAGTGAGCATTAACCATAATGTGCATGCAAGGATTCAAAAATTGGGCAAAATTTCATTACCATCTCATAGATCTGAATGAAGGGAAATGTACATATAGAGGGTGCTATGTAACCCCTAAATGCCTGTAATCATGACCTCTTAAGTAGAGAGGGGAGTTATATTCCCGGAATGAAAAGTAACTCCTTATGACGCATATGACACAATGACGGAATGATGCATAAAGAATATCATAATGACCCCTAAATGACACCTAGACCTATGACCTCACCTAAGTGAGATGACCTACCACATGGCATGGAAAATGAGTCACACCAACAAGGGACACAAAAATGCGCTCCCCATGAAGCCCTTCTTGTCGCAACTTGTCCAACACATCTTTTACACCTAGGAACATGTCAACTTGTAAAACAACTTAACTCCTTGCCCTTGTAGACAAAAAATCATGCACTTTGAGTTATTATTTAGTCTTGATCACATACTACTATTTGCATGATTCCTAAGTAAAAAAAGTACTGATTAACCTATGTCTTTGGCCACCTTTCTTTGTTTTTTACTTAGCTACTTTCAATCTTGTAATCTTACTTGCTTAGTCTTTCTTTTCACCTTTTGGCATTTTTAATTTTAGACACCAGTGCCTAGCCAAGACACCAATGCTACGTACCCACATCCCCTCTGGGTGCCCTTGTCCTCTTTATACTTTGGTCACACTTTATAGGTCCTTTTTGAGGATCTTATCTTTTTAGTAGTCAACCTTTTCGGGGTTGATTATGAATTTCAAGAGAAGGAATCATATACATATAAATTTATGTGATCATAATAAGGGAACAAGCACTAAACATATATTATCTCCACCTAAGGTTACATCCATCAAAGGAATCTATAAATCCATTTGCATCCATCTAGCTCCATCACAAGGGACATAAGGCTGGTTCATCTGTATCACACTTCATAGGAGGGGAGTATATTCTATTTCCCATGCACACATTATTTACATTACTAGAACGTAATTATTTCATCGCTAATCACATAGTGTACTCATCTAACCTTAATAATGTGAACACTAGGGCATATTATTCCTACATACACACACAAGATATACATTGGGTCTAGAGATGTAAAGTGAAATTTTCAGTGATAATCCCTACCATGGTTTTTGTCCCTTAGGATAGTCTAACCCCTTCATTTAACAAACTTTATGTTTTAGGGTTTGATGCTTTGTTTGGAAAGGTGAAAATAACCAAATTCTATCTTTAGAGGTTGACGATAGGTAACATTTGGGAATTATGGTATGACATACATATCGACAACGTGAACGATAGGCAATTTGCATCATTTAGTCACCCTGTAGGATAAGAAAAAAGACCTCTTGTACATACCAAGGTGCCTAGAATGCAGACCAGGTCACCCTAATCCCTTTTCCAGGTGCCCTGGTCCAGCCAAACATCTCATATCTGCATTTTCTCAAGCTCATGTGAGATGGTTTCAACACAACATCCATGTTTAATTGGTGATGCACACATGTGATACAGTCCCGAAAAAACAATGACACTATAATCCAAAGATCTTCTAGGAACTATCTTTACACATTAGGGTTCAAACAATTTTAGATGCAAGGATAATCTTCCCCATCCACCATTTAACATGGATCAATAATATTCATTCTAGTACGTATTACTGTTCCTCTTAACATCAGATTAGGCTAGTCCCTAGTTACATTTTAGATTAGATCAATTATAGACAAGTAAATTTTTAAGGAATGGATGATAAATTAGTAGAATGAAGGATTCCTTCTCAAGTTTTCTTTTTTGTAAATGATATATAGTTCAATTCATTTTTCCATAAAATACATAAGCGTTTTACTAATAGTTTGTACACCATTTTCTAGTAGGTGAGTGTGCAATGTGAGTGAGCGGGAAAGAAAATCTGATATTTCAATGGATAAAAGAAACAATGGGGGGAGGGCGGGATAAATGCATAGTCCCTTTTTCCCCAAGTGGTGTTGAAGAAAATTTTTTGTTGGAATAAAATGGTGATGAAGAAAAGAAACGCGTATATAGAGATAACAGACATATTAGATAAGCTTCGAAACAACTTTGTCTCATCACTTTGCTATATTATCTATGTCATTAGTTATTTATTGTAATATAAGCATACAATGTAAGCACTGAAATCAACATGAAAATTCATAATACTAAAATTTGTTCATTGTTAAAACACTAACTGAAAGAAACATACATACAGTAATGTAGTACCAGATAGTAAACAATAAGACCAACAAAGAAATGTACTCGAACAAACAACGTTCAAAATAGTTGTACCATATGTTTTTGTTATCTAGATTTGGCTCCCAAATGTTTGAGTTAACAACAAGGGTTAAAAATTCCACCCCAAGTAAGGATACATGCCCGGTGAATAAATGGAGGATGTATGAAGTCCTAAGATAAAGTAATTCGTGCTACTATGAAACTGCCCCAAGACAACTAGATGTGCAAAGGAAGGGACAGACATAGTAGGAAAACTAGCTTATGTTAATGGAGGGTAGATCAAAATGATGTGCAAGTCATGTGTGAGATCAATCAAGGACCAAAAAAATATTTTTTGTAGGAAAATTTTGGATATTTGAGGACGTTGTTTCCAGTAAATGATTCAGATGTGTGAATGTGTTTTACTCAAATTTTGGATGGGATTTTGAAAATTTTAACCATTGAATTTTATGAAATTTTACCAATTTTTTTTTAATTTTTAACAATTTTTTTTGATTTTTTGAAAATGTTTAGGAAGAAAATGATATAAAATAATAACGGTATACATGTGGAACATTGAAAAAAAATCATTGGGAAGAAAAAATATGCCCCAGGGAGAAGAAAAGGTCGCCGCGAAGAAAAAATATGCCTCAACGTAGACGAAAATGTTAGAAAAATGACCATTTAATAAAAATAATCATTTTGATAGAACACCAATACACGTGTAGGGAATAATATAGAAGAAATAATTATTTATCCATCCCATGGGGGGGAAAAAAAATGAATAATTAGGGCTTGGAAAGGGTATAAATAGCATAGGGTGAGAGGTGTAAAAATCCTTCACAACCCATTATTTTCTAGTATACTATACTACTTTTGTGATTTATGAGATTTTCTCTGAGATCTCTAAGAGAGATGGTGAAAATTATGAACAATAGATATCATGCTGACCGAGTTCAAGATTTCAAGATGGCTTCCTATAGATGGTTATCCTGATACAGTAACACAAAAAATTTAGAATTTTTAGTGCATTTATTACCTATTTATAGCAAGGGGAAGTTAGACGGAATTAATGCTAGCGCAAGGCTTTAAGTGTGCTATTGTAGCTTACACATGTGCTAGCATGAAAGTGCCATGTGATAGCGTTTAAACATGAGTAGCATGATCATTACACTAGGTTTAGTTTAGGTTAGGTCACGTGCTAGCATAAAAATGAGAACGTGAGTGTGAAAACACGCGCACTAGCGTGGGCTTGCGCTAGTGTTAAAATGAGAGCGTGAGTGTTAAAACAAACATGCTAGCATTGGCTTGTGCTAGTGTTAAAATATATGTGCTAACATCATAGGGGTATGCGCTAGCATGAAAAGGGGTGCACTAGTGTAAAATCTAGATTTTAGAAGATTTTTAGAGGAATTTTGAAGATGTTTAGAACTTAGGAATGATTAGAAGAGCGTAGGAGTAATTTGAACACCTTAGAAAGATGTTATGAGAAGAAATGATGTTGATTGTGTGTGTTGGGAAATCTTGCAGGAAAGATTACTCAATTTGGATGTGCGCAAGCTTCATGGATGCCTGCGAGCATATGAGAAGACTTCCTCTCATCACGAGTAGTGTGGATTTATTTCTATTTCAGAGGCTACCGAATTATCATACTGTTGATGATTATCTTTTCAGATGAACTGTCAAAGTTGTGGGATACCTTAGGGATGTGGGACATGCCCCCTTAGATAACCTCCAGGTTTTATAGAAGCTGGCTCTTCTTGTTGGTGCGAGGTAAGGGTTAGAGGAAAAATAATACAAAGTGAAAAACTAAGGTGATACGCCAAAACTTATTTTAAAAGGCACAGAGATAGATTTAGAGAAACTGTTAGAATAGTCGAAGAGAGTTTAGCATGGTCTACTATTTTTAGAAGTATATTGAATTATCAAAGGCCCAGAAGGTGTAAAAAATAATAATATGTAGATGATAAATGCATATAGAAAAGCTAAGGGCATATAACATGATATATATTCAACATTTATCTAAAAACTATTAACAATAATGGATGGACATCGACTATATTCAAAATTTATCTAAAAACTACCAACAATAATGGATGAAGGATGCAAAATATACAACAGAACCTTGCTAAGGCTAGCAAAAACAATAACTAAGCCTAAAATATCTTTCACTATTATGGTGTCTTTTCTTTTCTATGGTTCCTTTCCCCTCCTTGGTGCCTGGATCAGAACATTCCTTTATAGACCCCCTTTTCTCTCAATTTAATATCTAGAATTAGATCTTCCACCACCAGTATTCAATTTTATTACAAAATCTTTCATTTTTTGGGCAAGATCACAACTACCTGTCAGTGATATTTATGATCACCTTTAATTCGTTCGACTCCCAAGCCTTGCGATCCTTTGGTTGGCGATGATTTTTCTCTGCCATGTGGAGGTCGCGTGCTTAGCCTTATAGAATTTATTTGTGATTTGTCTTCAAACCTACGCCTAGGTAACACGTGGAGGTCGTATGCTCATTTGAGAATGTTACTTTTCTCTCTTTAATTGAAATTGCACTCGGGCGACACATGGAGACCATGTGCATTTTTACTATATCTTTTACCTTTTAATTTTCTTGGGTAACTTTATTGTGCCTGAGACACTTGAACGGTGTGGTACAAGTTTGAGAACGTTACTTCCTCTGCATTATGTCCCAAGTTTTCTAAAGGGACATGTGGGTATCTTTCACATTCAGCTCCATACTTAGCCGAATTTGGGCTCGAACAAACAAAATAAAAAAGAACTAGGTTTGGGGCGATAAAAGATAGTGGCTGGGAAAAGAGCCTTACACAAAAAAACTCTATAGTTATTGGTGACTCACCAAAGGACTCTGTGCCAATCATGGAAGGATCTGATAATCCTCTTTACCTCAAAATTCAAAATGTGGGTTACGAAATTTCACTTAGAGCTATTGCAAATTAGTTCGATATCCAAGCCATTCCTCCTCTGTAGGGTAGGTTATTTGCTGTAAGGCTTGGAAATATCGATCCATCTCGATTATCTCCTTGTGAGAAAAGGTTTGGAGACTCTACATTGTTGTGTGCAAATGAAACTCCAACTGTACAATTGGGTTCAGGATGGCTTCCACCTCGGTGATGCTTGAGCTCTATTTTAAATACTAAAAGATAGTCTTATCTTGTCATTTGGTGATCAAGAGCTACTGAATTTGGTCCTTTGATAGGACTGTGGAGTCATTGGGGAAGGGGGAGGGGAAGCCTAATTGAACCAATTCATTGATACTCTACTTCTACTCTTTGATACCCTATTGGAGCTAGGTCAGAAGATTCTAACATTTGATGGATGCTTTGTTACAGCTCAGAATTTCGTTGATCTTCATAGTAATCATCTGCATGTTTGTAATTCTGGCCCATTGTAGGGTGGAGTCAGAAGAATCATAAATTTTTTGAATCAATAGTAGTGATTCAAGGACCTTAATAGATACGACATTGTTGATGGTGGAGGTTGTGGTCTCCACATTTGAGCATAACCCTTGTGCATCGGATATAAATCTGAGTGTGAGGGCTAGATTCATTATTTTTGTGGCAATTCGGACACAATAAGAGGCATATAACTCCTTCACCAATGTTACAATTCCTCATTTCTGGGGTTGTCCTAATTTACGGGTCAAGTCTTTGACCACCTCCTCAGATGATTTCAACCTTGTCTGGAGGTTTCTTCTTTTCTTTGACGTCGTGCAACTTTTCTTGGAGTGTAGCCACCTTTGAATTTCTTGAATCAACCTCCTGTTGGAGGGCTCCTTTCTCTTGTGAGAGTGAATTGGCTAAGGCTTTGGACATGGCAAGTTTAGCTTCTAGATTATTAGCTTCCATCTGAGAAGCTGCAAGGACTTCTCATGATGGATCCTCCTTCAAATCCTTGTGAAGCTGTTTGATCTCCTTTCCTTTGCCTTTAATCTTAGCTTGTTGGTTGGCCATGGTGCCTTCTACACTACGGAGGATAGATTGTGCCTTTTTGAGCTAGTTGTTGAGCTTGAGGTAATCTGTCATGACTACAACATCTATTTCTATCTCGACCTTATCCTGAGGCCGGAACTCTGTGAGGTCAACCGTGAAAATGCTGATAGAATAGTCATCAGGTTACATCTACTCTACGGGTTTGGACACCTGGGGGACTAACCATGTGATGGTTGAGGAACTTTGATAATGGTCGTATAATTACCACATTTTCTT
The DNA here is from genome assembly GCA_019776745.2 of Taxus chinensis. Taxonomy (NCBI): domain Eukaryota; kingdom Viridiplantae; phylum Streptophyta; class Pinopsida; order Cupressales; family Taxaceae; genus Taxus; species Taxus chinensis. Next base: position 85,574,974 of record CM034150.1, on the reverse strand, counting down.
CGTCGCTACTGCTGACATTTATTTCTTATTTTGCTTCGTCCTTCTGCTATCTCGGGCCACTTTGGCTGCTTCATCTTGACTTAAAAATTCCAAGGGAGAAGGGATGACCCCACCTATGAATGGAAACCTGAGTGGAAGACCATGAGGGATTATAATAGGTGGTTGAGGTTGTGAGGTTACCATAGCCAAATAAGGGCTTGTCACCACGTAGGGGGAGAAAGTTTTGATGGTGGAGGGAGGTTGAGGCAAAAGAGAGGCTCCGGTTGGAGGGGGTGTCTGAGATGGGGTGACCGATAAGGGGATACCCCCTGAAGGGGAAAATGGTGGTGGGGGAGGAGATTGAAAGGGAGCCCCAGGAGGAGGGAGGGGGGGAGGAGATGTAGTGGTCTTGACTGACATTAAATTTTTATGTGGGAGGCTTAACACCGATTCCTCCACTAATTTCCCACAACGGGGAACTGATGTGAGCTGCGGTGTGGGTGTCTGAATAAAAGGATCTTGCTGAGAAATGGAGGGTATGTGATGTTCTGGTAATTATGGTTGAGAGTGCCCAGAGGATTTTGTGGTAGTTCTCTCAGGTGAAACCTTGGTGATTATCACTGTCTCCTCACTCTCTGTGTCAGACCCATGATCCGCATCCCAAAATTCCTCTCATTATTCGTCACTAGATACACCCTCAAAACCAAAGGGGTTTTTCCGATCTCCTGCCTATACTTCCAATAGGATTCAATTTTTTCTTTCCTTAAGTCCTTGTTATGCAGGGCCACTCTAAGTCCTTGTGTCATTGTGAGGGTGGGATCATACCTATGATGGACTAGGTGGAATGACTCCCACTCTAGAATTGGAATGTCATTGAGCTCAATGAACATGTCGGCTAAATTTTTCCAAGGGGACCACCTATCTTCAAAAAAATTCCTGGACTCGTGTTGGTAGGAGTCTGAAACTTTATTCTGAACTAAAGTGGAGGACATCGTCTCATTCGGGTCATACCTCGAAGAGTCCTGAATTAGGGCAAAGCCATAGGAAGCCATCTTGTGTGTGAGCATATGCTCTACCTTGTGTTTAATCACAGTAATTCATCCCTTTCTAAAGGGGAGGTCAAAGAATGCCTTCTTTTTTCGACTGAAGCCGAATTCAACATCCAGGAGTACCAACTACCTAGCTATCTCAAGACCCACCACCCATGTTGTGAGGGCCCTCGGGAACATACAAGATTCATCTCGGAAACCATGTAGCTTAATCATAGAATGTCCTGACCCAAAAAAATAATCACAAGGGTGCAGGGGATCTGCCAGATCGTACCAAGCCAACATAGATGCTAATCAAACACCACGATCAATAAGATGAAAGGAGTTCGTTAGAATAGCTTTACATAAAACCTTTTCAAACAAATGAGCAACAATATCATATATTATTATGGAACTCAATGTAATACATTGAGAATGGGCCTTGCTTAAATAGGCAAGGAATAACAATCTAAGAACCATTCAAGGTCGTAGATCAAGCCATAAATCAAGGAAATAACTAGTCATCAAAGAACTAGTCAAGACCATAGATTTAGGAGAGAACTAGACATCAAGGATCTAGTCAATACCATAGATCAAGGGAAGAACTATACCTAACAACTAGATAATATCTCCTAATATCTAAATAAGATAAAAGAAATATCCACACACATAAGTGGGTGAGGATAAATACAATAAAGGTAAATAAAGTACCTAGATGAACATGAGCTAAGGTAAATACCTACTCTAACACCCCCCCTCAAGTGAACCTAGGGGCCAAAATAGAAGTGGCATGTCCACAGTATGAGTCCCGACAACTAGGCCTGATGAGGTACTCATGTACAATATATGGGAAAAAAAGGGACACCGCAAGGTACCCAAAACCAGTAACAACAAAGTAAAGAGAGTAAAGACCCGCTCCAAGGCATCCCAAGAAGCTCGGCTCAAAAAAATCATACAATGCTGAAGAATTTTGGTGTGCATTATGGTCTGAATCCACTGCTCGATCACAAAACTCAAAAACAACTGACACTGGGTTTCACCAGAATAGCTCCATACAAGGAGACTGTCAATGGAGTGATGTCAAAAGTGTAAATAAAAACACCAAACATAATCTGATAAACTGCTGCAAATAGGTGTGCCATGATCTAAAAACAATAACCAAAACAACAAAGAAAAGACACAAACTCCAGAGTGTCATGATCCAAGAAAAGCCAAGGTAACAAGGCAAGGACACGAAACTCGAAGAAGCAGGATCAACACCACACCCTCCCATACTGTTGAATGGGTGGATTGACGCTAAATTTTTTTATGAGTTGTCAAAACAACTACTCGAACACTGACAAAATAACACTGGAATGCACCAGAATAGATCCCTCATAAGAGATACTGTCAACATGTCAAAATTTTCGAAAATACATATACAAAATCTCTCAACAAATAAGAGAGATACACTACACTTGCTAAAAAATGCTCAAAACAAGAAGCATCACAATGCATAAGATATAGAAAGTGGAGCAAGAGGCTTAATGGTGGAAGAGCCATGTCTTTAGAGTCCTCTCAATGAATGCCTATGTTGCCACCATGAGTGATTAGAAATCCACCCCAAATCAACACAAATGGATGAAGAAGATGCCTGCATATGACTTGGTGTAAAATGTACAATGGGTGAATGCAAAAGAAATCAGAATATGTGTCAGGTTGATCATGTCTGACAACTGAAATCTGAGGTTTCTCAATCCTAAGTGAAGCTGTAGAAATCATGTGTAGCTCATTTTCCTCAGAAATAGTTGAGTAAACAAAAAAATGAGCTCTATCAATGTGTGATCCCAATGAAGTATCTGCTCGAAAACCAATGTCATGACAAGAATTCCACTTAACATGTGGAATAGAGGAAACAATACCATGTGAATGTCTGCTAATGACTCCGCTAGTGAGACCCATAGAACGGAGCATGCGAGAACGGAATGCAGTGGTATGCTTCTTAAACAATCCATGCAGCTGAGTAGAAGTAGGATACACAACATGTGGTACTGTAATAGGCATAGATGTGGAAGAGCATGCAGTAACAAGCCTCACAGGTTTAGAAGCATCAAAAGTAGGTTTAGGCTCAAAGACTAGTAGATCAATGTCAGTGGGTACAAGAGCAACAACTGCAAGTGGATTAGGAGCATGGATATGGTTGTCCACAATATGATGGTGATGCTATAAGCTAGCAAGTTTGTTCTGCAGGGAGTGTATTATTGTATCCTTATCATGAATGAGTGATTGCAGAAGATAATTTTGTTTCTTGAGCGATCTATTTTCTTCCACAAACTTTACAGTATCCTCTTGAAGTCTACATATTTCAAAGAAAACCATATCATTCTCAGAATCCATAATAGGTACAAACTGTAACTCCCAAAAATTTAGGATGTCGGGGCTCATCTAAAATTACATCCACAATTGATTACAACACTCCTCCATATTTGGCACTTTATAATTATAGTGCAAGTCTCAAAACCAATGGAAAGAGCATGAAAAAACAAGCATGTTTGCAAAAAATGGCACTCAAAACTGAGTTACTGATCAAAACATACAAGCTTTTTAATATTTTGCTCTATTATTTATTGTATTTGCCACTAAAAATAAATACGAATTGTTGTTGCTTTTTGACCATATTTTTCTTTGTATGGGCTTGAATCAATGCGGCACCTATGTGCTTCTCTGCAAAAATTTAAAAAAACCACAAAAACTGGAATTGGCCGAGTTTACAGTCGATATTAGGGTTTTCCCGCCTTCTAGATCTAATGGAAGCCTTGGTTTTGCATAAAAATCATGCAGGAACAAAATATGACCAAATCCCAAATATATGAATATACAATGAGTTTTACAAAATAAAACTTACAGACGGATGTCAACAACAATCTTCTACTTTGATACCATGAAAGGAATGATAACCAGATCGTACCAAGCCAAAAACACAAATGCTAATAAAACACCATGATTAATAAGATGAAAGTAATTTGCTAGAATAAAAGAAATATCCACACACATAAGTGGGTGAGGATAAATACAATAAAGGTAAATAAAGTACCTAGGTGAACATGAGCTAAGGTAAATACCTACTCTAACAAGATGTTTTCTATGCCGTATTTCTTCACTTGGAAATCAATTTTCCTAATACTTCTTCGAGACTGGGCATGATAGAAATTTATATTTCCTTGGCCCACTTTTGAGCATTTCTTGAATCCATGGAAAGGGATCTTTAGGATTTGACACAATTTCGGTCACCAGAGCACTTTCGGGAGAATGTTGTGGAACCAATTATTGATCGTCATGGGGAATATATTTTCCATTAGGAAAGACATACTTGGATTCCCTTAGACAAAAAGGTTGTACGATAAATCACTCTTGTTTGACTTGTAAGGTTCTTTGAGATCTTCAATGATATTTTCCTATTTACGAGCTCTCTTAGAATATGGGATTACTTTATGTTATTTATTCATTACCATATCATCATGCTTGTTAGCTTCTTCATGCAATGATTTAATTTAGACAACTTACACTAGAGCTCACTCAAACAACTCAACTCACTTTGGCCAACTCCACCAGATCACTTCGATGTACTTAGCTCTTCGAGTTGATTCAACTAGCTCATCAGGGAGGTGTGGATGGCTCAAAAATTGTTGATGAGTTGTTTACATTGAATTAAAAATGGATCTTTTACTCTTTTTTAATCTCTTTTAAAGGCACAATATCCCTAGATTTTACCCATTATGCCCTATGATGTTTTATCTCACTCTTGAACACAACTGTGACCAGAATGATGCCTCAATACCTCTATGAAGGATAAAATTCCCCTTTTGAGCTATGAAATGGTCATAAAACCCTGTGAATATGTCAAAAAGAAGCTATATGACTAAACAATATATCCTACTACAACTTTATGCACTCAAAATGGATACTTTCTATTTTTAATAGGTGGAATCAAGATCTGCTATTTCAAGAAATTTTGCTTGTTTTTCTCAAAAAAGAACTTATTGACCATATAACATAATTAATTAAGCTCCATTTATGATTCTTTAATTTTTTTCAAAAAATTCCTATTTTTAGGTAATTACTTTTCTCTATTTTTGGAAAGACTCCCTAGTTTATCGTTTTTAATGTTTTATGAGTGCACTGTTTTGAGGGGAATCATTATTTATAGTAATTTAATAATTTTAGCAAGTATTAATGCCATATAATTAATATTTTTATAAATGAAAATTTTCCACCTCATGTTGCATCTAAAATGGTATCACTAGATTAGGCTCCTTGTTACAATCTTGTGCTTCAAATTTCAAATCAATCTGCCCAAAAGAATGCCAAAAAACTCTAAAATTAGATGTTAGGGCATAAACTAGGGTCTACTTATTCCATTAAATATTCATATGGATTGTCTATTTTTCTGACTACTAAGTGTTAGTTGAATGCTCTTGGAATGAGAAGCAGTTGAGAAAAATTCACCCGATCTCGTTCACTGGATTGAATAGTTATGAGTTTTATAAATTTCAGTGCATACATATGATTGGATGGATTTTCTAGTGGTTTCTAGACATGATGTGTTAGGTAATGGAATTGTAGGTTCTCACTTAAGAATTCATCATGCTAACATCCTGAAGACAATAACCCTAGGTGAGGCAGAACGTTATTTTACATTGTTGTACACTTTTCAGGTGAGCACTTTCCAATTCATGGGAATAAGAGGTGATGAAGCTAACGAAATGGTAAAAAGATAGATTATTTTTATTTGTGTCAACTTAATTCTGGGGGTGGGGTACATTAGTTCCATTGCTGGGACCTCTATTTTCTACATTGTTCTAAGTACACTTGGGTTCACGACGAAGACATGTTCCCTGACTCTTTGCAAGTGCTGACAAGTGGCAAGAAATGATTCAAGGAGATGAAGATATGAGAGATAAGCGGTTTCAGTCACCTAGATCTGAGAAAATTAATGCATCATGTATGGGTAAACATGGAATATGGGATGAGGGTTTATATAAGATATTTTTTGCTATCTTTCCAATAGACTTGTACGAGTGGCTGATTGCTTCCCAGCATATTTGAGGACATTAGGAGGTAAAAAATGCACCCAACGGGATATAGTGGAAGAATGTTTAGGCAACTTTATCAACTATGATCTAATTTAGAATCCTGATGCAAAGGATCCAGGGTTCACATGAGAGTATTGAAGGATTAAAATATGGGGTACAGTAAAAAAAAATTTCCCCAAATTTCCCCACTAACCTAGATAGTTGCTGAACATCGGGACAGTTTGGATGATATCCAAGGGGAGCTTACCTACAATTGCATGTCCACTGGCTATCCAGACCTTGATGGTAACTTTAAACATGGAGGGTCTCATAATCGATGGTTAACAAAATTTCACCAGAGCATGGGGGCAGGAGGTAGGTTTTCAGTTGAAATTTTATGGCAAATTTTACTCAACAAGAATTTTTTTGTGATCAATGGGATGGATTAAGTATCAATGACTTTATTCTAGAGGGAGATCCAAACAATTATTCTTTTTCATTCATGATGACATGGTGAGTCTGCACAAATTACTCTTCCCTGAGAAGAGCCTATGCCTTGAGAAGAAAATTATTTTTCCATCATGTAGGGAATTGAAATATATTTCCAATGGTATCATTTATTATTCTTGAATCATCTCTAATATGTCGAAATCTTCTATTGAACTTCAGATGTTTTTTCCCACTGATTACTCCTTGTACCTTAGAAACCACAGTTGCACAAATTGTTCCTAAATATCTGAAACTTCCCCAAAATTTCCTAAACCTATTGAAATATATTATTATATCTTTAATAACATTTCATAATTAATTATATCTTTTTAATCTTCTCTGAATGACACACACCTATCCCAAAAAGGCTAAAAATAGCTTTTATAATGTAACTACCCTGAATTGTTGTTACTTTCTCCTCAGGAGAACTATACTAAATGAATTGATATGACCCTATTTTGAAATTTCCAACATAAAAACAAGTACACACAACATTTGGGAAGTCATGACTTTCATATGGATGATGGATACTCATTTCTCATTGAGGGATCTTGACTGAGCTAGAATAGGTGCTTCAAGAGGGCTCCAAAGATAAATTCATTCTACACACAGGAGTGTCAATTGTCATTTTTGTATCAATATATGAATTTTTCCACCTTGCAAAATATCATGACAAAAAACATACAAGGAGGTCAGTACGATCCATATGAGTCCTAAATAATTTGTTATGGTCTATCCCCAAGACGAGTAAAATTTATTGACCTTATCCAAAGTTTTAGGAACCTGATTGAGTTTTGAATGTTCAATCTAAGGAGTTTTTGTCATTGCTCGTTTCATGATAAATGGGATGTCATGTCCAGGTATCGTAAAAGTATAGAAAGGCCTAGACCTTAAGCCATGTAAGACCTCATTATGTTATACCAAAAGCTTAATGAAGTGAGGCCTAATTCATATTTATCCTTTAGCAAGATTGGTATTTTCAAAATGTAGTGGTGTCAAAGAGTGAAATGGTACAACTTTGAGAGACCTACACCCACATCATGCATTTAAGGTAAATAATTATTGATTACCTAAACTAAAATCTATATGATTTAAAAAAAAAAATTTGTAGATCTAACCTAGCCCTAATATTTGTGAATCTTAATCGCTCATTAGAGTTAACAACACCTAATTGCACTCATGGAATTGTGAAACTGGTGCTCGATACCCTGTGAATCTAGCACAAAATGTTTCTAACCTATGGGTGGAACTAATTCAAAAGGGATGGCAGAGGAGATGCACATTTTGGAAGCTATGGAGTCGCAAGATCATGGGCGGTGGTTTCTATGGAATTTTAGGTGAATGGTGCAGGATATAGATTGAAGGATCTTATTGGATTAGTGCAATAGAAACCTTTGGCGGAGGTTGCAAACGGAGGGATTTAATTTGGATCCCTTGCATCAAGGTAAAAGGCAAGTATCAAGAAAATGTTTCCGCCTAATTTTAAATGTGGTGATCACCAATATTTCCCCCTCACTGGCAATGGAAATTCCACCCCTCTAGGATGGAAGTTAATGGAAATCAATGAACTTTGGTTCAGAAGCGAAGATTTCTTGGGAAGGCATGCAAGTGGAATATTGTTAGGTCCCCTTGGTTTTCAAACATTCATAACGGTCTCATTTCACTTTGCAAGAAGATCACTCCAACTACTTCCAACTTGGGTCATCTAAACTCTCATGTTGCATGGAGATCCCCCAGATTTTCTAGCTTCCTTCTCTATTGGGGAAATTATATAAGGCATGGAGGTAACAATATTTTGTTGTTTAATCTTTCGTGGAAGAAGAAGATAAGGTGCGAGCACATACAAAGGTCTTCTTCAAATTTTTAAGCGACACTATCAGGCATGATAGGCCATAACTTTTAAAAATTTTGCTTTCATTTAAATGCTTTCATTAGAACAACTCTGTTCAAATGATTTTTGTACAGTCAGCCTGGCTGGTAGCAATGTATTGCTTTTCTTCTTTCTTGATGATTTGGGAATCCCTAGTTGCGTAGACCCTGTTGAAATCTACTTCTTTTATCTTCTCTCCTTATTGTGATTACATTATGGGTTCGACTTATGTAGAAGCGTTTGTTGTGATTACATATGGGTTTGACTTCTGTTGAAGTGTTTGTTGTGATTACATATGGGTTTGAATTCTGTAGAAGTGTTTGCTGTGATTACATTATGGGTTCGACTTCTGTAGAAGTGTTTGTTGTGATTACATATGGGTTCAACTTCTGTATATGTTGTTTCCTTATCTCTTGTTTGACTGAGGTAATGAGTTCCTAACTGTACCATGTTAGACGTTGTGTTGGATGATTTCATGTTTGAAGAATGACATGGAAAGAATTTTTGTGTCTAATTTGGTTGGTTTATTGATTACTGCTTGGTCGTATGAGATTTTTTATTGCTTGACGGCTTCAGGTGAATATATAGTTGGATTGTGATGAAATTGTAGTTCCTTCTATTGAGCTCGACTAGTTTAGTCGCATGCGTAAGAAATATGTTTTAACAAAAGCCTGTATCTCTGTTGAAAAGGGTATGGATGTTCATTGATTATGGGTTATGAAAATGATGAAACATTTGGTGTAGCTGCTGTTTTTCTTTGCGATTTTAACTTGGATATTAGAACACAGTTGGGACCCAGTGAAAATTACTTGATGAACCCCGTTTCCTATTAGTTTGTGGGTGATCTTAGGTCTGCACGAATGGAAATTATTTTTATTTTAGAATATGAATAACTGTGTTGATGTTTCCTACAGTGACCTTGAAATTTGTCAATAGAATTCTTCTATTAACACTGGAAGTGCTACTTGTTTGGTATCCTTGAATGTAATAACAAATTATCCAGTGTAAATAGTTAGTGTTACCTATTGGTAAGTAATGATAGCAGTTACCCTCACTCGTAGTCTAAAATGATTTGAGTCCTGGGTGAAGGGTAGACTATTTTATTTGGAGCAGGATTGTGGACTGATATTTGAACGTATATGTATTTCATTTATAACACTCTGTGGCTTTTGTTAATGAGAAATTTCAAGACCCTAGGAATCTAAGGATGACCTATTAAATAGTTTTACCAGATTAGAGCTAATGGTAAACTTGGGTGTTGATTTTCTTACTTTCTCTTCTTCCCTAATTGAATTCAAGATTGAATGTATATGCATTACTCCTGGGAAGTTGGTACAGTCCTGAACTTGTTTGGAATGGAAATCTGAATGCCTCTGTTTCTTTCTCTTAAGGTGTAAAGTATATGTTGATATAGGACTTTTGGAATAAGAAAATATTCTCTCCCTTGTCTAGAAATTATGAGTGCTCCCTTCTTTTGTATCTCTATGAGAACTCAACGGTACGGGTATAAGATGAATAGACTGTTAAATTTATGAGGAGAGAATGGTAAGTACTGACTCTTGACCGACGTCTTCTTTCCTTATCTACAGTTATATTATTACCCTGTTTGAGTTATTCGGTTATCCACTTTTATAAACGTAGTATTGTAGTAGAAGTTGGTATACTTATCAATGTCATTGAAATAATGCTATGAGTATAAAGGAATCCCGTCAGTTGAACTTGCTGGAGGTTATAATCTGTCTTTGCTTGAATTGTTAAATGCACATCTGTTGGATACACGTACTGGTAGGAATTCATTCTTGAATGGAGTAATTTTTTTGGATTATTACTGTCCTTGGTTTTCAGATGGATGGATATTGTAGATTCATTTTGTTTCTTCTTAGTCTCTAAGATATGATGAATCATCTAAAAATATTTAAGTTTAACTGGTAGCTATAATATGAGTTATGTTTTAAAGTCATATTAGAATTATAGAAAGATGAATAGCCCGATTCATGTTTAAGGATTTGATGAAATGATTTCATTTAAATAGGTTGTTTAATGAAAACAATTGGTGGAATGCAATTGTTTTAAGAATTAGTGCTAATCATGCTCAGTTCACTGAACTGACCTGTGCTAGCAATTTTTGCAGATGGACATCATAAGTGGTAAAGGCACGCAAATCTGATATGATGCTCAGATTGTTTAATCTAATTTTTATGATGAATTCCAACTTGATTTCTCTAATTGTACTATAGGAAGAAAGATATTCTTTTGCTGTTGATTATTGTATCAAATGTGCTGAAGTGCATAAGTTGTAATTGTATGGCCTGGAAATAAATGAAATGGGGAGATTCTTACTTATGTGGCTGCATTTTTATTTGTTGGATTGAACTTCTTAGGTATGAATGAATGAGAGTGCATTTTTATTACTATATGCCATGGGAGCTAGTCGGATTCTCTAGGTAAGCCTTGTAAAAATTATGTAACCGAATACTTCATGATTGAATAGTAATTCTTTTATATTATGAATAAGGCTAAATTGGAATTAGACCACTGCATTTTAGGGAAGTTAAGGTTAAACTATGCCCTGATATGTAGCTATAACAGGAAGATTATTCTATTACTTCCTAACATTGATCTAAGTCAAGGAAATGTAATTGATGGTTTTAAATCACCATGTCTTATAACAATCAATAAGATAAATCTCAGTCTTCGGAGTTGATATAAACCCTTACAGGTTTAGTTAGCTTCCTTATGAGAGAACTTAGGGCTATTGCCCAATTTTGAGGAATAAGATTATTAGGAACTGATGGACACCTTGATGAGGTCTCAAATCATATTAAACTTCTCTCTGTGAAATTGAACTTAACTACGTAAGGCAACTCAATGGTATGAAATTTTGGGTGGAAAAAGGACTATCCAGTTAGGAGGGCCTTTAATACAAATTCAACTCAACTTAAGTAACTTTTTGAAGTTATGTAAATCTTTCCAAGGAAGTTTTGTAGGATGTTGACACATGTCAACTGCAGGGTTGTACCTTCAAGAAGATTAGGATCTTCTTAAGGATACAACAATGCAGGTGACATATGGCAACACCCTTTTGCATTGATCGTTAAGATTTACACCTGAAACTTAAACAAGATTTTCCTTTGGGACTAGTTAGGACCATAGACATGCTATGAGGAATCCCTTTGTGACTCGGGGTACCTTGACACATGGGGTTAATAGTGGTTGACCCAGTATGTCAGCTTATCCCTAGTCTTCAAGAGCATCCTTATAACGTGTGTTATGATATTAATCTGTTCCTGAGTGAATAACTTGGGACATGGGAGGATGACAGAATTCAGTTTAAGACATTCTATATAACATCAGAGTGGGGTGAAGGATGTATTCTAGATTGACGAGTATGCCGTTAAGGAATATGAGACATGAACAGTATGTTTCAAATCTTTGGCCAAAGTATCGCAAGTTGCTGATTGCGTTGTCCTATGTCACCTAGTCCAAGGGACGTGACGCCGATGAATGATGGTAACAATTATTCAGATAGGTTCCTTGGACATAGCGTTCTAAAATCCCAGATTAGGGAAGAGAACCGCAAGAGTGAAGTGTTCAGATAAAAACGCCAACTCTATGATACCCATGAATAGATCGGTAGTTCACCGAGTCATGGAATGAATAGATCGGTGGTACACCGAGTCATTACAGATGCATATGGTTATCTGTTATAAGAATTATTGTTATGATCTGTGAGTTCTAAATTATGTATTTAGAACTAGAAATCACTTATCAATTTTTTTTTTCTTGTTCTAATGTTCTAAAATGAGGATGTTACATCTTGGTATCAGAGCTGAAGGTTGCAGCTCTTGGACCTATTGTGGCCATAATATGATAAAAACCTGAATTTTCTTGTAACAGAAAATGATTAGAACAAGGGGGAACGTTGCGAATAATGCTCCACTAGAAGGAGGGGTGGAAACAACCCAAATACTTGATGAGATCCTTGCTGCCCTATTGGACACAAGAGATCGTTTGGCTGTACTTGAATAGCAGGTAATGGGAAATGAGGAGGAGGATGAAGCTGGTAACAACAATCAGCTACCTCTTGAGGACAACCCCGATATGGGTGTTGGTAATAACACTGGAAATGTACTTGTCCAACTAGAAAACAAAAAGGTCAGGTTGGCATCAGAACTCACTAATGATATAAAAAGGATAAGTCCACCTAAATATGATGGCACCACATTAGGAGATGGAGTTGAGAACTGGCTCAGCGAGATGGAGAAGTACTTTGCAATAAGAAACTTCTCGGAGGAAACCAAAGCTATTTGACGATCCTATCAGCTTTCCCACGAAGCATCTTCATGGTGGGATAGCCGTAAAGCTGAGCTAAATATTAATGAGACCAATATTACTTGGGATCAATTTAAAGGCTATTTTAGGCAACGTTGGCTGCCACAAATTTTCTATGATCAGAAAATGACAGAATTCCAGAACTTATTTCAAGGAAAGCTAATGGTAACTGAATACTGGGAGTGGTTTACAAAACTCCTCAAGTATATACCGCAGTATCAAACTGACGAGAAGTTCAGAATACGGAAATTCATCATGGGACTAAATCCTGTGATAGGAGGAGCGGTCGATGTTCATAGCCCAACCACTATGGAAGGGGTTGTTGAAAAATCCATAAGGCAAGAACAGAAATTAAAGGCTATTTCTACTCATAAAGAGGAAGTGCGGAAGAAGATTGCAAACCCTTCTTCAACTTCACTTGCACCCAAGAAGGGGCCATGGAAAAAGTTTGGAAACAAAAGTAAGTTTCCAGTGGATAATAATAAGAAAACGACAGCGAATAAACCTGCTGGAAATGTAAGGGATAGTTTTGCCAATAATTATAACAATGGGCAGAAGCCCTATGGAGGACAACATGATAATTTTAAGGCCGGAAGTAATTTTGAGCCTAAAAAGGGACCTGTAGGAGGTTGCTATAATTGTGGCAAAGACCACTACGCAAATCAGTGCCCTTTGAAGAAAGATGATCGTAATTAGCAGCATAAGATACATGCTGCAGTACCAGACAAGCAAGCTGAAAAGTAAGTGACACCTATAGAAGTTTCAGGTAAGTTATTTGGCATACCTGTCACTATTATTTTTGATACAGGAGCTACTGAATGTTTTATTTCTAGTAAACTCGCTTCTAAACTTAAAAGAAAAGATGGACTTCTGTAGAAGTGTTTGCTGTGATTACATTATGGGTTCGACTTCTGTAGAAGTGTTTGCTGTGATTACGTTATGGGTTCGACTTCTGTAGAAGTGTTTGCTGTGATTACATTATGGGTTCGACTTCTATAGAAGTGTTTGTTGTGATTACATATGGGTTCGACTTCTGTATATGTTGTTTCCTTGTCTCTTGTTCGACTGAGGTAATGAGTTCCTAACTGTACCATGTTAGACATTGTGTTGGATGATTTCATGTTTGAAGAATGACATGGAAAGAATTGTTGTGTCTAATTTGGTTGGTTTATTGATTATTGCTTGGTCGTATGAGATTTTTTATTGCTTGACGGCTTCAGGTGAATATATAGTTGGATTGTGATGAAACTATAGTTCCTTCTATTGAGCTCGACTAGTTTAGTTGCATGCGTAAGAAATATGTTTTAACACAAGATTGTATCTCTGTTGAAAAGGGTATGGATGTTCATTGATTATGGGTTATGAAAATGATGAAACATTTGGTGTAGTTGCTATTTTTCTTTGCGATTTTCACTTGGATATTAGAACACAGTTGGGACCCAGTGAAAATTACTTGATGAACCCCATTTCCTATCAGTTTGTGGGTGATCTTAGGTCTACACGAATGGAAATTAGTTTTATTTTAGAATATGAATAACTGTGTTGATGTTTCCTGTAGTGACCTTGAAATTTGTCAATAGAATTCTTCTATTAACATTGGAAGTGCTACTTGTTTGGTATCCTTGAATGTAATAATGAATTATCCAATGTAAATAGTTAGTGTTACCTATTGGTAAGTAATGATAGCAGTTACCCTCACTCGTAGTCTAAAATGATTTGAGTCCTATGTGAAGGGTAGACTATTTTATTTGGAGTAGGATTGTGGACTGATATTTGAACGTATATGTATTTCGTTTATAACAATCTGTGGCTTTTGTTAATGAGCAATTTCAAGACCCTAGGAATCTAAGGATGACCTATTAAATAGTTTTACCAGATTAGAGCTAATGGTAAACTTGGGTGTTGATTTTCTTACTTTCTCTTCTTCCCTAATTGAATTCAAGATTGAATGTATATGCATTACTCCTGGGAAGTTGGTACAGTCCTGAACTTGTTTGGAATGCAAATCTGAATGCCTCTGTTTCTTTCTCTTAAGCTATAAAGTATATGTTGATATAGGACTTTTGGAATAAGAAAATATTCTCTCCCTTGTCTGGAAATTATGAGTGCTCCCTTCTTTTGTATCTCTATGAGAACTCAATGGTACGGGTATAAGATGAATAGACTATTAAATTTATGAGGAGAGAATGGTAAGTACTGAATCTTGACCGAAGTATTCTTTCCTTATCTATAGTTATATTATTACCCTGTTTGAGTTATTCGGTTATCCACTTTTATAAAAGTAGTGTTGTAGTAGAAGTTGGTATACTTATCAATGTCATTGAAATAATGCTATGAGTATAAAGGAATCCCGTCAGTTGAACTTGCTGGAGGTTATAATCTGTCTTTGCTTGAATTGTTAAATGCACATCTGTTGGATACACGTACTGGTAGGAATTCATTCTTGAATGGAGTAATTTTGTTGGATTATTACTGTCCTTGGTTTTCAGATGGATGGATATTGTAGATTCATTTTGTTTCTTCTTAGTCTCTAATATATGATGAATCATCTAAAAATATTTAAGTTTAACTGGTAGCTATAATATGAGTTATGTTTTAAAGTCATATTAGAATTATAGAAAGATGAATAGCCCGATTCATGTTTAAGGATTTGATGAAATGATTTCATTTAAATAGGTTGTTTAATGAAAACAATTGGTGGAATGCAATTGTTTTAAGAATTAGTGCTAATCATGCTCAGTTCACTGAACTGACCTGTGCTAGCAATTTTTGCAGATGGACATCATAAGTGGTAAAGGCACGCAAATCTGATATGATGCTCAGATTGTTTAATCTAATTTTTATGATGAATTCCAACTTGATTTCTCTAATTGTACTATAGGAAGAAATATATTCTTTTGCTATTGATTATTGTATCAAATGTGTCGAAGTGCATAAGTTGTAATTGTATGGCCTGGAAATAAATGAAATGGGGAGATTCTTACTTATGTGGCTGCATTTTTATTTGTTGGATTGAACTTCTTAGGTATGAATGAATGAGAGTGCATTTTTATTACTGTATGCCATGGGAGCTAGTCGGATTCTCTAAGTAAGCCTTGTAAAAATTATGTAACCGAATACTTCATGATTGAATAGTAATTCTTTTATATTATGAATAAGGCTAAATTGGAATTAGACCACTGCATTTTAGGGAAGTTAAGGTTAAAATACGCCCTGATATGTAGCTATAACAGGAGGAGTATTCTATTACTTCCTATCATTGATCTAAGTCAAGGTAACGTAATTGATGGTTTTAAATCACCATGTCTTATAACAATCAGTAAGACAAACCTCAGTCTTCGGAGTTGATATAAACCCTTACAGGTTTAGTTAGCTTCCTTATGAGAGAACTTAGGGATATTGCCCAATTTTGAGGAATAAGATTATTAGGAACTGATGGACACCTTGACGAGGTCTCAAATCTTATTAAACTTCTCTCTATGAAATTGAACTTAACTACGTAAGGCAACTCAATGGTATGAAATTTTGGGTGGAAAAAGGACTATCCAGTTAGGTGGGCCTTTAATACAAATTCAACTCAACTTAAGTAACTTTTTGAAGTTATGTAAATCTTTCCGAGGAAGTTTTGTAGGATGTTGGCACATGTCAACTGCAGGGTTGTACCTTTGAGAAGATTAGGATCTTCTCGAGGATACAACAATGCAGGTGACATATGGCAACACCCTTTTGCATTGATCGTTAAGATTTACACCTGAAACTCGAACAAGATTTTCCTTTGGGACCGGTTAGGACCATAGACATGCTATGAGGCAGCCCTTTGAGACTCGGGGTACCTTGACACATGGGTTTAACAGTGGTTGACCCAGTATGTCGGCTTATCCCTAGTCTTCAAGAGCATCCTTATAACATGTGTTATGATATTAACCTGTTCCTGAGTGAATAACTTGGGATAGGAGAGGCTGATAGAATTCAATTTAAGACATTCTATATAACATTGGAGTGGGGTGAAGGACGTATTCTAGATTGACGAGTATGCCGTCAAGGAATGTGAGACATGAATAGTATGTTTCAAATCTTTCGCCAAAGTATCGCAAGCTGCTGATTGCGTTGTCCTATGTCACCTAGTCCAAGGGACGTGATGCCAATGAATGATGGTAACAATTATTTAGATAGGTTCCTTGGACAGAGCATTCTAAAATCCCAGATTAGGGAAGAGAACTGCAAGAGTGAAGTGTTCAGATAAAAACGCCAACTCTATGATACCCATGAATAGATCGGTAGTTCACCGAGTCATGGAATGAATAGATCGGTGGTACACCGAGTCATTACAGCTGTATATGGTTATCTGTTATAAGAATGATTGTTATGATCTATGAGTTCTAAATTATGTATTTAGAACTAGAAATCAATTATCAAAAAAAATAAAAATTCTTGTTCTAATGTTCTAAAATGAGGATGTTACAATTAACTTCTAGGAGTAGTAACGCTTAACAGACTGTCGGGGTATAGTTCAGTTCCACTGTTGGGACATAGGGAAGTACATATTTTGGTCCAAGTCTAACTATAGGTTCAGGATCAGGAGGCATAGGCAGCTCTGGTTCAGGTGGATCTAGAGGTTCTGGAGGCAGGGGAAACATAGTAGGTTATGGATCAGGTGGGAAAGGTCCGCACCAACCCCAGAATATTTACATGGACATGTATCTTCGTCTTCCAGATTATAGGGGCATAGAAGATGCTGCTGAACATGTGCATATGTGTGAAATATTATGGTGCGCAAAAGGAATCACAGCTTCAGAGTGTAGGGAAAGCCAATTTTCTACTACGCTACAAGGGAATGCACATAGTTGGTACAAAAAGTTTGACCCTGATCAGACTTGCGTAGATTATACAACCTTAAAGGATGCATTCTTTTAAGAGTTTCATATCCTTGAATTTGAGCAGAAGAGTATAAGTGTGCTCAAGGATATTAAGCAAGGCACTACTGAAAGTGTTAGAGAGTATGATGCACAGTTTAAAATGTTGTTATCAAAGCTTTCTTATGACATACATGCAAGCCAACATGCATAATGGTTCGTTGGAGGATTGATTACCCCATTTAGAAGGGCACTGTCACATAAGACATATAATGATCCACCCGAGGCATTGGAGGTAGTCCTATGTTTTGAGGTAGTTGGGAGTATTGAAACTGGCATTAGCCCATTCTTAGAGGCATAGATTGTAGCTATGGCAAAGCAGTTGGAGAAATTATCGGTGAATTCAGCCCAAGAAACATGCTCAGGGATTTGGTGTACAGATTGTGAGGTGGAGGGACACACCAAGGATAGTTTTCCTCGCAAGTCCATACATTCATTACTGTTAGAATATGAGATCTGTCATTTGAATCATGATGCTAGCCACTATCCTTTGCTACAATGTGTGATAAGGAAGAATGTTTCAAGCTACTGTAAAATTCTTAGGTCCACGACTCATGACATGGAAGATTTCTAGACTAATTGGACAGATCTATGATGATATTGATATTAGTGTACGCCATGGACATGAGTTTCAAATAAAGGAAATAACGAGCATTAGGACCAGGATCACAATCAGGTGTGCTATGATCAGAATAAAGGTCATTTTGATGGAGGTCGTGGTAGAGGTCCAGGATACCATGTGTTGGATTTGGATAGATAAGGTCCATGGTGGTGTGAGAAGTGAGCTCCCTCATGGAACATGTTATACATGTGGATCTCTTGAACACTACAGGCATGAATTTCCTTAGAATACTACAAGTTGTTTTTATAGAAATAAACATAGCTATGAGGAATGACTGGACTTATATGAGCATCTAATTAAGCAACATAAACAAGAAATCAAAGGTGTAGGAATGGTTAGGATACATTATGCTATTCAAAACCAATGGATGCCTAAGATAGAACTAGAATACAAGGAAATACAAGTGAAGATCATGACCTGCACTAAGGAGACACATGCCAGGGAGGAATTGCATAGCAGAGAACCTACCATCACTAAAGAATAAGTTCTTCATGCACAGGTACCCAGATCCTACCTATCAGAAGGAGATTTTATTAGGAAACCATGGGAGTTCTAAGGAATCTTCAGGGTGAGATACAATACTTAAAGGAGAAAAAGAAAGCATCAGAGATGGTCCAAACTGATATAGATGACTTGAGAGAAGTGTGTAAAATGTTGCGCAAGGAAAACATCATTCCACTTTTAGGGAGTTGGTTAAAAGGAAACACTCCACATGCGTAAGTACTGAGACTGGAAGACATACCCTGCATGCAAATCTTCCTCCTCGTAGCCTAGATTATGACAAGGAAATCACTCTGAATGCTGTTGTGGATGGGTGGCTATTGAGTAATATATATTTATTGATATAGGTGCGGAAGTCAATGTTTTTTTACCTTGGATGCATGGGTACAAATGGGAATACCCCCATTGCAGCCATCCTCTAATGTATTATTCATGGCTTATGCAGACTAAGGCCACTCCCATAGAGTTTTGAAGGATGCATCCATTACCATATAGGGAGCTAAGTTCATTGGAGACTTTGAAGTTTTAGCGCTGGCAGAGTCAGATAGCTTCCCAGCTCTATTGGGGTGTCATTGGTGCTATGCAAATAATCCTAATCTTCGGTTCAACAAGGGCTATATCAGTTTTGAAAACAAAGAAGAAAGAGTTATTATCCCTTTAACATATGGAAAGTCCGCGCCCTATGTTGAGCCCTTAAGTGAAGAAGATCTGAATAGGATTTATGTACGCACCATCTGAGATCCAGAGATGATTGAACCAACCAAAGAAGGACTAATTCAGTGGGAGGATGCACAATCTATTAGTGATACTACAAGTGTTGCTTGTGATAATTGGGCTCATAACACTTATGAGTTGGTAGGGCATGAAGTAAAGAGCATATTCCCTCAAGGCACAAAACCACGTTATGTCAGGAGGATAGGTAATAACTCAGTACCTTGTTACATAGGAGAAGGGGATCCCATGGTATTCCTGCACGCGCCATGGAAGAAAAAATGGATAGACCCACTGGAAAGAAGAAATTATGCTAGCATATACACTACGTGGGATAGCAACACGCTGGTGGGTGATCCATAAGGATAATCTTGTCAGATGGAATGAAATTGGGATTGCTCTTACTACTAGGTTCTTCAGGAGCAATGCACTTACTCAAATCATTACTTATCATGGTAATCAACCTGTTCAGCACCACGTTCAAAAGTGTGAGAGACTCTGAACAGAAGGGTAGGAAGCTTTAACACCTTCGCTATGGGTGCACCGGTTTTATTCCACTTTACAAGGCTGCGCACATGCTTGGTATGTATATGCAAAACTCCATCGAGAAATTGGAAATTGGAATAATTTAATTACAGGAATGGCCCAGACATTTAACTTCTTCTCTATAAATCCTTTGGTGTAAGAAGCACTGAAAGTTATCATGCGCTTAACTATGGGGGATGGTGCCAAAGCTGAAGAAATCTTTCAGGAGTTATTAGATAAATACAAATCAGTAGCGTGTCTTGATGATGAACCAGAGGCCGATGTAAAGTTGTTTCAATGCGCTTGCCTTGAGAAAGAGAAAGGAAAAATGGTCTACTTAGTGAATGATGAAGAAGTAGATAATATGGACGTACACCATTCAACATGGAGGCATGAGGTATTGGATAGTGTAGATAAGACCACATGCACCTATCATGAACCTATGAAGATAAAGCGGGTGAATATTGGAACAGATACTGAGCCTAAGGAATCCATAATTGGAGACTATTGGTCAGACTCTGAAGTGGAAAAAATCATAGAGTTACTAAGGGATTACCAGGACTTATTTCCTAGGGGGTACCATGAACTTAAAGGCGTGCATGAATCGTTAGGGAAGATGAAGATAAATATTAAAGAGGGAGTGTTCCCAGTTAGAAAGAGACCCTACAGGATGAACCCCAACTTATGCAAAAAGGTCAAAGAAGAGATTGATAACATGTTGAAGTATGGGATTATCAAGCCCCTTGATGAGTCAGAATGGATTAGTCCAATGGTGATCAGTATCAAGAAGGATGGATGGATTAGAATATGTGTGGACTACAGGGAGTTGAATGCTGCATGTGTAACTGATCCATTTCCTACACCATTCACTGAGGAAATACTAGAAGGAGTTGCAGGGCGCAAAATCTATTCGTTTACAGATGGGTTCTTTGGGTATCATCAAGTTTGGATTTCCCAGGTGGATCACGAAAAGACTACATTTACTACTGAATGGGGTAGCTTCACCTATACTGTAATGCCTTTTGGTCTGAAAAATGCACCTACTGTATTTTCGCGCATAGTTGTCCAAGTGTTCAAGGAATTTATTCACAACTTCTTACAGGTATATTTAGACGATTGGACGGTGTATGGATTAGTTAAGGATCACTGTGACAATTTACGCTTAATGTTTGAATGGTGTAGACAGTTGAGTATCTCTTTGAACATCAAGAAGTGCATATTTACTACACCATTTGGGATACTTTTAGGACACATAATCTGCAAGGAGGGTTTGTTGGTTGATCCAGCAAAGGTTACAGTCATTATAGGCCTAAGGGAGCCTACCAGTCAAAGTGAGGTGCGTAGATTTTTGGGTCATATAGGATATTACAGAAATTTTATCAAAGGTTATGCCAAAGTTGTCACACCATTAGAAGAGTTACTGAAAGGGAAAGGTATGTTCTACTGGGAGAACAACAGCAGCGCGCATTCGAGACATTAAAGGAGAAACTTACTACCATGCCTATTCTACATTTTCCTTCATGGGACAAACCATTTCATGTACATGTTGACACCTCTGGCATGGCCATTAGTGCACAATGTTGGCTCAACCTGGAGAAGGTATTATAGATCATCCTATTTGCTTTGCTAGTAGAAAGCTGACTCCTGCAAAAACAAAATTTCACAACTACAGAGCGTAAAGATTTGTCGATGATCTATGTGCTGCATAAATTCCATGCCAGTACCTACTAGCTACACCATTCATATTTTATACAGATCACATGGCATTGAAGTATTTGGTAAATAAACTATGTTTTACAAGGGTGCATATGTCGATGGGTACTCTTATTTCAAGAATTTGATTTCATAGTTATGGTAAAACCAGGAAAAAGTAATTCTGGACCAGACCATCTATCAAGAATACAGTCAGGAGAAGAAGCATAGGAAATTGAGGATACCATGCCAGATGCACAGTTATATAGTTTACAATGCATGCCATCAGAACTAGAGGACATTTTTGTCTTTCTACGAACAGGGATGGCACCAGAAGGAATGAAATACTTGGAGAAGAAATAACTTGTTATACGCACTCTGCACCTTATATGTTAATCAGTGGTGACTTGTAAAAATTGGGCTGAGATGAAGTATTGCGCCACTTGTGTATTGGAAAATGAGTGAATGAGTATTATGGAAGAATCTCATGGTGGAATTGTAGGTGGCCACTATGTCGGTGATGCCACAACATGTGAAAGATTCTACTCACTAGATTATGGTGGGAGACCCTCTATAAAGATTGTAAGGAATTTTGTAAGGCATGTGATCATTGTCAATGTCTTGGAAAACCAGGTCAATGAGATGAAATGCCTCTGAGACCTATTACTAGCATAAAACTGTTTGAGAAATGGGCTATAGATTTTTGTGGGTCCTATTTCACCAGCTACACGTAGAACTAGATCATGCTACATCATAAATTGCACAGACTATCTGACAAGGTGGGTAGAAGCAACACCCACAAAGGATTGTACAATGGCTACAACAACCTAGTTTTTATGGGAAAATATTATTACAAGGTATGGATGTCCTTTGAGTTTGACCAATGATAGGGGCACACATTTTCTTAATGAGACAATCAAAATTTTATTGGATGAGTTCATGATTGCACACCATAAGACTACACCCTATCATCCTCAGGAAAATGGAACTATTAAAGCTTTCAACAAAATTTTGAGCCAGACATTGACAAAAATTTGTGATGTTGGAAGAAAGGATTGGGATGATAAAGTCTCTGCAGTACTTTGGGCATATCAGAATAACATATGAACGGTTGAACAAATTCACACCATTTCAGTTAGTGTTTGGCACAGAAGCCATTCTTCCTATGGAATTTATGTTACCTTCTTTGCGTATTGTGTGCTGGAGGTCTAGCTGATGAGAAAGCTTTAGAAGAACAGATTAAAAAGATAATTAAGTTGGATGAGAAACGAGCCATAGCACGTTGGAGTCAGAAGTAAGAAAAGGCCAGGCAGAAAGCATGGCATGACAGAAACATAAGGGACAAGAAGTTTGAGATTGGACAAATGGTACTTCTCTATGACTCTAAGTTCTTGCGCCATCCAAGAAAACTTAAGGTACATTGGTTGGGGCCGTATGTTATCACTTACATCCTTGAAACAGGAAATTTCCAGTTAGAAGCACTTGATGGAACATGGCTACCCAGTTACTTTAATGGGAGTAGGATGAAGCCCTACTATAAATAAGTCTTCTTGGTGTTTGTAATAAGGCAATATTTCCATTTAGATTAGGTTTTCAATTATGTATTTCCTTAATGTGTTTCCTTCTTTTTTGCTATGCTTTGTCAATTTAGTTATTGTTCTTGTGTAATAAGCATGCTTGCGTGCATGAAGCTAATTACTATATGAAGCATGTTTATGCGTAGAGGACTGCACATACTTTTAGTGTGGGGTGGTTGTTGATATCTAGGTACAAAATTGTGGGAATTGAAAGGTGAAAGGAATAAGCTGCTACGGGTGCTTTTCAAGTCAAAGGATTGCTTCTAAAAAGTGACCAAAGATGGAGATGAATGAAGGGATAGTATAACACGAGGTAAGAAGAGGCCATAACAACTACCAGTGGAAGGTGCAGTGATGAGGTACTCAGGCACAAGGAAGCACGCTGAAGAGAATTCTGTGACCAGAGGGTAGGAAGGCACGCTAGAAGGTTATAGCTGGGGCACAAAGATGTAACACGCAGAAAGAATGGAATTGGTCAATTAATGAGAGGATATTTGGTAGGTGAAGGAGCAATGAATGCATCAAAAATTTGAAAATCTATATAAGGATGGGATGCGAGTTCATTTTTACCATTGCGATTAAGAGTATTTGAAAAAGAGCTAAGTGTGAAGAGCCAAGTGATCGAATTGAGGTGCGAGAGGTGTGTAGCCAGTCGTGATAAAGAGATCTGTGTGCAGAAAGAGCTTGCATCCCCGGTGGTGAAGGGTTTGAGTGAAGCAAGGAGACAAAGAGGAGTGAGGGCACGTGATTTCACCTAGGGCATGCTGAATCGAGCTAGGGTTTGATTCACACATTACAGAATTCAAGAGGTGAGTATTTACAAAGGATTGCAAGGTAGAAATGGCACCCAAGAAAGTAGTTGCAGCATGAGTGAAGGGAAAGAAGAAGGTGGTCGTAGAAGAAGAGGAGATGGCTCCCAAAAGTAATTTTTCTAAAATGCAATATCTAGAGGGGGTCATCGTAGGCCAAGAGTGGGATTCTCACATAAGGAGAAGCAAGGTGAGTGAGTATAACCACCGTAACATAGAGAATAAGAAGGAGCTTGATGCCTTGCTAAACACAAAGACAAATAAACACACTGCGGAAGACATGACGGTGTACGAAAATGCTGGCGAGAAGCTCTTGAAGAAGATTAGAGTTTACCATCTATATGAGCTCCCTTAGTTTGGGAAATATGAGCCCTTGTACCAGTGGCTCATGAGCAGAGTCCATAAATATTTTTTCTACTTTGCAGGATGTAGAGCTAGAATCTTAGCCACTAATCTCCATGGTAACAGGATTGAAGGGCACATGAGAAGATTTGAAGATGATTTAATAGACAAGGCTACAATCTTGGAGACCAGAAAGGAGCTGGGGTACACAAAGGGTCTGTGTGGCATGGACATAGATAAACTGAAGAAGTATCCAGTTGTGCAAGCAGCCGCACATCTTGTTACGAAGCTAAATGACCAGGAAAGGTGGTCACAAGTGAATACCATGTGGCTGCACATTGCTAAAAATATGTCTGAAGGGGTAGTCTACAACATTTCACGTTACATTACAGAAACTATCATTGAGGAAGCACACATAGGAGGAAAGATCAGCTTTGGAGCTGTTTTGTTGTCGTTGGTGTTCATGGAGATCAGAGTACCTGATGGACCAAAAGAGAAGATATGGGAGTATCCCATGGAGCACAAGTCACCTGCATAACACTGCAAAAAGTACTTATGTGAAGGATCCATGACAGAACAAGTCAAGCAAAGGGCTGAGAAGTGGTATGATAGGCTCCACGTGGCCTTTGAAGAAGAATGACACATCCCCAAGGACTTGCCTTCGGTGGTTGGAAAGGCAGTTTCAGTTCATTATATACCAACACTTTTACATAGCACAGTTCACCATGAGGGATAGAGCATGGATCCCTTGGTGTAAGTTACCATATGCCTTCATAGCAAGGTACTTCTAGGCATCAGTACACAGGTTCTTAGACACATGATGCCTAACGTTCAATGCATACAAGGTAGATTGTGACTACCACATGCTAAGGAAGAAATATGTGTATCCAGGATGAGGTGCATATATTGAAAGGCTCATTTCAGATGTATTGAGCATTAAACTAGTAAGTTTGGCTATGGGAGATGTTGGAGCAGCACTGGTGTACCTCCAATTGAAGCCCAAGTTGGAGAATAACAAGTATGTGGAAGATGAGTTCGCACTTCCAGCACCACCAAAGGGTAAGCATACCATGGAGAACATTCCAGTGCCTAAGCCCACAGAGCCAATTGAAGTAGAGGATGAGGAGGATGAGTGCAAAGATAGTGGTGGTTTGGAACATAGAGGTAGAAGACATCCTATGAATAAGGATGAAGATGAGCGTGCAACTACACCACCTCAACCACAAGAGGGGGATGATGAGGACTTGGATGCAGTCCAAGGAGAGCACCGATTTAAGAGAGTGTTCAGGAGAACAAGGACCCAAGGTGCTACTCCACAAACAATGCACAAATCACCCAGAATCTCTCCATAGAAGGAGACAACCATGAAAAGGAGAAGGAAACTAAAATTGAATGAGGAAGCGGAAGAGTCAGAGGAAAGTGCACGCCTAATTCTCCTACACCTCCAGAGAACGTAGAAGAACAAAAAGATGAAGAAATGAAGGAAGGAGAAGAGGAGGAAAAGAGAACAGATGAGACAACTACCGAGACTACTCAGGACATGGAAACACAAGTCCCAAATCTGGAAGCTCAAGTTCCTAAGTAGCCTAGGTCAAGAAGAACAAGTGGGGAACACATTCCACCAGCCATGGGTTATGCGGAGGACACAGGTAAAATTTTCTGTGCCCATTTCCAGAGCACACTGACACAAAAGGAATTATATGGCTGGGAATTAATGGATGAAGATATGGCTACAATGCGCACAAGGAAGCAGTTATCATGGTCAATGCACACACACATGGATGAACCAGATTTTGATGTGTGTGAGGAGTCATGCGTATCGAGGAGGTTGAAAAAGACACCTCAGGCTAGACACATGACAGTAAAGCCTACTGTTATGTCAGATGAACAGGTGAGCAATGCATTGGTAAAAGTCTCAATAGAGGTGGCAAGGTGGAATATGGACAAGGCTACCACAATTAGGGCGCTAAGGGAAGAGATCAAAACTAAGGATGGGGAAATAGTGTGCCTAACGTAGGAAAGAGACTTAGCGCAGAAAAATAACTCTGTATTTATCAGCATCACAGAGGAAATTGGTGATAATGTCATAAGAGCTAGGCCACATTTAGAGCCAAAGGTACCAAAGACGTTTCCTTCGGCAATACACTATGTAGGTACATTGGTGGACCTAGTGCTTGAAGATGAACCTTTGCGCATGCCAGCGCCAAAGGATCCAACACAAGAGGTAGAGTGAGAAAAGGCTTCAGTGATGAAAAAGATTACATCATATGAAGGACTGTTGTAAGTGCTGCGGGAAGAAATAGCGAAGGTAGACCAAGCCTTGAACATCTGTACAGCTCCAGAGGTTCTAATCAACATAAAAACCCTAGAGGAGAATAATGAAGTCCAGAAAGTGATGAAGGATGACACATTGGGCCATGCATAGAAAGGTTAGCAATGGTTAAATAGAAGTGCGAGGCCCTGGCAGTAGCCCAAGAACCACACAAAAATTGGCTAGAGGAGCTTGGGAAACTCATTGCGTAGAAGATGGATTTGCTAGAGGGAAGGATGACTGCAATGTCCAACATTGTGTTGGTCTTGCATAATGAGAAAGGGGAGATTGCGAAGGATGAACTGGAGTCCATTGATGTGGACATTCTAGAAAAATTAGAGGAAGCACTCGCTGAGTGGCAGACCTTGGAGGTAGAAATAAAGGAGCAATATCCTGAGTTGGTCCTTCAAGTTGAAGCAGATGAAGCTGCCGTATAGACATTATTCTTTATTTATAAAGAAAATTATTTTTATTCTTTCCATTCAAATTCTTTACTTCAGTTTTGGAGATAACCATTGTCGGGGTGACAATGAAATTAGTGTGGGGTAATGTTGATCAGAGAACACTTGACAAAAATCACACAAGAAGTCTACATGGGAAATTGAGTCATATTCAAAGGTGCAAATGGATAGGGAGAACACGCAAACAGAAGTTCAATTTTTTAGGACTTAGCCATTTTCACTCATGAAGGTCTATTTTTAGAGATGGCATGCAGAGCACACAAATGAGGCAGAGACGTGCACACCATGCATTGGCTATTTTTGGAGGATTAGCTACAAAGCACTTTGCATGGACACAAGCCATAAATAGATCTACTACTGTCAGTTAACTATAATTAGTCTATTATTAGCGCACTTGCATGTGTGGCTAGTTTTGTAACGACGGGTGGCTAATAATAGCATGCGACCTATTTTGGGAATAGATAAGAGGTGAATGGAAAGTCCTCACCCTTATAAGTATGTATTAAACTGTGTAATAGATATATAGATTGAAATATACAAAGATATGCATACATAGTGAGATTATGCTGCTAAATCTGTTACGCACATACTACTGTTATTGTAATGAAGCTTCTGTATACTTATTGCATTGAATATAATGGAGGATATTGGTTGAATCTAAGTGTTAGTTCTATGTGTATCTGAATCTAGTATGTTTTTTATCTCATCATGGTTAATATTTAGTTTTGTTCTCCCTTAGAGATAGATCTGGTATGCTATGTAGAATGATGTGTTAGTAATGGAATTATATGTATTAAGTCTTCATCATGCTAACATCATGCAACAACAACCCTAAAGAGGGACTTGGTACCTTTGCGCGCTTTGGTGAGTGCTCAGTCTAGGCTGAGTGATGTGCCAGTGCGTCTAGGGTCTTATTGGCATGACATGCGATTCCTCCCTCAAAGCTTTGGGATTTTTGTTGAGAACAAGGTCAAAGATATCGTAGGAAAATTCTGAAACTACGGAAGGGTCACTAAACTGTGATCCCCTATCATGGAACCTAAAACTTGGGTGAAGAGGGTGTGGGGGCACCTATTTCCCTGTATACGACTTTTCTTGTGGTGTAGAGCTAGAAGTCACCATGGCAGATTTCAGGACTAGGAGAAGGCTCCAATTTTTGCTACTCGAAACTCAGAGGATGAGTGGAAAACTCTTAGCATTTGAAATGAATTTGTTGGATGCCCCCAAATTTTATTAAATAGCCACCTTAACCTATGAAGAGTAATGGATCACATGTATATAGAGTCACATAATATAATGAACCTTTTGGTTTAATGACCCTAAGCATCAAACTTTATGCTTTCTAAGAGATTTTGTGTCAATTCTTTGATCTTTTCCCCTAAATATCTTAGAAAGACGCTAGATCATTAACTTCGGGGAAAATTAGGGAGATGCACTTCCTCCAAAAATTCAAAAAGAGGTAAGGGTGTCCCACGAGGGACACGTGTTCGAGACACTTATTGAAAGGGGCAAAAAAAAAACAACGCAAAAAGACAAGGAAAAAGAAAAACTATGCATATGATACAATACTTCAAACGAAAAGACTCAATGGAAAGGCTCTAAGTGAATCCCATTTACCGGAATCACCAAGGGGTTTCCTTCCATGGTATTGAGTTTGAAATCATTATGCTACTTATATGCAATGATTTTGAAGGGTCCTGTCCATAAGGGGTCAAACTTTCCATGATTTCCAAGCTTGGTAGCCTTGCATCCCATTTCAAAATTATAGTACCAACTCGAAATTTTGGTTCCAATGTTTTTTATCAAACTAGGTCTTCACCACCTACTGGCGGCTGGTCATGGCCTCATGAGTGGCCTCCAGATTCTCTTGGAGCTCTACTGGCTTGACGAGTCTAACTTTCATTACCACTTTTTCCTTTAGCTCAATTTGTTTTAATAGTTGTAATGTAGGTATTTCTAGGGTAATTGACATCACAACGCTTTTACCGTAAACTATATCATATGGTGAGGCTTGCAGGATCTGTTTAGGTGTGATTTAATCAACCCATAAGGCTGTTTTGATGTGTGCATACCACAACCTCTTCTGCTCATTTCCCATCCTTTTTATGAGCCTGATCAGATTTTTGTTAGTGGATTCTACCAGGTTGTTTCCTTGTGGGTAATAATTGGAGGATATTTTCAAATAGATCTCATGCCTTACAATGAATCTGGATACTTTGGCCCCTAAAAATGCCTTAACATTATCTGATAGAATAGTGCAGTGGGGGGGGTGGTCCAAAGTGGGTAGTGATATCCTGTAGGAGTTCTAGGATCACGTTTTTGATGGCCTCTTTTAGTGGAACTACTTCTACCCATCAGGTGAAGTAATTGGTTGCAGTGAGGATCCATTTGTGCCCGGTGCTCAAAGATGGGTTGACCATACCGATGAAGTTTAGACCCCATTGTGAAAATGGTTCCTCAATTAGGATGGGGTTAAGAGGCAATACCACATTCCTCTGGAAAATCATATAAACTTGACAAATCCTACATCTATTTATTTATGCTTGATAGTAATCGAACATGCTTAGCTAAAAGTACCTTGCTTATAGGATTTTTATAGTTTTGGTTTGGGTAGAAAAATGGCTTTCTGAGCTCCCATGGTGTAACTCGCGTAAAATCCTTTTGGCTTCTTCTTTTTGCAGGCACCTGAGCAGGATGGACCGTCAAATTTTCTTTTGAAAATGAAATCATCAATCATGGTGAACTTGGATCCCTGTTGCCTACAATATCTTCTCTTTTTAAGGGGGAGATGACTTGGGTACTTCCCTGTCTGCATGAAGTGAATCCTGTCTGAGACCCAACTATTATAGTCACTTTCTTGTTTGTAGAGTATCTTCTCAAGCTCGTCCTTAGTCGGGGGCATGGGGTCTTGTGTAAGATATTGGCATAAGCATCTTCCCCATAATAGCTTTGTAGGCTTTATCTCAATGTCATATTCAAATATCTTAGTGTTCTAGTTAGCTCTTTTATTTGTTATCTCACCCTCTGTTATATATTCCTTGACACTAGAGTGTGCCACCATAACCTTGATTCTACTATGGGTGATAAGGTGCTTGAATTTCCTCAAACCCTTGACTATAGCATAAGCTTGTCTTTCTACAAAGTTATACCTAGTTTCATAGTCATGGAGATTTTTTGAGAAGAAGGCAATCAAATGTTCCTCTCCTTGAGGCTCTCTCTTCTATGTCAACACGGATGTTATGTTATACTCACTCCCGTATACATACATAATGAAATACTTTGAGAAGTTGGGGTTACATAGCTTCAGGGTGGATGCGATAGCCCCTTAATTACCTCAAAGGTTTGATGGCCTTTAGTGGTCCATTTGAAGTTAAGGTCCTTCTTGAGAATTAACGTGATCAGGTGGATTTTCCCAGCAAAATCTGAAATGAATTTGCTACCAAAATTGATCTTTCCTAAGAAAGATTGGACCGCTTTCTTGTTGACCGGTATGGGTAGTCCCAAGATGGCTTCAACTCTTTCTAGATCAATAGAGATTCCTTCTTTTGAAAAAATTTGTCCTCATGAGTTTGTCCTTGGAGTACTCCAAAAACACATTTCCTTGGGTTCAAGGAGATCCCAAATTCTTGGAATTTCTTGAATATGGCTTCGAAGGTGTTAAAATGATCCTCCAGTGTCTTGGTATATACTATGAGATCATCTAGGTATATAAGAATTACCTTATTGATTAGCGATCCAAATGTGGCATCCATGGCTCTTTAAAAGGTAGCTCTAACGTTTGTGAGTCCAAATGGAATTTTTTACGTATGTGAAGGTCCCCCACTTTATCATGAAAGTAGTCTTATGTTGGTCTCCTTTGGTGAGCCATATCTGGTTATAGCCTGAAAAAGCATCTAGCAGAGAGAATCTCTCCGAGTCTACAACTATTTGTAATATCTGATCCATGGAGGGTAAGGGATAGTGATCCTTAAGGGACACTCTATTTAGGTCTCTAAAATCTACATAGATCCGAATTTCACTGTTTTTCTTCCTTATCAGAACTAAGTTAGATACTCATGTTGTATGTTTGATAGGGAATACTATTTTGGCCTCTAGGATCATTTTAAGTTCCTCGGCCATGAGAGATTCTATCTTTTGGTTCATGGGTCACTGCTTTTGGCATAGGTGATCAAGGGATAATTTTTGAAAAGTTCCCTAAACATCCCTAGAATGGTGTCATTGCATAATATCACCTCGAGAGCTTTCCAATGACTGTAAGAACGCAAAAAACGAACATTGGGAGCTCTAGATATGTTCGGTCAAAGTTCAGATAGCGGGAAAGTCAACTCTGGTAAACTAGTCAATATTGGACTATTGGCACTGTGACACGTGGTGAAAAGGCAAAAGGGAGTTGTTTATTGGTTTTCGATCACCAGTCTTCGATGAGCGTAAAAATGGTGCATGGGAACAAGAGGCTCAACTTTTATTACGGAGGGGAGCCTGGCCGCCGTGTGGACTATGGTATTATCACCGACGTGGTGGGTCCACAAGCCACCACGTGGCTTGCCACCACTCGTCGAATTCACTCGATTTGCCATCGAGGGTTGACAAGTGGTATTTATTGCCATATTTCATCTGGAATGTCATTATATTGCTTGGGTCAAAATTATATTATCTTGGTAAATCCACTTTCCAAATGCCACGCATATATGCCAAACCGCTGTATATATTAATGTTTATACATTATTATTAAACCATCCTCCACTTACCTACTGAGCCTACCAGCCATGCATGGATGTTCCACGTGGAAGGAAGGAGTGAAGCGGTTGTAGTGGAAGCTTCCACGTGAGGAGAAAGAGGTGGGGGCGGTTAAGCCCATGTGGTCCCATGACCACTTCACACAATGCGTGTAAAGGCTAATTAAAGCCTAAGGTATTAACAAGCCACAAAATGTGGGATATACATGTGCCTCTTTTGGGTTTTAATCCCATTTCTTATGCAAATCCGCCACTTTGGGATATAATCCCATTAAAAATGCAAAACGGCTCAAAAACCAATTAAAAACTCCAACACACGTTGACCAGAGTTGACAAAATCCACGGAAAAATGATAGGAGGCGGGATTTGATCCCCTGACCTCATGGGTCTAAAGCCAATCCTCCAGCCAACCCCGCCAAGGGAGTACAACAAGTTATAAAATGGGTCGCTTCCACTTATACAAGGGGGATTCAAGTCTGTGCAAAGGAGGAGAAGGAGGCAGTTTTAGAAAATGCCATTTTTGAGGGCCTTGCACTCAGATTGGGCACTCGGAGTAAAAAGATGAAATGAAGAAAATTCTGAGACAATTTGAACGATGTAAGATTTGAGATTTTTTGTTGAGTTTTAGCCTATTTTTGGAAGCTTTGAATGCAGATTTTAACAGGGATCTACAAGACAGCTAGTTGGAAAACATGAATTTCTAATGCACTTCTGGTCCGAATTGTGACTTGGTGTAAACATGAAGAATGTTCAGAATTTAGAGATGATCTCAGATATATGATTGGTTTTCATATAATGTTTTTAAATCTCCATTTTTAGGTGTTCTGCTAACACAGTTGCAGGGAGATCACATTGTGAAAACACTGTAGGAGCCACGGATCGTTCTTGGGATAGTTTCTGCTATTTTTAAGAGTTCTTGGGATATTGATCAGCTAATTTTCAGCTTGTGATTCATTATTGGTTGTTTTTAAGAGTTATTGTACTTAAATTTCAATATTATTAATGGATTGGTTCAATCTGAACCCGGGGACGTAGGAATTTCCGAACCCCGTAAACAATCTTGTTTGTTATCTGAATGTTTTCAATTTTCTGATTATTTATTTGCTACACAAGTTTTCCACACTTCTATGGATGCATAATAATCAGAATTTAATCAATTTTTGGAGTTTAGAATACTTAAAATTGGTTAGTAAAATCACGATCTTTGGAAACTTTTAAAAGTGAAAAAAATACAACACACATTTTTCATATCAATAGGGGCTTAGTTCCTTCTTCAAGGTCAATGATGTGTTGGATGACATCCTTGTTATAACCGTGTAGGTTATCGTACATCCAAGCCATTGCTTTGTTGTACTTATGGTATAGAGCCACAAGTCTTTCCCTTTCCCTATGTGTGACTAATATCCTGACTTTTAGCTTCCTCACATTAGTCAATTCTAGCTTGACGTAATCCTCCTTAACCATTGCAAAATTCCTTCGATCTGTATAAGCATCGTTACAATAAAAAAGGCTCTCCAGTGTTATTAACCCTTTTGGAAGCTTGTTCGTCTTCAACTGAATAATCTGATCTCCATAAGCTTCTTCAATTTTAGGTTGGAGTTGGTCTACAAACTGGTCGGATTGCTGGAGGAAGTGTAAAATTTTCTGGTCATAGTTAAAAACCTACCAGTGATCAATGTTATCAGGTATAAATGGGTAGATGATCAACTTTATTGTACCTTCATTTGCTATCAAGTCCTGGATTGTGCTGAATTGCGACCTGATTAAAGCCATCCTATCAGCCTCCATATTTTGGTCCTAAGGAATAACCTTGCTATTAAAGGCTTTCAAACTCTTCGATGATATCCCACACTTTGTGTTGATAGGACCTCATTCTTGAATTATTTGTGGCAGTGGTGCTCCTTACTTGTGTGACCACCAACTCCAAGTTTCTAAAGACTCTTAGTTGTTATATGCCCTCCTTACGTGGCATGACCAAGCCATGCACTTAGGCTTCATATTCTGCTTCGTTGTTGGTGTAGGAAAATTGGAAGCAAAATTCTTGGAGTATCCTCTTTCCATTTGGGGACGATAAACATATCCCATCTCCTGAGCCATTTTTTCTTCTAGCTCCATCAAAATGTAGGGTCCATATCTGAGAATCCCCGATGGGACTCCCTTCTCTTAGATCCTCTTCTTTCATCACTTTTGGAATCATGGATTCTTCGTCGAAGATGACATAAGTGCCCAAACCAGTTGAACTGAAGTTCCCAAAGGGATCGCCGAGGGGGCGCAGTCGGCTAAATAACTGTCCACTTTGAGAGGTTACCATCCTCTATATATGATTCTTCTTCTCGGGTGTTCATGGCATGGGACACCTCAAATCTTGAGACCGCTTGGTCTATTATATGCTCCTTGGTGAGGGGCTCTGATAATACCTTCATCTTAGATCCATACCCGGTCCGCAAAATCAGATGGGACCAATCAAGAGACATGTAGCCTCCTATCTTGGCCATAAAATCTCGAGATAGACATAGTCCAAAGATTGGTAGAATGTCAATTACTACTATATCCTGTGGAATGGTGATGTTCAGACAGGAATAAAGCTGCAACGGGAGTCCCTTGATAGCTCCTATGGTTTGGACTGATTTTCCATCCAATTGCATGAATCCTTTCTTTAAGGGCTCATATTTGATTCCTAAGGCATCCACAATTACTTTGGACATGACCGTAGTGATTACACCAGAGTCTATCATGGAGTTATGCACTAATTTCCTACCTATTATAAGAGTCATAAAAAAGGGGTTGGGCTTTGGTTTACTTACTTCTCCCTTCGGATTTAACGGTATTACCTCTGTTGGTTCCCGAATTGCCTTTACCTATCTCCTTCTATTTCCTGGTGGAGATTGGGTCTTCATTTGATTTTAATTCTTCTTGAAGTAACTCCTTTTTCTCCAGATATACCAATAAGATTTGACAAGGATGCGTTAGTTGAGTGCTTTCTTGAGTTGCTCGACCATGTTTATCGGTCTGGGCGATGATGTCTTGGGCGGTGACTGATGTTTCATTCTTTCAACTACGGGATGGAGGGAATCCTAACTCTGGACAGTTCTCGGGGCTTCTTTTACAACGGTCGATGGTGAGAATGTGATAGTTGGAGGCCTTTTTGTGTCTTGGTAGTCGTAGTTGGGATAGGAACGATTGTCTCCATCATCCTTCTTTTGAAGCGAATGTTGTAATTAGATTAAATTGGGTTGGAAGTAGATACCTCATTTGTAAATACAAATTCTTCTCCTTCTACTCATGAGAAAAGCACGTGCTCAGGTGCGATCTCCGCTTCTTGCTCCAAGGACATCCCTTGAATCTACGCAACAAAGGTTGCGCTTTGGACTCCCACAGACTGGTAAGGTTCTGATGTGTTAACATTGTAGCCTTCATTTTCTCTTTTTCTACTACTTTTTGTTGTGAATTGCCTTGGGGACAGTCTCTTGGCATATGAGGAATATTACAAGGGAAGCACCATGCATTGGGATCTTTTACCAAATTTTTTTTCTCGGGTACCATTTCCTTTTTGTTATTGGGTGGGATGGTCTGAAGTGGTGTTTGCATCAGGACGAGTTGGTTAGATGACTACGTAGACAGTGGCATCTGGGTATTATGATGTTGTGGGGAATAGGCAGGCCTACCACCCTGATAGCTTTGATAATTTTTTCTTAGGTAAGCGCTCTAATTCCTTTTAAGATTTACTATCTCATTAGAGAAGTTTTTGAGGATATTTTTGACTTCCTCCATCTAGGGAGAAGAAGATGATGCCACTGTAGTGGGGATAGGTGTCTGATGAGAGGATGGGTAATTATATATGGACATAGGGGCTTGGGTAGAGTTTAAGACCTATGTTGGTGGAAGGGGAGCTATTTGGGGGTATATTGGCAAATGGGCTCTCAGGGGAAGCTTACCAACATCTATTAAATTGTTCTCAGCTTGGATCACAATATCATATGCTTGTGGTAAAGATTCCCCTCCTAACGATTGAATCATCATAGTGTTAGGATTATACAAGTTGTACAGATAAACAAGCATGCAATGAATAATGCAGAAAATGTAAAACAACAAAGAATGCAATAAAACAGAGACACAAATTTAACGTGGTTCACCCAAAATGGGCTATGTCCACCAGAAATAGCCAATCATTTTATTCAGTTTAGAAAAAATCTCTCTCACAGTGCCACCACTGATACATTGAGGCTCATACATAATGACCCTTTAAATATATTAGAGTTTTTATCATTTCGGGGAAACATAGAAAGCCACCCGTTAGATCTGTGACCTAATAAGGAACGATCTAGATTTCAAAATGCATAAATACATATAAAATATCCACCCATTAGAAGCCCCCCTTGCAACCCCCATCGTTATCAAGCTCCACAACCAACACATAGAAATATCCGAATTCATATCCTTTAAGTAAAAAAAATAGCCATACTTACAAGCGGAATTGCTAGAACAAGAATCCTTAACCATGTTTTGTGAAATCTAGAGTTAAAATCGGTCATAAGTTATTGTGAACCCTTCTTGATGTTGATGAGCTGTTGTAGGAGTGAAAATCTATCTCCTTTCTTGCTAAATCTTGCTACTAAGAAATTTCCCAGTTGGTCCCAAGTGCCGATAGAATTAGGGGTTAGGGACTGGTACTAATCTAGAGCCTTCCCCTTAAGGGAAGAAACTAGTAACTGCAAGGTGATGTCATGTTCCCTGATATAATATACCACACATACCTCCACAACATCTTGGAGGTTTTCCTCTAGATTTTTGAATTCTTCTCCAATGAATTTGGGCAGTGAATTTAGTGCGTTTTCCAGAAATGGATTCCACACTGCCGGGGTGTTGGTAAGATGAGTAGACTCCCTTGATTCCAAGAAACAAACTATCTTGGAGGTTGAGCTTTGAGGTGGCCCATTAAGATAGGTCTATGGATTCTAGTTGGCTGTAAGAAGGGCCTACTTGGTGGAGGTGTTGAGAGAGTCTGGTTCGGAGGAGACAAAAACCTCTGAATCAGTCTACCTCTTTTGTTTTGTAGCGAAGATAACTGTAGATACTTAAATGCACATTCTTCTATTCTTATTGATCTTGTTAGCATCTATCTCGTAAACTAGAGAGGATCAAACTTAGTATTGCTGAACTCAGTAGATTTTTGATGATGTAATCTTTATATTTGTAGTTGTTTGTGTCCCACTGGGCGTGCCAGGAAAACTGTTGAAGATTATCTTTGTAGATGAACCATCAAAGTCATGGGATACCTTATGGATGTGGGACATGCCCCCTAAGATAATCTCTAGGTTTTATAGAAGTTAGTTCTTCTTTTTGGTGTGAGATAAGGGTTAGAGGAAAAATAATACAAAGTACAAAACTAACTAAGGTGATTCTCTCAAACTTATTTTGAAAGGGACAAAGATAGATTTGGAGAAACTATTAGAATAGTCAAAGAGATTTTAGCACAGTCTACTATTTTTAGAAGTATCTTGAATTATCAAAGGTCGAGAAGGTGTAAAACATAATAATATGTAGATGACAGATGCATATAGAAAACACAAGGGCATATAACACAATAGATATTCAACATTTATCTAAAAACTACCAACAATAATGGATGAAGGATGCACACTATTGAGAGATAAAATGCATAGAACAAGAGCCTTTTATTCATAGAGAAAATAATACATAAGGCCAATATGACACAGATCACAACTTTCTTCTACAACAGAGCCTTGCTAAGGCTAACAAACATAATAACTAAGCCTAAAATATCTTTCACTATTCTGGTGTCTTTTCTTTTCTATGGTTCCTCTCCCCTCTTTGGTGCCTAGACCAGAACATTCCTTTATAGACCCCCTTGGCTCTCACTTTAATGTATAGAATCAAATATTCCACCGCCATCATTCAATTTTATTACAAAACCTTTCATTTCTTGGGAAAGATCTCAACTACATATTAGTAATATTTATGATTGCCTTTAATTCGTCTGACTCCCAAGCCTTGTGCTCCTTTGGTTGGTGATGATTATTCCCTACCATGTGGAGGTCACATGCTTAGCCTGAGGGCATTTCCTTGGGATTTTTCTTCAAACTTGTGCCTAAGTGATGCGTGGATGTTGTGCGCTCGTTTGAGAGTTTTTTTCTCTTTATTTGAAATTGTGCTCGAGTGATACGTGGAGACCTTGTGCATTTTTACTATATCTTTGACCTTTTAATCTGCTTATGGAACATTATCATGCTTAAGATAAATGGATGGTGCGACACAAGTTTGAGAACATTCCTTCCTCCGCATTATGCCCTGAGTGTGCCAAAGGGGTGTGTGGGTATCTTCCACATTCAACTCCATACTTATCCAAATTTGGGCTCGAAAAAAAAACAAAAAAGAACTAGGGGAAATGTGACAAAAGACAATGGTTGGGAAAAGAGCCTTACACAAAAAAGACTCTGCACATACATCGCATAGTTTCTATGTATTATGTTGCACCATAGCCTTCTTACTACCTTAGTATAGAGGTGGCATAGTGAGAGCCAAACATTCAGACTTCCTACTGGTGAGATGAAAGTGACCTTGGAGGACATGTATCGGATCCTTAGAGTTTCTATCTAGGGTATCTTGGTGACATATGGTGCATGACGTGACCGAATTCTAGAGCATATATGGGATCTTTTTCAGCTAGAGGACATTCCTTGACTGGGCATGCTAGTGTATTTGTACATGTGATTCAAGGATGGGAGAATCGTATGCCTACAAGTGTATCTTATGGCTCTTGTCAGCAGCTACCTGCTACCTGACAAGACCAGTACACATTTTCCACTCGGCTTGATATGAGTGGTTCAAAAACTAATGGATGGAGAGGTATTATGCCGAGGTCAATGCATACTTGCTCATTTGTACTGGGATTTACATTTGGTCACATATAGAGGTATGAGGATCCTGGGCCCTGCTACACTTTTATAGATTTTTTCATGGGACCATATTGCTCTCGGGCACCCACTTGGAGTACTACGAGCTAGAGCACCAGATGATCCATCTTGCAGGGGATGGGAGCCAATTAGAGAGGATGTTAGATCTCATATGGGAGATACAACATATTATAAACAAAATTTTGATGACCTACAGCTGTGGATGGTAACCTGATGACCATACCACTTATACCAGTGGCACGTTGATGCAGTTAAGCTCAGTATCACTGAGGTGGACCATTTTTTGATTAGTAGCCACTGACATATTTTAGAGTGGTACCATGTTGATAGGGTTCAGCGGAAATTGGGCCTCATATAGGTTATTATTGGAGATGAGATGTGGTATGAGTGCTGAGTGGGTGAGAATTTTGATTTTGGTCTCCACATCAGACAACGGAGGGCACTTGACAGTTACCAAGATGTAGTCCCATAGTTATGGGATATGAGATTACAAATTGTAGATCCAAGGACCATTCTAGACTGTGGGGTCTAGTATTCCACAGTGGTACCTCATTGTATTACTATTCCATAGGTCGCCATAACTACCGGTATAGCAACAACTGTAGAAGGATTTTAGGGTCAGGTGATGAGAGATAGATCTCGATTAGGGTAGGAAAAGGCCAAGGATAAGCTACATGCAGCCGATGGACAAACATATGAATATAAACAGGGACTAGCACAACCACAGGAGTCAACACAACAAGGTCCACATGTATAGCCTCAGGTACATGGACAACATGTACAACTTATTCAACAAATTCTAGTGTAGGACCCACAACAATAGGAATAGGTGCATGTATAAATCATATATTAGCATGTGGCTTAGGGGCCACCATTACAATAGGTACTAGCACATGATGTGCCAATGATACAGATTCCACCATCGCCCCTAAGA
Organism: Taxus chinensis; assembly: GCA_019776745.2. Classification (NCBI taxonomy): domain Eukaryota; kingdom Viridiplantae; phylum Streptophyta; class Pinopsida; order Cupressales; family Taxaceae; genus Taxus; species Taxus chinensis. The sequence goes on along the minus strand of CM034150.1, from coordinate 85,535,156 downwards.
GGAGGGAGTCCACATATTACATTAGGAGGGGGTAATGGAGATGGGGACATATTAGGGGCTGTACAGGGGACGCCACAACATTTCATACAAGTGTCAGGCTTCTAGCTTATTCTAGGAGTAGGTGGGTCATCAGTGGACACTTTACAGCTTGAGAGAGACATGTCCATATAGTGTGGTGATATAGATTTTATCATAGTATAGACCTTACAATGACATTTGGAGTAGGTCCTCCCAGAGTGAGATTAGGCCATAGCTACATGAGAGAAGATTAGCACACAATTGGGGGTTGATATATCTCGTATTATAGGGAAGCGTGATGCTCTTTATTGTGCAACCAAAATATATGGAGCTAGAGATCTAGTGTATGATTTTACAGTAGCTTTAGGTGAGGTGGCACATTACAGGTCTCTATATTATGCTATAGTACCAGAGGGACAGAGGAAAACTCCATATAGTTAGATTACAAGGATATAATATAGATCTAGATTAAACAGGCCATTCAGGTCTACCAGATAAGTTCAGATGCCACCACCTGGTTAAAGGTAGGCTAGCTCGAGTCATAGGCTAGGTAGTCCTAGTATTGGTGGGAGTCATCCTTGACTCTTTAATCATATATTAATTTTGATATATGCATCGTGATGAAGGCACAATTTTGACTTGATGTATATGCGCTATTTTTTATCATGCCTCGTGATGAAGGCACATTTTTGATCCATGCCCATAGTAGCCTATTTTTTTGTATCTGATGTACATCGAGACACACTTATGTATATGGACATTTATTACTCTGACATGGATATGATGATGGAATTTTATATTGATTACATTTTGTTTTATGAGATAACATGTTTAGCCCATGTTTTTATTATGGTCTATGATGAGGGGGGATATTAATAATCGCTATTGCCCCATTGGTAATATTATATGATGTTAGCTTAGCATATATGTTTGATGTTCATTTGATGATGATGCAGCTTAACATTTTCATTGATGATATATGATGTTGAGATATTAGATGTGATGGTATAGATGTGAATGATAATAAAAAATTTACAAGCAAACAAACACAAGCACAAGAAACAATTAATCAAATATACTATATACAACTATTTAAAATAACACAACAACACAACTATGTACAAAAAATGAATAAGCATGCAAAAATAGATTTTAATCTTATGAACTTCACAACATATTTAAAGAAAAAATTAATCTAAACAAGCAAAGAACAAATTGACCTAGAAAAGCATGTAAGACAACAAACAATATGTACAAACAATCCAACAACATTATGTATAAACAAACAACCAAGTAAGTAAAAGAGTACTTTGTTTTTGGTTTATATCTCTTTTTTGGTGAGTGGGGTAGTTTTGAAATATTTTACGCTATTTTTGGTCTTTTCATAAGATAATGTTATATTGTTTTTGGAGTTGATTTTGAGAACACCTATTTCAAATGTTTTTTGATGTTTTCTGAAAGTGTATTTGAATGTTTAGGTTTTTTGCAAAGTATATTTGAATGTTTAGTGTTTTTTCAAAGTTTATTTGAATGCTTTGAGATTTTCTAAAAGTTTTCCAAAACTATGTACATGAAAAAAAGGATTTGTGGATGCCCCCAATGTTAGACGAGGAATGTACAAGAGAAAAAACCACACATATGTACAAGAAAGTGAAGATGCAAAGATTTCCCCCAACTTGAGATGGGAATATATAAAGAAAACTTCTTCATATATATACAAGTGTAGGATCATCAGGATCAAGGCCACGAAGGATAGGCTCAAAAGAATCTTAGACAGGAAAAAACTTAGCTTAGGATAAAACCAATGTACTCCCCAGGTGTGAGATGCTTGTGAACAAAAAACCCTCCGATGGCGCCAAAAACTTTTGTTCACCAAATGAATTGTCTAAAGTGCCACAATTGCGTGGTTTTCACACTTGAACGAATTTATTTTTCTTTACTTTTTTTTTTTTTTTTCTAATTTTTTTTACAGGACCCCCATGCTTAGCATAGAACCGCTTGAGGTGCATGACATTCATGGGTTTTCAAAGTTCATCACCATCAGGATAGGAAAGATTATAAGCCCCTGAACCAAATTTAGCGACCAAAACATATGGTACCAACTAGTTAGGTTCAAACTTGACTTTCTTCTCTTGATATTTGGTAGTGTTGAACTGATTCTCTTTTAAGACAAGGTGTCCTACCTTGAACTGGTGAGGTATGATTTATTTTTTATAGCTTTGGCACATTTGATTCTGATACACTTTAATGTGATCAAGTTCATGAAGGCGCTTCTCATCTAGTAGTTCTAGTTCTACTAGTCTAACCAGTTAATAGTATTTTTCTTTATCTAGATAATATCTTAAAGATATGCGCAAAGAAGGGAGCTCGATATCAAGAGGCAAGATGGCCTCTATGCTAAAAACTAGGGAATATGGAGTAGCACTAGTAGGGGTGCATATGGATGTTCGATAAGCCCAGAGGGTGGGATGAATTTTCTAGAGCCAATTACATCCAGTTTTTCTAACCATCTTCTCCATGATACAAACAAGAGTCTTGTTTGAGGCTTTAGCCTATCTATTAACTTGAGGGTAATAGGGAGTTGATCACTTAAGTTTGATTTGGAAGTGTTGGAACAATGCCTTCACTTGCTTATTCTTAAAATATTTACCATTATCAGATACAATGGCAGTGGGAATGCCATATCGACAGATAATGTAGTTCATAATGAATTTTGAAATTTGCACACCGGTGACATAGGTAAAAGTAACAACATCTACCCATTTTGTGAAATATTCAGTGGCAATTATGATGTGAGTGTGGCCATATTAGGAAGTGGGGGTAAGTTTTCCAATGAGATCAAGTCCCCACTTTGAAAAGAGCCATGGTGTTGTGATGGGTTTAAGAGATTGCATTAGAGCATGTATTAAATTACCCTATTTTTGACACAACAAGCATTTTTTGACATACTGACAACAATCAGTTTCCATGGTAGGCTAATAATAGCATACTCTTAACAACTTCTTAGCAAGAACCACTCCACTTTTATGGGCCCCATAGATTCCTTCATGCACCTCTTTCACCGCTAAGATGGAATCCTCTGAATTAAGGTAGTGTAACAGATTCCTATTATAGCCTTTGCGATAGATAGTTCCCCCAATCAGGGTATAATGATCTATATGTTGGATAAGGTTACATTTTTTAGATCAGGTAATTTCAAGAGGAAATGTTCCGTCGTGTAGGTAATTATAGATGTCAAGATACCACGGGGATAGGGGACTAACAACTTCACATACCAAATAAGATTTTGGCATGTCATATGCAGGCATCCTCAAATGCTCCACAAAGAAAGACACATTGTTGTTTCCATGTGGGATGCATAACATAAACCCAATAGTATCCATGGCATCCACTGAGAGATTCTATCCTCTAGGTATTTATTAGAATGTGGTCTATACAAAGAATTATTTCAGAGTATTAACTAGCTTCTTGTAAGGAATGAGCTTCTCATCATTAACCTTTTATTCATCATCTACTTGCTTGATGATTATTTGAGAATCACCTATAACATTAACCTATATGATATCCCATTTTATAACAATCTTTAGTCCTGCAATAAGGGGCTCATATTCATATATATTATTTTTGTAGGGGAAACCAAGTTTGAATGCTTGCAGAATCCAATATCCTAGAAGAGTGATAAGTACAACTCCTACTCATGAACTGTGAAAAGTAAAAGATCCATCAAAGTACATTTTCCATGTAGAGGAATCTTCAATATACATCATAGAAGCATCGAGAAGTTCCAAAATTAATGGTTCAGTTTGTGGAAAAGGGGCTTCTGCTAGTTGATCTACAAGTACCTTCCCTTTAACTAATTTATGATTGACATACTCAATATCAAACTCATTAAGTAAGATGATCCAATTTGCCATCCTTCCAGTAAGTGAAGGTTTAGATAATAGGTACTTTAATGGGTCAACTTTAGAGATAAGTTTGGTCTTATTGTTTAACAAATAATGGCAGAGTTTTGGATATTTAAAGGGTATAGCCAATGTTTGATTGAAACTCTAGTCCTTTTGGGTAGTCAAGCTCATAAGCAATCAAAATGCGGCTCAATTAGTAGATGGCATGATCTATCTAATTCAAATTCATAATAATCTATAAAGTGCACCTATATATAAATTGGGTAGCTGAGATTATTTATATATATATAATAGAAATTGTCCATCTGGAGTAGGTGGCATGATCATACAAGATCCTTCAGAAAAATATTCTTGAAGTAAGGTAAATCCTTGTTGTGTGTATAAAAGACCTATGTAATATACATTAATAGGTACCTCATTATGTTACTTTAAAAACCCATGTGTAGGAATGACACTATAACGTCTGAACTTGGGATGATGAATCGACGCATAGCTTCTTACGGATAAATTACATCCTTATAAGATCCATAGCTCCTTCAGGTATCAAAGGAGGAGGCATTTCTATGCCACCAAAGGTCATTTCTGTGGTCTACCTCAATCCCTCATCTTGAAATGCTAAAACCTAACAATTTGGTCCTCTTGAGTAATGGCCCAATTTTGTGAAAAACTTATTTGGGTTGAGCCTGAATTTGTAGTCTCTGAGATTTTGGAAGGTGTATCGTAAGATTTTATGGATGGTCCTCTCTTGTAATGGATGTGCCCAATACTATAGATCATCTTATAAAACTCCATAGATATTGCATTGAGTCATATTGTGATAAGATAACAATCGTGGCCATACAACATAGGGTATGACACAAGCAATATTGAGCCCGAAGGGTGTGAAAATTGGTAACCCTAATGTGCCCCCAGAGAGGGTTCTAAAAGTACTTTTATGCTGATCCTCTTATGTAATAGATCCCAAAGTGATAATGGTCCTAGAAAAATGGTAAACATGAGGGATAACATCTTATATCCTGTCAGTTGAACCGACACCCATGTCGATGTATGGGAACTACCGAATGATTCATCCTTAGGACTAGGGTGCCTGGACTAATATCTCTGAAGGGCATATGAAGATCTCTGATGTTAGTGGGTGTCAGTGACATATGCACAATATGCTCAGAAATTAATTCCTCTTGAATAGTCACAAAGTAGTCACTAACCTTCATTTTTGGTTGCCTATAATGTCCCTAGATGTCTGTATAATTCACTCATAGAGGGTGACAAAACAAATGCATCTCTTGGGAGTTTTTTCTTAATAAAACATGCAAATCCTTGTGCAGAATAGGTTATGCACTACCAATGAGAGATCTCAGGCTGACCCTGGTGGTTACCTGCAGAGTGAACTTACGAACGAGATGATTTCATTACATCCTCAAGAAGCTTCATGTAGGTTTTCTACTGCGTGTGTGATAAGAGGGAATTGCTGCCCTAGCTTAACCATTTTTTGTAAGATGCACTCTGATATCCAAGCAATCATACTAGATAATAGCCTCCTGTAAATCAGATGTGTGGATTCATCCTTCATACACATAGAATCTCGGGGGATCCTGATGATATGTATGCAAAGGACATATCAACGATATTATCACCCTTAAAGTGAATCTACTTTTTATGTCCGTAGATGCTTTTAGAATTGCCTCTAGTCTGCAAGTTCCTTAGGTGAGGATTTCAGTAAATGAACTTAGAGATTGGTCCTTATATTATGGTCACATAGGATTTGTGGATGATATATGATTCCCTTGTTTGAATCTTTTAAATTTTGTTGAACACTAGATTTCAGGCTCCTACCCATAAGAAAAAAATAATCACAAAAGATAAAAAGAGAACCCTAAAAGAGGTAATTAAGATACAAAAGTCATCACGGATTCTCAGAGGGGAACGAGGGTGTTTGGGCGTCTAGTGTCAAAGAGTCCAATAAAGATGAAGCAATGCATATCAGATTGTTGGTTGTAGGGTGTGCAAGAACAAAGATGGAAACCAAAAAGATAGAAATTTAGGCCAAAGATATATGTCGATTACTATTTTATCACTTAGGAATAATATGAAAAGTACAAGTGTGATTAGGACCTAGAAATATACCCCAGTACATGATTTTACTAGTCTAAATGTTTCACTGCCATAATTTATGGTGTTGAGTGAATATTCGATAATATGAAGTAGATAAGATATGAAAACCTTCGATAACCCTATGGATTAATGGCGACCCATACGTGCTGAGGAGACCAAGTGACCATCATGGAGTGATAAAAAATTTGAAGCGTAGAAGCTAAGGAAGAGGAAGTGACCTTTCTGGTATACATTGCGTATATGTTGTGTCATGTCCATATGTACTTGATTTCCCATTGTCATGCTTAATTATTGTTGTGTATTAAGGCATATTTGGGCCTGCAAAAGATAGCAGTGAAAGAGTATCTCAAAGTCATCAGGGGATTGAGATATAAAATCTTGCCTAAAAATGTTTCATCTTCAAAAATATGCCAAAAAGAGTGAAAAACTAGTAAAAGTTGAACATGTGCTACCTGTGACTGTTGATATAGTGAGTAAGGCCTACCACACAGTGTCGGTGATTTGCTGAAATAAGAAATTAGGAGAGTTTTTTGGAGGTGATCTTCATGCCATAGAATGATTTTTAAGGAATTTCATCTCAGACAACAAAGTAGAAGGGAGATGTTAGGGATGAAAGATCTAGTTTTATTCTCTATTTTTGGTTGCCTCCTAAAATATATGACACCAACTACAGGAATGGTGTAGATCCTTCTATATTGAACCCTAAATAGTTCGATCTCAGTTTGATCCAAGACATTCAAATGAGTTAGAGGGATAGAATATTCCAAAAATTCTCTGTAATGGGAAAAGGATTTGAAATCCTGTAAAATGTGCAATAGTACTCCCTTCATGGCACAATGTTGAAAACTATGTTGATATGAGAAAGTGGAAGTGTAATTGCCTACTTGGTCATAGGTTCCCATGGAAAGGTCGAGGAGCACATTGTAGGTGCTAGTGTCTATGTACAATACATGGAATTAGTGTTTCGTGACTAACCTGAGGACCCAAGTTCCATGATTATGGTGATCATTCCAGCTGTCTGTAACTCCTATTTTGTTCCTTTGTTATGCAGGCTTGAACTATAGTTTTAAACTATTGTATAGGGTGACTAATTCACCCATATGTACATCCCCTTCAGTTTAACAAGTGTATGCAAATGTACAAATATTTAGGCCCGATACGGCCTTCAAAGGAAAAACCACTTTAATATCTGATCTTATTACATAATGACCCTACATGGGGAAGGGATTGTGCTTGTGTAGTAACTAGAGCATCACTAGTAATCTTAAGTTGGATAGGACATGTGTGTAGTACAATTAATAAGAAATACATACTATAGAAAAAGTCTGTAGTAGCACGTAGAAAACAAGATCAGACATTGTAGACTCGTGAGAACTGAAGTGTTGTGCAAAGGATGTCTTTATGAACATTTGTAGTCATTTTTACTCCTATCAAAAAAGGAAGAAACCCCATGCGCACTGGCCTATCACCCAACAAAAGTTGAGTGCTCACCTGAGGCATGCACAGGTACCGATTCTCTCTTTTATGTGAGCTTCAGTGGGAAGCATCATTTATGATTAATGTAAGAGTTCTTAATGAGGAAGGTTAAAACATACAAAGGACCATAGGGCTCAGAACGGCCTCTAGATCCTTGTAGTTGCCTCAGAATGAGTACTTTAACATAATCCATAACATATAGTATAATATAAAGAATCATACAAGAATTCATACATAGCATGAAAGGAAATGGAACTCATATGAGAGAAATAGTGCATTAAAATGATTGATATCCATGTCCTATTTATAACCGGTAACCTCATTATATTCGTTGTTTCATTACAGAGTGTCACAGAGAGCAGACTGCAGTCATGTATATCTACTGGACATATGTAACTAAGCTAATAAAAAAATTAAAAATTAAAATTCCCATGCTTAGTGCATTCTTTCCTGAATACAAGTATCCACTCACAGTAATTCTACAGAACTTCACTCACACTCTAACCCCGCTATATCTCATACTTCTCTCTTTTTTCTTTTACTCCAAATGAACTTGTATTTATAATCCTCCTACACTTTCAAATCACCTTCCAACATCCTCAGATCTAGTGCCAAGTGTCTGAATGTGGTCCATGTGAGCATGCTTCTTCAAGCACTGAGATTTCCACTTTACCTCATGATGTTCTTCTAGAAGATTCCATCTGCAGGCATGCTCCTTCCTTGGGCCAACCTGTTGTCAGGCTGGCATATTATTTGTGTGTAACTAATCATGCTTTTCATGTGTTCTACCCTGGGCTGATCAAATTGAATAAGTCCTAATCCTCCTTTCACACGTCGTGCGTGCTATGTGCTTCCCTAAGCCTTTCTCTCGCGTTCTTTTGCCTTGCGCACCTTTTCATAACTGGGACCCTATGTGCCCATGTGCCTTCATACTTGGTTTAAGATTACAAGGGTCAAACATCACCCCACACTACGCCTGTTCTCCATCCTCGAAAATATTTCACTTGACCAAGATGCATCCTATCTAGGAAACCAATGAATCGTCTTACACTTTACAAAAACTATAGGGAATGAAAGAATTGGGAAAAGAATGAAGAATGGGGGGATCATCAACTCAACAAGCTAGGAAAATATTTTCGGAGGTCTTCCTCTAGCTTATTCCATACTCCAACCTCGCCATGTGCCTTCTAGAAGAGGTCTCCCACCAGGGTGCTCACTTCATCAAAACTCAGGACAACTCCTTGGTTGCCCAAAAACATCCATAATCTGCTCCATCTCTTTGCCCAGGTCCTTATGTTTATCCATCCTTCTAGTAATCTGTGGGTATAGTTCCTTTAGATAGGCTTAAATTAAGCTCCTTAAAGCCTCAATTGCCCCTCTAATTTCTTCTCTACTTTTGTCAGAAACTTGTCCCTCTCTGTTATGTTCCCCTTATTATTTTCTTGGAATTCTTTTAGTTTTTCTTCAAGTGTGGAAACCAAGGAGCTCGCCACCTTATCTCTGTCTGCACATGTATCATATGCATCCTCCACAGATTGGGCAGTGATCTTAACCTCCGCGAGTACTTGGCTATACTCGGCAACGAGTGCTACCACCTTCAACATGTCCTCCTCTTTCAAGTGCAGTGGCCACTTCTTCTACATATTCCAAGGCCAAGGGTCGTCTCTCCATGGTGAGGACGTGCGTTAGTTCTTCTATACACTCTAGGAGGGACGAGTACTTTTTTGCAAGTGGCACTAAGTCTGGGTGCTTCAAGAGGATGGCTCCTTTGATAGACTCCATTTTCTTGTACACTTCCTGCACCTTTACTTTGTTCTTGCTTCAACTCACACCTTAACTGTGTGTTGATCAGTTATTCCTATTTCAAGCTCTTGGCCTTTTCCACCAGTTCTTCCTCCTTCTCTCCTAACTTTACCTCCAGCACTCTAATCCTGTCATTATGCATACGAATAATATAGCCTCATGGTCTCGACCACGACCTTGTTAAGAGCATTAAAGACTTGCTCATCTGAGAGCTCCTGAGCATTCACTAAGGGATTGATCCCCTTAGACTCTGGCAATGTGATGAGTGCTCCTTGGAAGAATTTGAATTTTGGCTCATCAACGTGGGACTCGAACGCCCAAGAGAGCATCTTCTTGGTTCTGGGGTATGCACCGTCCTTCTCAAAAGACTCCATGGCTATAAGATTTTCCATGGGTATGGTGCTTTGGAATCACACACGTAACACCTTCCTTGTGTCGTCAACATAGCCCATTACACTGTCTCTATTCTACATCTAGATTTCTTCTACCTGAGTGCACGCACCTTTGGGGAAGCTTACTGTTAGAGCGGGGCCTCCCAGGCTATCATGCTATTTTTCAATGTTCTCCTCCTTCCCCTCCTTCAACACTATGTCTGCACTGCGCTCCAACTCTTGGTCTACCAAGACCTTGAGCATTCTTTGTGCTTCTCTCTCTACCACCTCAGTGATCTGATCCTTTGTAAAACTTATGGCTCCCTCCTTTTCCTTGGCAACCTCCTCATCCTCCATGTCTTCGGCATCTTCCTCATCCTGTGTGCCCTTACGCCGCATGAATATGAACTCCTGCTTCTCATCTCCACTCTCTTCTTCTGAGTCATAGATGCTAAAGACATGTGGCTCCTGGTATTTCTCTGCCTCTTCTTCCTTTCCGTCATCTCCCTCACCCTCATCTTCTCTTCTCCCAAGTATTTTTCCAAGTTGTCGGTCACCTCCGAGTTAGCTTCCTTATCCACCCTCTACTTTTTCTTGAGAGGTGGCTCCTGATCAGGGGATTCGGCCTTATCTTCTTCCTCAGGTAATTCTTCCTTGGAGATGGGTTGCCTAGGCACCTCTACCTCTGGTGTCTTCTCCTTCACCGGAGACTTCTTTCTCCGTATGTAAGTGCTTGGCTTAGTGCTCATGGATGGCATGCTCACTGTCTAAGCAGTCTGCACAATTGGTGCTTCTTCTTCTCCTCTCCCTCTTTTCTTAGATGTTGGCTTCTTCTTCCCCAAGGGGTCTTCAGGTATGGAGACTTCATTCTCTAGATACACATCCTTCTCGAACTTTGGCCTTATGCACAAGTACATGTGTCACGATCCTCCAATGATGGGTAACATCATCGGCCTTATCATTTGAATCTCATGTGACACATACTTTTCCATGTACACGCACTTGTTTTCGAGGTAATTCAGTTTCTTCCTCATCTCCCTATGTTCCCGGTCTAGACCTACCCAGCTCCAGCCTTAGATTCTTTGAATCTTTAAACCTATTCACCCCCACTTGGAAGTACTGAGTAGTGAATGCGAAGGGATGCTTGCACCAAGGGCTCCATGATTCATCTATCAACTTGAATCTGCCCATGCAGTAGTGTTGATAAACCATGAATTTGGCTTCCCCCTCGGTGGCCACTGGGAGTTGTTCAAGGATTCTCCACTGTACCCTGAACACATTCCTCAAGTGTGTGTACCATTTTCTCCAGCCTCACCTTGTGGGGTGCTGTCATTGTATCGCATGCATATTTTTCAAACCTCTTCGTGGGTGAAGGATCCTCGGTGGGGTACTCCCATAAAAAATTTCTGGTGCGTCAAGCACCCCATCTCTGTGAATACAATGGTGAGCAAGACGTTACCGAAGAGGATCTTGTCCCCTTCCTTCGCGCAACTAACAATTTCCTCTGTGATGTATGCAGATAGGTTGTATATGGTTCCCTTTGTAATCTTCCTGCAGATATGTAGCCAAGGTTTGTTGACCTGCATCCACCTCTCCTGGCCATTCAGCTTAGTCACCAAATGCGAAGCCATTTTCATTACGGGGTCCTTGATGTCTGAAATGTCATAGTACCATGACCCCTTCTTGTAGGCATACTCGGTGATGGTCTCTTGAATAGCCTCCTTGTCACCAAGGTCATCTTCCAAGCTATCTCCCTCACATATGAGGCCTGTAAATTGTGAAATCAGCTAGGGAGTCACACGCATCTTGTGCCCTACAAAGTGGAAGTAATCTTCATGCACCTGTGACATCAACCATTGGTACAGGCACTCTGGCTTTCCAAAATAAGGCAACTCATAGAGTTGCAACAGCCCTGCCTTCTCCATTTTAACCTTAACATCATCATCGTGTATAGGCAAACCCTCAAGTGTTCATTTGTTGGTGGGGCATACTAATTCCAATGCCATTTATTTTTCTATTGTGTTCATGTTGTGATTATAGTCACTAACAGGTACACTTCTTAAGTGGGATTCCCATTCCTTCCCCATCATCACCCCATCTGGGTATTGCATATCTGCATACCATTCTTCATTTGTGTCTACCACTAGTTTTGGTTGTTTAGCCTTGGCTTTTCCCTTTCCTTTCTTGAGCGCCATGTTCAAGGTATTTTTATCACTCCTACCCTCTCATTGTTACTTTTTCTTACTTATTCCAATCCTCTGATCTCAAATATCCATGATATAACTCTTCTGAACCCGTGCCCTAGTGTTCTGAACCCTAACTGGGATAAAATCTTCACAAGACAACGCCTCTTCAACTCTTTCCACACCCGTGTAACCCCTTCTGGTTCGTAAAATCAAATTGGCTGCTTCAATGTCACAGATCTCCCTTTACTTGATCGAATCTGAAAGCCCTAGTTTATGGAACTCGCTTATATCTCAAACTCTTATATTTCGCAAAGTAAAAATGAGAGTGCCCCGACCCTTTACTTATAGTTTTTCTCTTTTCTAAACATTAAATTCCACTTCACCTACCATTGTACTTTGTTCATTTAATGTGACTTTTTCAAACAAAGCCCATCTTTAGTGCCTTCACTTATGTGCCCAACCTGTGCGAAAACTCTCCAACCTTCTGGTGCATAACCAATCCAACCTGATAGGAGACTCTTGTGCACATGTAACCCGCGCCGAAGGAACTTCTTCTGTCCTGATCCTTTCTCTCACCTACCTCGTGTTGCTTTCAAATGCACTTTCTCCTCTGTAATATGTGGGATCTACAAGTAGCTTTACCCTGGCACCAACCATTCTTCCATCTTCCTCTTTATATACCTCTTTCAACCCAGCTACTCAACAAGTTTTTTCAACACAACTTCATTGGTACTTTAATTACAAACTTCTTCACTTTTCTCCACCCCACACTTAAAGTGATGCGTGGTCCTCTGCGCACTCACAAATTCTCCAAAAATAGCAATAAGGTTACCGGCACCCAAGGCGCAAAACAAAACAACAACGCGAAAGGGAAACACAAGAAAGGAAAATGCATAAAGGAAACTCCTGAACCAATTGGAAAAAATGTCTTATTTACACACACCAAGAAGAATTATTTATAGTAGGGCTTCAGCCTACTCCCATTGAAGTGTCTAGGAAACTTTGTCCCATCCATTACTTGTAACTGGCATGCGCTCGAATCAAGGATATATGAGATTGTGTAGGGACCCAAGAAATGGACTTTCAACTTCCCAGGATGGCGCAGAAACTTAGAATCATATAATAACACCATCTACCCAACCTCAAACTTCTTGTTTCTAATATGGTGATGGCCTTTTATCTTTGCCTTTTCCACTAATCATGCCAAGCTCATCAATTCCTTTTGTTTTTCGCAGAGAGGGCAACATTTTCCGCACCAAACACCAATTTAAAAGGTGTGGCTTTGTTTAGTCTTTTATACATGTTTGGTACTGCCGATCCATCAAGTCTTCTGACATCACAAATCTTGGTCAAGTGATTAGTCTCTCATCTTCCGCGGTTTCATTGACTCATCAATCTATTCTTCTGATGAGCTAACATGAACTCTGATAACAAGATCCTGATGGTCCTCATTCAAGAAATGCATAACCCTATCACTGGTCAAACTCATAAACTATCCACACGCGCTATTCGCAGAATGGAAACATTTCAACCAATAAAATAGATTCCAAACCAAACCCAATTGAAAAGGTGTGGCTTTATTTAGGGCTTTTATATGTTTTCCTGTAAGCCCATAATACTGTGCTGATACTTTTTCATCCCAATCAAGTCTTTCCGACATCACAAAATTTGGTCAAGGTATGACTTAGTATCTTGTTGAATGCTATCCGCGGTTCCATTTTCTTGTTGGTGATAGGGCTAGTTTTAGGATGAGCCACCATGAATTTCAGATAACATGATCCTCATGGTCTCATTCAAGAAAATGTGTACCCCTATACAATAATCTCAAAGGGCAATCCTTGTACAAGGTTTACCATATAAACAAATTAATATCTTGCATCCACCTACCTCGTGTGACATAATTCCAAGTGATGCTTCATGATGGCCCAGTTCATTCTCTAAGACACACCTACAAAAAACTTCATCGCCCAATTTTGTATAAGTCTCCACTGCTTAACATGTAGGGCATGTGACGTATGGCTAATCTTCTTTTCCAATGGGGCTTCATTCCCACCTTGTGCACCACGCCTTCCTGTTAAGTGATGACGGTATGATGGAAAATGACATGTGAGCATGCCAGAACAAAAGTTACCATTACTTCCTCAATACTCTGACCTCTTGAATCAAGGTCATGCTGTCCATTTTGATCTTAGCCGGTGAATTTTGAATATGAATAGATATAGACAAGCTAATTTCTGGTAAACATCTTATATCCTCAATACGCAATAATGGAATTGCTGTTCATGTATCTAAGGAAAAGATTTGGCACTCCTAACCTGACATGGGTGTAATGGATCATACTCAGATATAATAGCTGTTTGGAGGCTCACTAATCAATGTCAAGCTCTACCGAGATCCTGTTTCTTGGTTGTTGGATACATGGGAAGTCGCCCGTGGTCTGAGCTTCATATATATCTCCAGTTTTACAAGGTCATGAAAATGGTGATAGGAGGTTTAGTGGATTTGTAGTTGAATTATGTGGTGATTTTTGGTCTGTGCCCAGAAAATATTAGATTGATTGGCTTCTATATTTAATACGGAGAATTATGTTATTGATATCCGGTGTGAGTGGTGAGGATCTAATTCATGATTCCAGCATTTTTAAATCGGTGTCTCAATGGTTAACTGATTTGTAGGCCCGTCTAGGTTGTAGGGATCTTGGGGATTTACAACTGTGAGTTCATGGTTGTTGCAGACCTGTTATGGTCATGTGAAGAATTAATCCCTTCTTTCGACTATCTAGTAATCATATGCCTTTGGCCGAACACCTCTATCTTTAGAACTAGAAGTTGCGCTAATTTTCTCATGGTGAATACCTGGTACATGGTGTTCTGGAAACTTGAATGCGTAAGCTAGTATCTATGTCAACAAGGAGGTATCCTGCATTAGGTTGTGGAACTAAAGGATCCCAACCAAATACTTGTTCTCTTTCAAATCCTTGTATAATCATTCAAATATTCTATCAAGGCAATCTATAGTTAGGATGATTTGACCAAAATGTATATGGGCCCTTGTCGTATTTAATATTTAACCCTCTCAGTTATTCACTTACAAAATTAGTTTCATTGAAGGTTTTCCAATTGCTCGAAAGACCTGTATCCTAAGGTCCTGATCTATATCCGCTAATGCCGTGGGTAGATTTGGTTGAGGCAAAAAATTGGTTCAAATATATATGGCCAATCTCTAGGTCCTGTGATTGTCATGACAAAGTGATTCAACTTTTTCTTGCTATTAATAAACTAATTCACGAAAGATGTATTTACACTATGCAAGCATTCTTATTTTTTTGTAGTTTCAATGACATATTTCAATGAAATTAAAGAGAAGCTATTCTAGTATATTTAGAAAATGGACAACTAATCTAATAACAGAATTAAAAAAAACAAAGTAGCTTGGTGTGGCTATTTGTTTGTGCAGTTGTGATTTTATCCTAAATATCTAAGCAACTAATTATCTTGAATTGAAATATTCTCGATCCTACCTCAAAAGTGAGGAACGAATCATAGTTTCTCAGAAACAATCGATCCCCACAACTTCCCTGGCAATATCAAGAGTGATATTTTGATTGAAATAAAATAATTCGCTACTCTATTTTATATGTTATAACTAGAACTTTGATAACTTAAAACCTGGCATTTACGAGAACAGTTGTAAATCTAGTTGTGTGTGAATTTTTCCCCTCAGTGTGATCACATTTTCCTCATGCCATCGTGTAGGATCTTAAAGTTGAATCCAGAAAAGCATGTATATGATAACATCAATAGAAGAAAGAACTTGAACAATGGCAGATTTTGGACGTATACCGAATAAAATGTGAGTAGGACAGGGATAACGCAAGTGAATAGAGCTTGACTATGCAATTCCTAGTGGGATTTATTACAGGAATACAATTTTCCTACCTTCCAAATGTACCGAGAGTTTTAGAATCTATCCTTGTGACAAAACAGAACTTGCAACTCTAATGGATTCCAATCTACAAGTGAAATTACTTCACTCTAAAATCACTTGCATGGGATAGCAATGAAGTAAGGTGAAACAAGAAGATTGAATGACTTCTAAACAACAAAGGAGAGCTAAAATTGATGCAAAACATGAAACTAATAGAAATATAAGCAAGAAATTCAAATACTGAATGAATAGAATTAAGAAGGTGAGGGGCCATTTGTTTGAAAACAAGCTGGCTATTTATAGCAAATGTAATTACAAGAGGTCCACGAACTCTCAATTGAACTCTATTTACTCATAAACAAAGGGAAAACACTATTACCAGGGAACCAAAAACATTAATGTAGAGACAAAGTGGTTGAAGAAAGCGGGTGAAATTGAAGATTTAGGTTTGACGTGATCGTCAGAATCAACAATCTGGATAAATGCGTAAAGGACCGCCATCCTGTGCAAGGCAGCATTTATGGGACCACCTATTGCCCTATCCTGGGCGGCAGTCACAGGACCACCGAACCTAGTGAAGGGTCTTGCTCTTGTTACATTACTAAATGTACCACCTAGGAAGGGTGTGCTCATGTACATGAAGTATCAAGGAAAGGTGGCAGAAGGCAAAACAAAGCATGTTTCCGAGGCCAAGTTCATCTGACATGCGGGATACAAACGTATACACCTTGGCGAGCTTTTCTAGATTACCTAAACAACTTGCAACCTTGAGACCTGTAATCATCATTGGGGTATGATACTTTGTAACATCACTCCATAGCGGTAAAAGTACCCTTCCTCAATTGTGGGTATGTATAATGACATCTAGCGTGACCCAGTTTGGTGCTACACTTGCTGCCAGTGCAATATCTCAACCCTCCTAAGAATTCTATTCGAGATGTTTTTTATCTATACGCCCACTTTTCAAAAAGGATCCTACACTAGGAATAGGGCATAAATTTTGGCATCTCATCTCTCCTTCTTGGTTTTCTAATGCGATGACAATGGTCTAATCACGCTTTACAATAATCTCTACAATCTTTGTACAAGGTATTCCACACCAAAAACCTACCATTAATATCTTGTCGCGCAAGGTTTCCCATCACCTGCATAATGTCCACCCGCACTAATGGACCCGCACTTCGTGTGCTTCCTCCATGATGGCCAGGTGCTCATGCTCTGAGACACATATGCATAAAACTTCATCATGTCCCAATTTGTATAAGTCTCCACTAATTAACATGTATGGTTGCATGGCTATGCGTATGGCTAACTAATTCTTTTCCAATGTCTTCATTCTGTCCAATGCCATACCTTCCTTTTAAAATATTGCAATCTCCTCCAAATCTAAGGGCATACACCGCAACCTAAATAGTTGCACGTCTGGCAATACTTCCACAATACTCTGTGTGTCCTCCCCTAAATCAATTCTTGACAGATGATTAGGCCCATAGTTGCTTTTTCTAGGCTTCACTATAACGGTGAATTCAAACTCTTGAAACAACAATACCCATCGACATATGCACCCTTGTAGAATAGGCTTGTTCACTAAATACTTCAATGCCATGTGGTCAATGTAGAACACAAAGGGTGTTGCCAACAGATACTGTCTAAACTTGAAGAGCATGTAGATCATTGACAATGCCTCACGCTCAGTTGTGGTATAATTCTTCTCTACTGGTGTCAGCTTCCTACTTGCAAAACACAGAGGATGATCAACAATCCCTTCACCTGGTTGTGCAAGCACTGCTCCAATGGTGGTCCCTGAGGCATCTACATGAACATGAAAGGGCTTGTCCCAAGAGGGAAACCATAAAATAGGTGCGGTAATAAGCCTATCTTTTAATGTATCAAATGCCCCTCTCCCCAATGGAAGGCACTTTTATGTCTAAGTAGCTCCTCTAACGGCACGGTGATCTTGGCATATCCCTTAATGAATTTTCTATAATAGCCCACATGCCCAAGGAATCTGCACACTACGCACTGTCTAGTAGGCTCCCTTAACCCCACAATAACTGCAACGTTAGCGGGATCTACCAACAAGCCCTCCTTACATATGATATGCCCCAATAAAGTCCCAAAGGGTGTAGCAAACACACATTTCTTAATGTTGAGGGATATCCTCAACTGCCTACACCTCTCAAACATTAACCTCAAATTGTCACAATGGTCTTTAACCAGACCATATACTATCCAGTCATCCAAATAGACCTGAAGAAACTTATGGATGAAGTCCTGGAATGCTTGCACCACTATGCGTGAAAAGACAGCTGGCGTATTCTTCAACCCAAAGGGCATGACCGTATATGCAAAACTTCCCCACTCGGTGGTGAAAGTTATCTTTTCCTGGTCTTCCTTTGCAATCAGGACTTGGTGGTACCCTGAAAATCCATCTGTAAAGGAATAGATTTCATGCCCAATGACTCCTTCCAAAATTTCTTCAGTGAAGGGGGTTAGAAATGGATCAATGACACAAACTACATTCAATTCCCTATAATCCACACAAATCCTAATCCACCCATCCTTCTTGATGTTGATTACCATCAGACTTATCCACTCCGATTCTTCCACTACCTCAATGATCCTAGAAGCTATCATTTTTTCTATCTCCTCCTTGACCTTCATGTGCAAGTTGGGATTCATCCGGTAGGGCCTTTTCCTAACCGGGTGCGCACCATCCTTCAATTTTATCTTCATCTCCCCCAAGGAATGGTGAATGCCTTTGAGCTCATGATACCTGCATGGAAATAAATCCTCAAATTCACACAACAGATCAATGATTTTTGATACTTCCTTCTCTGTCCAGTAATCCCCAATAATAGCTTCCTTAGGTTCTTCTTCTGAACTGATGTTAACTTTCTTCATCTTTAAAGGCTCATGGTAGGCACACGCGCGAGCATCTGCACTATCCACTACCTCACGCGTCCCTATAAAATGGCTAACATCTAAGCTTTCTGATTCCTCTCCATCAATCACATACACCAAATTTCCCTTCTCTTTTTCCAAACACATGCACTCAAACTGTAACTCTTCTACTTCCTCTTATTCTTCAAAACGTGCCTCCAATCCTGGTTCCCCTAGTAATTCCAACAACCTATCTTCCAGCCTGGCACTATCCCCCATGGTAAGGCACTTGATACCCTGCAAGGCCTTATCAACCAATGGCTTGGTACTCTAATATTCAAATGTTTGAATAAGGTCAGTTGTGAGCCCTTGCCAATTCCTTGTCTGGAAGGCGTGTCTCTGAATGAATGTACCATACGTGCGCGCACACCCTGCAGTGTAAAATACAACTTGTGCACCCAGAGGGATGGTGGAAAAGCTTCTATGCCTTCTCTCTAGACCCATTCACACTCCTAGATATGGAAAGAGGCGGGATCCTTCCCATGGTATTACTTGATGATGGTGGGTACATTGCTCCTAGAAAATCTAACAGAGAGAGCAATTCTTACCTCGCACCATTCTAAAAGGATCTCCTAATGTGTGGCCCACCACTGAGATGTTCTGTCAATCAAGACATAACTTAACATATCCTTCCATTCCTTCTCATCCTTCCACTGAGCTTCTACCTCCTATAGAAAGATTTCAGGGAAGGCTCCTCCTGAATACTTGGGCAGTTCTTTTCCTCCAAGGCACCTAACCATGCACACCTTTGTTACCTTGGTCACCGACCCTCTCAACTACCATCCCATTAATTCGTAAGTTCCATGCACCTAATTTTCACATGCCAGACTGGTGGTATCACTCACTGACTAAGCATCTTCAAACTGGATAACCCCGTTAGTAGGGTGTATCATCTTAGGGTCTTTGATTGAGCGCACATAAATCTTGTCCAGAAATTCTTCTCCCAATGGTTCAATATAGGGTGTCGACTTCCCATCAACCAGGGGTATAATGACCCATTCCTCCTTGTTCTCAAAGCTGATGTACCCTTTGTTGAACCAAAGGTCCACATTGTTCTTGTAACACCAAGGACACCCAAGTAGTGCTGGGAAATTGTCTACCTCGGCGAGCACCAAGACTTCAAAGTCCCCAATAAACTTGGCTCCCTGGATAGTAATAGTTGCATCCTTCAAGACACTGATGGGCATTGCCTTAGTCTTTTTTTCCATATACAACACATTCGAAGATGGTTGTAATGCAGGTCTTCCCATCTGATGCCATGCATCCAAAGTCAGAACATTAACCTCCATGCCTGTGTCAATGAGGATATTGCTAAGGAGCCATCCATCTACAACTGCATTCAACGTAATCTCCTTGTCATAGTCGAGGCTGTGAGGGGGAAGGTTCACATGCAAGACCTATCTCTCGTGCTCTTCTCCGGTGCATGGTACCTTCTCTCTCAACCAGGATCCTAGTAAGGGAATGATATTCTCCTTCCTTAGCATTTTACACACCTCCTTGACCTCATCTAGGTCATCCTTTTGCACCTCAACTCTCCTTCCTTGTTCCTCCCTCCTGGATTTCTCCTTTAGACACTGGATCTCCCCTTGTAAGCTTTGAATAACATCCATGGTGTCCTGATATATCTCCTTTTGATGCGCAAGGTCTGGATATTTTCCATGAATGACCTCCTCTCTTGAAACAAGGGTTTTCTGTCTTGGTACCTCTCTCACATGAGCAGCTTCTGCCCTTGTTGTTACCAAGATAGGCTCCAAACCTTCATCCTGTGTTACCTGGGGCATCCACTATATGTCTTCCTTCTTAATACTAACCATTGTAGTGCCCTTGTCCTTCTGGTGCTTCTGATTCATGTGCTCAAATAATTCCAGGAACTCCTCATACTTATGCTTCTTTCCACACCATGAGCATTGCAACAGGTCCAGGCACTCACACTTGTAATGTTCTATAGATCCACAGTTGAAACATGTTCCGCATGGGAACTCACTCCTTCCTCCTCCATGGTTACCTCAACCATGAAATCCTCCTCGAAAACCTCTTCCATGTGCACCTCCTTCTACGCGCTCCTCATAACGGTGATCATTATCCTTGGAACTACTGGTAACACTAGTTTGGTGCACCCCATGATCAATGGCCTCATGGATCTGATCAATGAGCCTACAGTCCTTAGTATCATGGGTTGTAGAGGTGTAAATTTTATAATAACAAGATACATTCTTCCTGATCGCATGCTGCAACAAGGGACATCTACTTGCATCATGGTCCCCATGATAAATTTCACAATCCACTGTCAAGGCGCGTACCATCCTCAGGGGGAAATTATCCTTAACGTGTCCCTCTATTTCACAATCTATGCACCAAAAACCACTGCGAGTCTCATGGGCTATGTTCACAGATAATTTTTCCAACTGTTTTGCCATAGCAGCAATTTGAGCCTCTAAGAATGGGCTAACGCTAGTATCAATACTACCAACAACCTTGGCACGTAAGGAAGCTTCCAATGCTTCGTGCGGGTCTGTAAAAGTTTTATGAGACAAGGCCCTTCTAAAAGGGGTGATCAATCCTCCAACAAACCACTGTGCATGCTGAGAAGGATGGATATCATATGATAATTTAGACAAGAGAGTTTTAAAGCACACATCATACTCCCGCACACTCTTTTTCATTCCTTGTTGAATCTCCTTCAAAGCATTGATGCTCTTCTTCTTGAACTCAGGAATGTGGAACTCTGCCAAGAATGCATTATTTAAGGTAGTATAGTCCACCAACTTTTGATGAGGGTCATACTTCCTATACCAGCTATGTGCGTGTGCCCTTGTAACATGGTTGCAAACTGACTAGCCTTCTGTTCTGGGGTTGTGATACCCTTCACATGCCATAGCAGTTCACACTTGTGAACATGTTCCACAACATCCTCAATGCCCTTGTAATCTGGAAAATGTAGAGACATTTCAAAGAATACTTGAGGTGGTGGTTGGGGTCCCTATCCTCCCGAGCCTGAGCCTTGGTTCCCTCTGGTGTTTCCTCCACCACTTGATCCACTAAGTCCTGTGCCTCCAGAGCCACTTGATCCACCAGAACTACTAGGTCCAATAGGGCTTGTAGGATCTGTGCCAAACACCCCCATGGTCCCACTGAATTGTGCACTGATGGTCTGTGATAGCGCTCTGCTACCACTACTTTATCTTGCGCCACTCCCTGCTGCGAGACCGAAATCTTGTACACTTGCTCCTTGTCCAAAGACTCCTCCAAATACTGGAATATGTGTAGCCATAGAAGAAGGGACTTAAAAATTATATCTCCTAGGCATGGATCTATCTCTTCCACCAATATCAACTAGGTCAACAACACCTCTTCTTGGTTTAGGAAAACCAAGTGCCAGGGCTCAGTCACTGGGTGGGTTCAGATATGTGCTAACGAATCTCCTTTCTCCATGCGACGAACTCTCACTAGAAGCTGAAGGGGTCTCCCTTACGTGCTTGCCAAGATGGGGTAGCACCGAATACTCAGGTTCCACATCCTCCACATGAACCTCAAATCCTTCCCGCAACGTCTGTCTCTATATATCCATCACACTAGCAACCTTTGCATTGTCTAGAAATCTCCCTTTCATGTGCTTCACTATACTTGAGCCATCTCTCTTCCCTCTCCTTCTCTGTCGTGATATCTACCATCTTCCTCCACCCAAGTTCCCTTACCCAATGCTCAAAATGGTTTAGCCGGCCATTGGGAAATCCTCTAAACTCATGGTAACCATCAATATCTTCATAGCTAGGGGAATAACATGTAGAAACATTCCTCTAGGTTCTCGCAGAAATTTAAACTCAGCAACCTCCAGATAAGAATACATGGAAATGGCATATTCCAGAGTGTAACTAGTCAGTACTCCTCTCCACCAATGATCTACAACATGGGTCCATGTCAAATCTGCATCCTGCAACCTTTGGTAGTCTTCTTCAATCCATACATGCGATCCATAATGCCAACTTGATCTAGACACATAGGCTAAAATCCATTCATATAGTTCTACTGGGAAGCAACAGAAGAAGGTCTCGTATAGATCATGGTAGAGGTTCTCTTCTACCCATCTACGTGTATTAAACTCAGGTCCAGTGCTGTATCTTCAAGCAAATTCATCCTCCGTGCTCTTGAACCATGATTTAACAATTTCCAATGTGAACCGCTCTGTCATTACTCATTACACAGATCATGATGTATGCTATATCCAACTACAACTTTGAAAAGAGGTCCTAGCAACGTAACCAATATGTAGTCATTTTTACTCCTATCACAAAAGGAAGGAGCCCCTTGTGTGCTGACCTATCACCCAGCAGAAGCTGAGTGCTCACCCGAGGCACACGACGGGTACCGAGTCTCTCTTTTATGTGAGTTTAATGGGAAGCATCATTTATGATTAGTGTAAGAGTTTTTATGAGGGAGGTTGAAGACAAACAAGAACCATAGGGCTCAGAACGGCCTTTAGATCCTTGCAGTCACCTCAGATCGAGTGCTTTAACAGAATCTAGAACATATATTATGACAAAAAGAATTATACAAGCATTCATACATAGCATGAAAGGAAAGGGGGACCCATATGAGAGAAAAGTGCATTAAAACCATTGATATCCATGTCTATTTATAATAGGTAACCTCATTATATTCATTGATTCATTACAAAGTGTCACAGAGAGCAGATCGTAGTCATGTATATCACTGGACGTATGTAACTAAGCTAACAAAAAAGAAAAATTATAACTCCATGCTTAGTGCATTCTTTCCTGAATATAAATATCCACTCATAGTAATTCTACAAAGTTCCGCTCACTCTCTAACCCACTATACCTCGTACTTCTTATATTTTCTTTTACTCCGTAGGCACTTGTATTTATAATCCTCCTACACTGCCAACTTGCCTTCCAACGTCCTCAGATCTGGTGCCAAGTGTCGAATGTGGTCCATGTGAGCATGCTTCTTTAGGCCTGAGCTTTCCACTTTACCTCATGATATTCTTCTAGAATATTTCATTCGGGGCATGCTCTTTCCTAGGCCAGCCTATCACCAGGTTGGTATCTTATCCACGCGCAACCGATCATGTTTTTCACGTGTTCTTCCCTAGGTTCTCAAATTGAATAAGTCCTGAGCCTCCTTTCGTGCATCGCATGTGCTATGTTCTTCCCTAAGCCTTTCTCTCGCGTGCTTTTTCCTTGCGCACCTTTTCATAATTGGGACCCTGCGCACCCCACATGCCTTCATACTTGGTTTAAGATTACAGGGGTCCAACAACATTGGATATTTTAAGAAGATCTAAGATTGAAATCTTAGCAGTGGTATTCTCAAGTTGTTCTAAAATATCATAGTGACTATCCTAGGGGGTAGGTAGAGGAGGTTGTGGAATAACATGGTGAGCACATTACATTGCCATGATCCACTCTTGTGCTTTAATTTTAATAATATATATTTGTTCAACAAGTGGATGAACACAACCAATAAGGGAATCAAACAGATTATGGAATTCGGTGATGATATGATTGGTGCTCTCATTCTGGGATGACTAACCTTGATCCACTTTCTTCTATGCCTTATTATGTTTTAGATATGGCTCTTTGTAAATTCCCAAGTTTTGATTAACAATTTTACTGGGTCTAAAAAAATCCATTTCAACCTCTATGCTATCAATGAGATCCTAAATTAAGTGTTTTAACTTCAATTTTTTTTCAGTGCTATGACCCTTCACACGATGATATTCACAATATCATGGTCTCAATACCATGACAATTTAATGACATCATCTACAAAGGGTGTATTTTTTGGGAGTTTTATCATGTTCATGACATCTAACTATTTTAATATAGACAAAAAAGAATCTGTGAGTGGGGTAAACACATGATGTTTAAATTCAGGTGCAACCAGTCCTTTGGTTAGCTTCAAGGGAGCACTATTCTGAAATGATTGCACACATTTTAAATAAGTTATACCATCTTCTACAACATTTTTGTTCTTATTTTGAAAGAATTTAGGTTTGTTTGTAGGTTTGGACTCATGATTTTCTCTTAAAAAAAGGCTTTAATGTCCATTTGGCTAATAAAGCCTTTTCGATTCGACCTCATTTCTCTATGACCTCCTCAAAATTATTACCACAATGCATCTACAAGTGGAAAGAAATTTCAAGATGTAAATTTGGCACAAAAATGCTAACAAGTTATTTCTATGGTATTGAGCAAGGGAAGCGACTAGCTATCCCTCGTCATCTTTCTAAGAAACCAATGAAGTTCTCATTATTACGTTGTTTCACATTACATAAGTCTAACATGGTAACCTCACTTTCCATATTGAATGAAAAGTGGCACAAAAACCTTTCCACCAATTCAGCCCATGTGAAGATAAACCCTTTAGGTATATGGAGGAACCATTAAAGTTCTTGGACCCCAAGACTCCGTGGGAATAAGCGGATGAGATACTTGTTGCTATAGGAAACTTCTTGACAAGCCATAAAGAAGTATTTAATATGATTGTGTGGATAACCTTTACCCTTGTATTTTTTGAATTTTGGGTGGTCAAAGTGGTGAGGAAAGGGTGTTCTTAACATTTCTCTATCAAAAGGATATGGACATAGTTCTTATAATTGGTACTTTTTACTATGTCCCACGTTATTTTCTTACAAATTAGTGAGGGAATTATTCATAGACTTCCATTCTTGGTCAAAGAATTTTCCAGGTGTGGGTGAAGCAGGAATATACAAATGGTTAGGCCTAGATGTTTCATTACCATGGTAATCAATGTATAACTCATTATATGTAGCCTTAGGTTTTTCTTGATGCAGACTCTTAGTGTAAAAATCCTGGTATATAGCCCTAGGTTTTTCCTGACATGTAGTCTTAGTTATTCTTGGGTCTTTATGGACATGGGAAGCCAATCTCACCAATTCACAACTAAGGGCTTGCAGTTATTATTAAATCATGACTTCATCATTTTGAGTTTCCTCATGAGTTTCACGTGGAGATGATTGTTCAAGATCTTCACGTTCTTCAATTTCTACATGTCCATCACAGTTAATGTGAAAAATGGGTATGTGATAACTACCGATGTTTTTAGAAGGTATGTCTTCTTCATTCCTTCGGTTGACTGTAGAAGTATGTCATGGATTTAATATTTCATCCATAGATAGAAGAGGTCATTCCATCTCTTCTTCTCCATGAACCATGTTCGTGAGGAGAGTATGGTCAAATTGAGGTGGTAGTTTAGCCCCTAATTATATGACACGTACCAAGACTTCATTTCTGTTCTGAAAGAGGAAGTTATCCATGTGGGCGGGGTTAAATTTAAAGCCATCCCAAGGAGATTTTCCCTCATTGCCACTATGGTCAACCATGTTTTCTTCTTCAATTAAGGGGTTTAAATTGTCATTGATAAAAGGATTTGACCCTATTCTTCTATGTCCCATTTTTGTAATAAGAGGCATAATGGGAAATGTTTAACTAGGGTTGATAAATGTGTACAAGGAATATAAGGACCCTAGAAAAAATTGAGCAACTTGACAGCTACAAATGTCACAATGAATTTCAAATAATCCAAAGAATCAAGGAAAATTGAATTAAGGAATCAAAGAATACTGTATGGTGATAATTACCAAGGACAAGTCAAGCAAGTTCCAAATAAGAAGCCAATCAAAAAAGTATCTACTCCCTATATCAAAGATGGTTTTTCGCAACAATGACAACACAATATCAATACTTAAATTTAGTTTGGAATAAACCAGATTTAAGTATTAGAATGATGTTGAAGTGATTTCAATTCAAGGCATACTCAAACTAGTTTAAGGTATAAACAAAGTCCAAGTTTTGAAATGGAGGCTACAAATACGAGAAATGCAACCATACAACTTGGATACTTTAATCAAGATTTTAAGAAAAGAAAGATATTAGTATTAAAATGGTATTGACACACTGTGAGAAACGTAATGAAAACACTTTCCAAAACTTAAGGCAACGTTTGGAAAAAAAAAGGTCTGGGTATAATAAGGAGTTGATATTATGCGAGCAGTGTAACAATACAATTTAGAAACTTATATCAAATTATACAAGAAAAAAATATGTAAGTATTAAAAATGTATAGATATAATGTGAACATCGTAACAACTCAAGGGGAAATCAATGATAAGACAACCTAACTACAATCAGATAATCTTGACGTGGGTATCAAGATAAGGCTTACTAAATCATGAGGACGTACAAGCACACTTTCAACACTTAACATTCCTGCCACGACATGGTCATGTAAGTGACTACAAAAGTTGTGGACATGATTATTTTTGGCAGTTCCACGTATGTTGCTCCTCTTTTGACCCAAAATTTCAACTAGAGAAAAAAGGAGATAGAACAAGTGGTGATGAAAAATACTTGGCTTAACTTTGGCAGAGTTTCGCCTTGTCTTAAAACAAGGTAGAAACTAGGATAAAGTTTTATTTTGCAAATTTTGTGATGAATGTCACATGGATCCAACTTTAATGGACTCTCCCCTTGTTCAAATAACAAGTTTTTGACTCTGAACAAGTTGTTTCTTTGTGAAATCTCATTAGAACATGATGGATAAATTCAAGTTGGCCCCAATGCCAAATGGATACCTATGGATTTTTTTCACAAACTCACCAAATTCTTACTTAAGAGAGGTATGGTTTTCTAGAATAAATTCTAGATAAATGATGATTACCCCATAATAAAATTAATGGTAGATGCCTCATACATGTAACTCGAAGCATTTCCTCATGAGTTTTTATTCTAATCAAGTAGGTAATGGGGCACTTCCCGTTTAATCCACTAGTTATCTCAAGGTGTGGAATACTTTGGGGTTCCTGTAGAAATCCTCATAATTATTTTTATGGCTTATGTAAAGATATTTCCCATAGTTTAAAGCAGATGGGTTTTCACCCTTAACTGAACCTGCAAATACAGTGTTTTGAATAAATGGTGTGTTTTTTTAACTTGAATTAAAAATGTGGTTTAGTACACCATTGAAAACCTGTAACAAACTATATTTAGTATTTTTTTAGATCCTAATTCTTTGATAAGCAGATAGGTCCTACACTCAAAGTTTAGTAGCTTTCTAAGAAACTTATAACATTTGAAAGAGGATAAAAATTTGTTTTTGATTCTCAAGATCATCCAAATATGCAAGAGAAGAGCATACACAACAATTAACCCAAATAGATAGTAATGAAAAACTTTAAATCAAAGGACCATAAAAATTCTTTGTAAAATGTTCATTAAATTAAGAAAAAATGAAAGATGAAATGCTCAAATTAATCCAAATGTTAAAAAGAATGAATACTAAAGTTGCTTTTGATTCTCAAGATCACCCAAAGGTGCAAGAAAAGATCATACACAAAATTTATCCCAACTCAAGTAAAGCATGGAAAAAAAAACATTCATCAAAGCATCGGACATGTTAGAAAATTGATTTAAATCCAAAACCTACAAACAGAAGTCAGAAAAACCTGTAAAATGACAGAAAACGTCAAAATCAGATTATGGAATTTCTTGAAATCCAAGCCAAAATTTTACACAAAACGCTAGTGTAAGCCTTTTAATGGTAACACAAGGCATTCAATGGTAGGTAAAGTATATTCATAGTAATGCACATCTATCGACAATAACACTAGGGGTTAAACAAAAATGCGGGGATTTTAACAAAAATGCAAGGCAATTCTCTGCGTAGACAAAGAAGAGAAATAAATCAATTCTAACACATGGGTTTTATCAAGGATGTAGTCCTAGTCCAACAAAAATGTAAAGAAATTCAATAGTAGCACATGATCTACATAGAGGATAAAATTGATGTGAACAATAACACAGGCAAGAGACAGTAACATAGGAATGAGTAATGTTAGCGTAAGCCTAACAACAATAACACATGAGTATTAACAGTAGGGAAAGTCTTTCAACACTAACACATGGGTATTTAACAAAAATTCAAGGCTCTTGTGTAACTTCAAAAACACGGGATTTGACAAAAAGAATGTCAAAAAGCTCAAATATTTTCCAATTAACTTCAACTTTGGTAGTACCTCACCTCCCTTATACATGCAAAGAATACTAAAATCATGCAAACTCAACAAAACAAGTTAAGAAACACAAGATTTATCTAAAAATGCACAAAACAGGGTTAGCAAAGTAAAAAATGAAAATAAACTATAAAAACTTGAAAATAAGTGCATGAGACAATGGGGTAAGTCCCACCAAGCGTGCTAAATGTATACATACTAAAATAATTGAATGAAACTAACACCAAGTAGCTTCAAAGAAAAGTTAATCCAATAAGAACATCAATGATAATTCTTAAAGGAAATAACTAATCTAGTGCATTAACATGAGTTAAACATCTAAAGTTAAGCCATCCCTTGAAAATGGATGTGATGTGTAATGTATGATTGCTAATTAAATTGAATTTATCTAGATCCAAGTAATCAATTTGTATGTTGTCTCCAAAGTGAGGAAAGATATCACCAAAATGGCTACAAGGCTATGTTTGGATATTCCTTTACTACTTAACTATGAGAGAATGGATGCAAAAGATGAAGGAGCTATTCCAAAAATGGAGAATTCTCTAATCAATATTGCTATAGTAATCACTATTCAAAGTGTGGTGTCAGGTGTGAAGGAAGGAGGTAGGTTTTGTTATCCCAAATTTACACCCTTGTAAATTTGGATAACCCATTCAAAACTTGAAGTACAGGCTTGTGACGTCTAGAAGGCTAGTGAATTTAACCCTGGTCTGAAGAGAAAAACAACACGTGAGCTGACTCAGTCAACTTGGTTTTAACTCATGGCAAGCTAGCGAGATACAAAAAATGGTTAGAGGTTGGTCGGCTAGTGAGGTTAGATGGGTCACTAATTGGTCGGCTGAGTTAGACGGTAGTCCAACCCCACTGGTTGCTTGGTTGGGTCAGATGACGAATGGGTTGGTCGGCAGATGTATGGAGAGGATGGATGGGTTACAGGTCTATCAACTAGGCTAGACGTGTGACAGGTTGGGTGGAGTCTAACCCCTAGTATGAAAGGTATGATAGTCAGCTGAAATGGATGGTTGGGTTGGTCAACTAGGTTGGTCAGCTGACTGTTGTGGCAGTGCGACATTTGGTCAAGTTGGGCGGTGTCCAACCCTTTTAGGGTAGATGACACATGGTTAGATGTTCGGTTGGCTGATTCACCGGGTTAGTCAGCTTGACGGTTGGTCAGTGATAAGAATAGTTGGGAGGCACACTATACGACATAGGGTTAGACAACCCTCCAACCTCATCAATTGTACAAGAAAGAGATAGACAATGTCTAACCCCACTGGTTGGATGGCCCATGGTGTAGAGATGATGATGAGTTTAGGTGGCCTACTCAAATTGTACGTCTCAATGGATAGATGGGTGACCAACCCAGATATGATAGTCGACCAACAAGTTGAATAGGCCATCAGAAAATATCACCTACCAGTAGCACATTAATGGCGATAGTTGAGGTTGTTCAACTACCTATCAGGAATTTAATGCAGGGTAGGTGGAAAATTTTTCCTATATAATGTAATCGCCCCCCTCATTTTTGGGGGGATTTTCTGAGAATTGTAGAGGAACTCTTTCAAATTTGTTCCAGAAACCATTTTTTGAGTTGCAGGCCTCAAATTTGAGCTTTTTACAAAGTATTATTTCCATATTTCTACTATGTAATGGATTTTGCATTCTTTTGAGAAATAAAATTCATATTTTGTGGCCCTTTACACCCTAGCTTGTTTGATATTGTGTTTCTTGCCTTATATTGCTTTACAGGTATATTGCGCATACTTTACTCTTCTTGTAGGACTTGGGTCTATTGTGCTCCATGAAAACAAGGATCTGAATGTAGTTTTGGATAGTGGCACTTCTATCTTCCCTTTTTCACTCACTAGGAATATTTCTAACCCCTTTTTGGTGTTATCACCTTTATAGTCTAGGATTTCATTTTATGCACTCCCTCTTTCTACCCTGGTCCCTTGGCATTGGTAGTTAGCTATATTTCATTTCCTAGGAGTAACTCAACATTAGGAGTAGGTAGAGGAACCGGCCTTCTCTGATGGTCTGTCTCGGTTCAAATCCCATAGCTTAGAGATTGTCCCATGTTGTTTCAAATCCCGAGATGTCTATGACTCAAGTACAAGTGCACATTTGAGCTCTAACAGGTTCTTTATATAACTTTCCAATTTTGTAGAAGCTAGAAACCTAGTGAATGTGGGATAAAGGATAAATTAGAATTAGAAGGGATAAACATGATTAGAAATAATTAAGTAGAATTAACAACTCATGGGAGTTAGAGATGATTTAATTAATACACTAGGATTAATTAATACGCCAAGATAAGATTAAAATGCTATTTGGAGATGATTTAGAGGGAAATATGTAGGATTTAGATGATTTAAAAGGGGTATTTAACCAATAATAAGGTTTATTGATTAAATACATGGTTAAAAAGGCTTAATTAACTAATAATAGTTAATTAATTGATTGAAGGGGATTATAACTAACGAAGTGTCGCTAACTGGTATTTGGAATGGGGTAAAGGATAATTAATTAATGAAGAGTCATTAATTGACTGAAATGGAGGGGAATGTTAACTAATTAGCAAAAAATCACTAATTATGATGTAAATGACTAGAAAGAGGGAAATTAGTACAATTTTAGTTTTAAAACTACGTAGGCAGATTTTAGGTGTCTACAATTAGCATAGATCTTTCCCTACAATTTACAAGATTGGGTGATGCATTGGTTTTATGACCTACCTATTCATTCGGTAATATCGTTCACGCATATAGCCGATTTTTTATCACTAATTTCTCTATCAATATCGGCTCGAAAATCTCATATGTGTAACTTGCACAACTTAAGAAAGGATCTAATGAATATTTAGCAGATTATTTCTTATGATACAAGAACAATCTAGCTAATATGTCTAATGTGCTTTTATAAAATAAACCATAAACAATCTCATTATACAAAATTATGGCATGTAAGTTCTCAGGAATCTAATTTTTTTCCATATATATATATATATATATATATATATGGGAAAAGGCGTATTACAAATTAAATTTACAAAAAATAGAGGGTTGCGGCCTGGATATGACCCTCAACTATCATGGAAATTGATCTAGGGCATAACCCTCATGCATCATGGAACCTTTTCAAGGCCTACATCACATTGGATTCATAAAGCCAAAATGATAGATTTTTTCTACTCTAACTATCCTCATCCTAGAATGAACCCAACACATCAATTTATAGAAGTTTGAGAGAAGAGAGAGAGGGGATGCAATTCCTAAAATTACCTTTCCGATCAATTTCAAGTCATGATAAATGAGTTTGGTTGGTGGTTTTGGACCTACAAAAGCAATCTCAAGGTTCCCCATAACCTGCTGTAGTGAAGAATGATTTCCCATGCTCATTAAATGCTTCTCCAACCACTTTTCAACAACCAAACAGAAATGGGCTCATTTTCCTTAAAACTCATCATCAATACTTCATTAATTTTTTTATTTCTTGATTTATTTGTGTTGGTATTAGAACCACGATTTCAACAAGACCAATTTTGTGAAAATCCATCAAAATTTTCTCAAGTTATGACCCTCTGAGTGTGAGAAACTAGTTTGAGTTTGCCAAGGATTTCTTGCATTTTATAGGATTGAACATTTAAATTTTTGGATCTGGAGATGTTTCTTTTATTTTCACCCACCTACCCTCACTAAAAATAAGAAATACAAATTTTTTGGCATAGAGGATGTCGAGAGCTTTCCAAAAAGTTCAATTTTTTCAAAATCAAAGCTCTAGGTCAAAAGTTATGCCTATTTTAAGATTAGGGTCGAGGCGTTCCATGCGGGCTCTCATAATCCACAATACTGGCTTTTTACCCCCATTCACTTTGATATGTGGGTATTGCAAGTTTTCAGAGAACTCATAATACTGGGGTATAAGGGCCACTTGGGCCTCCAAAATCCGCTTCATCCATGATGCACTATGTCTCCTTGATATGTGGCAATTTTGCCTCCACAGAGAACTCATGTTCCTACAGTACTTGGACCACCTAGGCCATGAAATTCTACCTTTTCCACAATACATTGAACCTGCTTCAATTCCTTTGCAAATTGGGTAAATTGAATTTTTGGGGAACTCATGGCCCGATGGAACTTGTGCCGCTTG
Source organism: Taxus chinensis (assembly GCA_019776745.2). Lineage (NCBI taxonomy): Eukaryota > Viridiplantae > Streptophyta > Pinopsida > Cupressales > Taxaceae > Taxus > Taxus chinensis. The sequence goes on along the minus strand of CM034150.1, from coordinate 85,502,212 downwards.
AGCCGCTAACTTCTGCCTTTTCTGCAATACATTGAACCCACTTCAATTCCTTTGCAAATTAGGCAAATCATATTTTTGGGAACTCATGGCTTGATGGAACTTGTGCCAAATAGGCCACAAAATTCCACTTTTCTATAATACATTGAACCCGCTTCAATTCCTTTGCAAATCAAGTAAATCAAATTTTTGGGAAACTCATGGCCCGATGGAACTTGTGCCGCCTGGGCCGTCAGGACCCAATTTATTTGTGAATCACTATTTCCTTATCATTTCAGACCCAATTAAAGGACAAGGAACCCTAGTTCCATCCACAGTTGTTCTATCCGCAGCCCCCAGACCCGTAATACAATAAAATAGGCCTTTTCCCCATTTCTCTAAAATTTTAGCAAATTTTCACAAACTCATATTTTTCTTGAATAGGGAAGTTAGATAAAAACATGGGGGTGCCTCCAAAATCCATTTTTTTGTGTTTTCAGCATTTCTACATGTTCAAGTTTAAAGAAATTATGCAAGTTATCAAAATTTATCTCTGTGCAAATTTCAGATAATAATAGGTATTGCATCAAGATTTATGCCTGAACCATATCAGGATCAATGGAAGTTAGCTAAAATAATATTGTGATATATTAAGGGAACAATTAATTTTGGTTTACATTATACTTCTTCTAACAATGCATGTTTATATGGATATTATGATTGTGACCATGTTGGTGATGTGATAGATCGAAAGTCTACAATTGGATATGTGTTCAAGTTTGGTGTAGGTGACATTACTTAGAGTAGTAAAAATAGACAAAATTTTCCATTTCTTCTACTAAGGTAGAGTATAGAAGTGCAATGGAAGCAACAAAAGAAGCCATGTGGCTAAAGTGGCTATTAGAAGAGATACACATGGAAGCTAAAGGAAGTACTCATATTCTATGTGATAACCACAGTTGCATTTCTCTGGCTAAGAATCTAGTTTAGCATAAAAAAACAAAACATATAGAGGTTCATATTCATTTTATCCAAGAGAAGTTTCTCTATGGTGATATAGATCTCTAGTACTATCTGACTGAAGATCAAGCTGCAGACATGTTTACAAAACCATTGTGTGCTGTAAAGTTTTGCAAGTTTCATGAAATACTTGGCCTTTCAAAGTTTCCATTAAGGGGGGGGGGGTGTGCATGGAAATGCCACCTCCTAATGGCCATCCAGTTGTTATCTCCTTCTCCTTTATACTTTTTCTCCATTGTAAAGCATTGTAAAAAGATATTTGTATAATATTTGTAAACTTGTCACTCTAAGTTTACGATGTACACTCCAATGTGTTGCATCTATTGTAAAGGATGTCATTGTGTTATAAAAGGTTCCTATAGATGTTGGTTGAGATATTTTCCATGAGAAACTATGTGATGTAGTCTCACAAATCATGCTTATCCTAAATCATTCACTATTGATTTATGGATTCCAAATCCTTTTGTACCGAAAGGTAATTTGAGCATGATGAAGGTGTATAAATCCTTCAAATGTGATATGCTACCCTAAACCTTCACTATGGTTTATGGATTTGTAAATTCTATTGTATAAAAAGGTAATGTTGGCATATGTTCCCCACTTAATATTAAGGGGGAGTGTTAGAACGTAATATTAAGTGCCTATAAACCCTAGTTTAGAATTAAATAATCAAGAATATTTATATTCTTTATTATTTAATATAAACTAATTTTGTTTATATTAATTGATTATTATTGATCAATATTATATCGGGGTGCCTTTTTATAAGGTCACATCCCTAAACTTAATTGGTTCGTGACCTATGGGGTCAAATAAATATGATCTCGGATCATTGTTAGTATTCACTTTTTTGTGGATTGGTGGAGAGAAGTGAGGAGGGAGATTTATACTAGGCTCTAATGTTTTTTGCATAAATGAAATATCTCTTTTCACCATGGTTTTTACCCCTCGGTGGTTTTCCATGTAAATTCGTGTCACTATGTTTTGTTTATTTATTATTTCATATTCTAATGTTTAATATTAATATTTATTGCAATGTTTCAATTTGATTGGTTAATTAATCCTCATCCAAAACAAACTTAAGCACACCAACACATATAGATCAGCCATATATCTCAATATTAAATTAAAACATCTTTAAAAAATCATAAAAATACCATTCATACACCTCTTAAGGTTGGTAACAATATGTGAAAACACAACTCCTTCATTAGGATCTAATTATGCCTAATAGGCCAAAACTTGCACCTCGCTAAGGCTAAGCGATCTTGAGGAACTATGCACTTCTCCAAACATATGAAACCACTTAGAAATGTTTTCCAATCCTGTAGAAAACCTTCAATAATATTGAATCACCCTGCATCATTATCTAATGTAATGAAAGAACTAAAACAATCAGTTGTCCTCACTAGGTCTGTGACCTCCAAAACCAGTCCTCAAAGATGAGGCTCAAACTAGCACCAAATCATCTCAACCGTGCACAAATGACATATGGATAGAAATATCATGACCTCAGGATAATCATAAACTACTCATAACACCATTAATTGGACTATATAATCCCAAGAACACCTATGCAACTAGGTTACTTGAAAGTGCCCAAAACTTCCCCAAAATTAGTCTTCAAACATGAAGCTCAAACACCATAAAATGACATAATCATGTAAGAAAAACATATATACAACTGCAACATGACTTCAAGGTCATCACCATATCCTTTATGCACCATTACTTTGGTTAGATATAGGACATATGGAACATTTGTGTGCCACAAAAAGAAACCGTCTCCCAACAACAAGAAAAACACAAATATGCTTTCAAACCTTTGAAGGTCGGGAAAACATGATTACAAAACTAAAATAGAAAAATAAAAAATGCATTGAAAGAATCGACCCACACCACACGTACCATATCATAACAAACCATAGTCTTCGAACAGACTCTGAATCATTTGAACAGACTTCAGAAAAAATCCAAAGCATTCAATTTAGACCCCGAAACAAATAAAATAGACTTTAAAAAACTTCAAGACACTCAACATAGAATCCAAAGGATGTATTACATTAGTTAGCCAACACTATTGGTCCCATACCATGACAAACTAAAACCTTTGAACAAACTATTAAGAATTCAGACAGACTTCAGATAGAGTTTGAATCATTTTGTATGAGACACCAAAACAACAAACAACGCTTTATTTTCTTCAACTAGATTTTCTACACCTAAGTATTCTTGTTCCAAATTACCCGCATACCTTTGTTTGTGCATTCTAAACCTCATTCTCATGTTCTACATGCCCAACCAACTGATATATACCAAATAACCACCATGGCATACCTTCCTCCTTTATGAATACTGACTAGGCCTCACAACCAAACATCTTAAGCATGCTTGCACCATTCATATTGACCTCCTCATGACTCTTCCACTCTTGTAAACCTACAAGATCCTTCAACACACTTCACAAGATCACTCCAACATCCATATAACTCTATAAAACCTATGCAAGCCATCACACTACTCAAGACACCTCAAAAACACCATGCCATCTTAACATGACATGTCAATAATGAAGACACTTTGAGTAAAACTTCATCTCCATTTCCTATTTTGACATCAATAATACTTCAGACATCAATGACATCATCACACTTTGACATGAATGACAACAAAATTCCAATAGTCATATGCCATTTAACTCCCTAAAATACTTATGACTCACCTAAGTGAGATGACTCACAACGTGTGAGGTGGAAAATTCCCAATAACTAAATAAAAGGTGAAAAATGTACCTCACTCCAATGCTCCCCTTCATCAAAGCTTAGGTAGAGGCATGAAAAACCAAGAAGAGAAATAAAAATTTCCTAGACAACTAAGAAAAATGCATCATATGGGTCACAACAACTAAATGCCTGATGAGGTACTCATCTACAAACTACAATATTTCTAGAAAAAGAAGAAGATGAGAAGAGGACTAGAAATATTAAATAATATGAGTGGTTGTAGTGGACCTCACCCCAATAAAAGAGTGCAAGTGAAGAAACTTGGCTTCAGTAAAGGGTTTGGTAAAGATGTTTGCAATCCAATATGAAGTCTGAGAATAATGTAAATTAATGTCTCCATGAATAAACTCCCAAATGAAGTACATGAGTATCTCAATGTGCTTCATCTACTGATGTTGAACATGATTTTGGTAAATCAAGATAGTGATAAGGTTGTCACAATAGATGATGGTAGGCTTCCGAAAGTGAATTTCAAACTCTGTTAGAATCCCTTGTAACCACATAGCTGCCATGGCAGTGTTGACTGCTCCCATGTACTCTTCCTCTGTAGAAGATATGACAATCATGTTATACTTCTTGCTTGACTAAATTACATGTGTTTCACTAATAATTTTTATGATTTATATGATGAAATAGATAGAGGGTAAATGGTTAAGGAGGAATACCTATGAAGTGAAGGTGGAAGGTAAAATGTGCGCGTTATTGATGTTATCCAAGTTGATAGTAGAGAAATCCTTTTTCTTTAGGAAGGCCTACATATAAATTTAAAGAAAGACCACAAGAAGAGTATTAAATAACATATGACAGTGGACTCCCTAGCGTATGCTAGATCCAAGAAGCGTGGTGCTTCCTAGAGAGGCTGTTAATCCATTGTTTAATAATAATTTAATGTAAATACAAAACTTAAATAAATAGGTCCTATTGTAATGTAGTGATTTAGGTTTCTCATACACATAATAAAATTAGATTCTAGGATAGATATTGAATATAAAACTAAATCTAATTAGAACCAAGGTTTGTTTAGGTAAGGCAGGTATGTTAGAGTTTTGATAAGGGTTTGGGGCTAGTTGGTCGAGGTCTGGGTTGGTTTTGGATGAATGGAATGTTTATTAGTATGAGAATATAAAATAACACAAAGACTAGTATCAGTCGGGTGACAGATGATGGTATGGGGATGAAACCGACAGCGGTTAGGCAACTGACATAGGTAGGGGAAATAGGTGATAAACTATTAAAAATGGGGTTTTAGGTTCTCTGTGATTGCATAGAGAGTGAGGGTAATGTGGTTTGGGTTGTAATATGGATTAAAAGACTCATCAATACTAAGAAGGAGGTTACAAAAGGTGAAAGGGTTTGGGATGGTTTAAAAGTATGCTGGTGGGAAGAAGGTGATATATGGGAAATGGAAGAAATGAAATTACTAGAAAGAAGTAAGAGATCTACACTTGAATAAACAAAAATGATGAATATCACAATACTTACTTTGTATATTATAGATCCTATGAATGGAGAGATGGTTGATGGTTGATCAAAGAAGAGATACTTGAGTCCAGTGTCATGGTAATACAACTCTATGTGCACTTATTAGTACTCCAATGCTCTAGAAGGAGAACCAGTTTCTTTTCTTTCAGTTTAGTTATGTGTGTTTGTCTTCTAGATGTAGGCAAGGACTTTTATGATTTGAGATTGAATGCAATAAGGCTCCAATAACTGAATGACCAACCCGAGTGAAGATTTTTAAAATTTTATATAAATTAACAAATGGTAGTTAGGGAACCAACGCCAGAATAGGGATAAACTGTCATTTTGGTTAGGGAGAAATAGTCCAAGTTTACCAAAAAATAGGTATGATCTTCACAGATGTCTAGCATGATCTTCCAAGATTGGGTCCGCTTAGGGTCTCAAGTGGTCTTCTCGTTAGAAAAGACAGGAAGATCATAGATAAAGTCCAAGTAGGTTATTGGAAAATTTATAGGACTTTAATTTTAGGGTTTGAAAGAGTCCCAATTGGTTAGCGACTCAGCACTGGGAGTGATGACTTTGTCATTAGTTAAGTTAAATAGTCCCTAGGAATGGGTCCATGGTGAGGTGTCCTGATGCGATGTGGCTAGTGTGATGTGACTAAATTAACTTAATTAAAATAATTAAATTAATTAATAATGTGAAGATGAATATTAATTCAATTGTAAGTGATTAAATTAATATCCATGTGGGGTAAAGGGGTCATGACTACGTAAATGTGTTACATTGATTAATTGAAAGGGACTGAGGAGAGTGTGACCCAAATTTGGTGTCGAAATTTTCCCATTTTTGTCACGTAGCTTGTATTAATAAGTGACGTTGAAAAAAATAGGAATTCAATGCTCTAGGTATGAGTGAAGGTTGGGTTGCCCCAAGTATGAGTGGAGGTGATCCCCATCAAACAAGGAACTAATGAGGTTATAAATGGAGTTGGTGAGTGGTTTGATAAAATAAAGAAGTGAGGAAAAATGAGGTATAGATGGGGTATAGGTAATGGTGATATCGGTTGGGGTAATAAGTAGTGGAATTCAAATGCATGCACGCATATAAAATGTGACAAGGTACTAGGTTAAAGAGTGCACAAACTCTACATCGTTAAAGATCGATAATTTTATATAAACAAGGTTAAAGTGGTTCAGGTATCCAAGGTATAGGATACGGTCCTAAAACACAACTAGGCTAGGTGCAGGAATAGGAATTAGGTGTGTTCCAAAAGACCAAAAGGTTTTGTTGAGATAAATGACACAACATTAGGCAAGGCAAGGTCAATAAGCTAAACAACACGAGTAACATCCTCACAAGGTATAGCGAGTAAAAGAATTCAAGTGTCAAATAGGTGTGGGTAGTCTAGGTAAGAGGTAAGGTCGTAAGAAAGGTCATAGTAGAGGAAAAGACATACCCCAAATGACTAGATGGTTGGGTGATAGGTAATTAGGAAATTAGGGTGAGTGATAAGGCTAGGTGTAAATTGGGGTAAAACGAAAATGGTTTCAGGAAATAAATTGTGATGATAAGTAGTGTAGGAGGATAAAACAATATAACCAATATTGGTCAAGGGAAACCAATTCCGGTAAATATAAACTAACCATGGTACACTAGGGAATGTGACCGATACTAGTAAAGATAAATTGAGTTTGGTAAATTCGTATTTGGGATAAAAAATGTAAGATCCATATTTTACAGATTCATTTGTGCTTTTTCTATTTGTGGAAAATTATAAAGCAAAGATGCATTCGATATTTGACTTAGTGAAAATGAAAGACGTACTATCCAGGCTAAGTAGGAGTGTTTGTGAGTGGACCCACAAGATTGATTGGAGCATTGTGATTAGCTGGAGGGATGGCAATTTGATTTAGATGTGGTGGAGGCATGAGAATGTACTAGAGGACCTCTAGTTCAGTGACCAGAGGTTCAGCATAGGAGGTAGTACCGTTTCAAGGTAGGAATCCATCCTCATTGTTTGGTTTATGTAAAATTTAAGGAAAAAATAAGAAAATGGGGTTTTAAATTTAAATTTGAAATTTGGTTGAAAATGAAGGAGTTTGGGTAAGGGGAGGGTGGAATGTAGAATAATAGGTAGTAAAATGAATGGGGTCATGGTTTAGGTGGGTTTGGGGTAGAGTATAGGGTTTTTTCAAAATTTTCAAAGTTAGGGGCGTGATTGTTTGTCTTTAGGGATGAACAAGAGACCGATGCTAGTTAGGAAGTGGCCGACGTTGGTTGGCATTCTGGCTTCGGTGGTTAAAATGAGTGACTAGTGACAGTCATTGTGAAAATTTTGGAGTTTGTTTTTAAATGTGTTGGGGAAGGTAAAATGGTAAGGCAAGGGTTAGATGAGTGTAGGTTAGTTAAAATAGAATATAATAGGGAGGAGGTGAGGTATGATGAAGTATGTAGGTTATGGGTAATGTGTTGAATGGTAAAGGGTGTAGGGTAGAAATATGAAATGAGGCACACAATGAATAAAATAGGTTAGGGAAAATAGGTGAAATCTGAAGAATGAAGAGTGGGAACATTGGGTAGCCTAGGAAAGGAATAGGTAAGGAGTAGGTCAGATCTAGTGTGGTGTAATAGAGTACTGATAGAATTGTTTTATTAACATGGTTGAGTGGTGATGTAGGTGAGGTTACAGCTCACTGTGTGAGATCAAGTGCCACTATTATTAGTATAGATGTGACCCAATGTCATGGAGGATGAGTGGGACCAGATGAGAGATGTAGGAATTGTGGGTGTGTGGTGATACATGTCTATCGTTTCAGATCATATTCTGATGGTAGTGCTCATTGATAGATGGGACATAGCAACCAATAACTTCCATCTACCCACCAATGAGATGACTATCACCCTAGAGGATATGTACAGGATTATGTGGCTACCGATTGTAGGAGAGCATATATATAAATTTTTTTCAAATGAGCTGATTGATCTAATGGTGGCAATATTTGGTGGGGTAGTGGGTGACTTGACTTAGCAAAGTGCCAACCTTGTGTATGGAGCTATGTATATTGTGCATCCATAGGGGACTCGATTCATAACACTGATGTTGGTGGTAATAAGATGTTACACACATCCTGACTCAAAGGGTGGCTAATTTCCCCAAGCACTGATGAGGGTATTACATGATATGATTGAGGAAAATGTTTGTTTTGTGTGTGTGCTGACATATTTGGTGCAACTATATAGCAAGTTATGGGATTATCATAGGATGCAATGTTATGGTATTTGTTGTACATATTTTATTGCATTTCTCAGCTTATGAGCACATCATGATTGTGCACCCACAGGGAATTTCTATAGTGGATTGGGATGAGAGTTGATTACATGATATGGGTGGTGATAGGTGGTGCATCCACGAGTTGAGGAGGCTATATGCGATGTGACCTACTATACATGATAGTTGGAGGGTATATATGTGATGGATATAGTATGATGACCCTATGTTGGTTTTTCTACTTATAGAGGCATGAACATAGGAGGTGCAGGGAATACATTTGATCAGAGGGATACATGGGAGGCATGCTGGTGAGCATGAGATGATTCTGATGGATATATTTTGTCACCAATTTAGACTACAATAGGATGTGCCTCCACCATTCCCTCAGTATTGTAGAGATGATGTTGAGATACTGTTATCTCCACTCCATCCTACATAGCCAACAGGGAAGGAGGAGAACATGGTGGATGGAAGGATAGATGACGCTAGTGTGACAGATGGATACAGACACTGATGGGAAGTATGATTACAAGAATTACCACTGTGGCTAGGTTATCCAGACTCAATGACTGTTATAGAGAAGATGGATGCATTATAGGGATAATTGACTACTTTAGTGGTGTAGTTGACTGAAGAGTAGGGACAAGTATCCACTCTGACAGGACATGTGATAACATTAGAGGGAAACCTAGTACAAGTGCATGCTTACGTTCTTACATAGGAATCTACACAGGCTCCCACAAGGGATGGAGCACAGGTAGTAGTGCTACAGTCACCAGTCATAGGTTTATAGGGTTAGCTAGTAATGGTGCAGAAACAAGCTATGGCATTACAGGTGTAGATAGCCACACAAGAATCAGTACAAGCACCTTGACAGGGTTCCATTATATAGGAAGGAGGACAAAGGCCACTGGTATATGGACATAGGTCATTATTATTAGGGCAAGGTGTAAAGGTTGGAGCTAGGGCAATCACACCACTCGATATAGTATCCATGGGTATATTACATGATGCGTTGAATGAGGCACGATGTTATCAGGATCAGCTGACCACAAACAATATTGATGTTTCATCATATCATGAGAATAGGGCCCAATAGGCAGCCAGTCATAGGACCAACAACACGATCACTACAGGTAGTCATCGCTCTCATAGACATGACGAGAGGGAGGTGACCAGTTCATGAAGGCCAAGTCTTGATTAGGGTACATGGGAGATGATGGCTGGGTAGATGATAGGGTGAGAGGATGAGACAGGTGAGAGTGGAAGTAAGGGCCCTATATGAAGCCGGAAGATAGGTGATACAACATTTTGATTTTTGATATATATACCGGCCTGTGTGTCAAAGATGTGAGATTGTACATGAGATTTTTTGAGAGATTGGTTCTTATTTATATATGAGTATATATGTATTGATACACAGACACTCCCATTACATAGTTGATGATTATTTGCACTGATGATGTATTTGGTTTCATTTGCATTGTTTTGTTTTTTTGTGGAAATTAGGTGAGTTAGGCCTGGTGGAGTCTAGGTTGTTTAGGCATGATGGAGTCTAGGTTGTTTAAGCATGATGGAGTCTGAATTGGGTAAGTTTTTTTGTGATAGTATTGAGGTTGTGTTAGGTATGGTTGAGTCATAGGTGTAGGAATGGTTGAGTCAAAAATTTACAAGTGACTGTTTTATGGAAATTATGTGTTGTTGATATGGTGTGGTTTTAATTTCCAAGTAATTGATATTTATGGAAATATAGATGACATTGGTATGATGTGAGGGATGTTTTTATTATGATAAGTATGATGAAATGATGTATGTGTTGTGATATTTTAATTTCCAATTTATTGTTTAGATGGAAACTAACTATTTTATGATGTATGTTAAAAAGGGGGAATGGCTAGGGGGAAGAGTTTCCGAGCTAAGCTCCAAGTGCCTCATGCCCTCAGAGTGCTACCTACATAACCCTAAGTGAAAAGGGGCCTTAGGCCAATGTATTTCTCCAATAAGATAGGGAAGAATAATGATGAGGTAGATGAATGGGTAGGTTGGTTTTAGACATGATTGATTCTAGGCCATTTAGGTATGGTTAAGTCTAGGTTATTTAAGCATGGTGAAGTCTAGGTTTTTTAGGCATGGTGGATTCTAAGTTTTTTAAGAAAGGTAGAATATTTTAAAGTGAGTTGATGAAAATATATGAAGAATGTTGAGGTAGGTTAAAGGAGAATTAAAACCCAGAAAGTAAGTGTCAAATTCTTAGTCCTGTATAGTAGAATCAATAAGTAAGAAAAGAGGCAAACAATAAAAGAGGTGAAATACTCCATAAGTGTCAAGGACCATAATGAGCATACTGAGGATGGGTTTATGAACTTAAACCCCTAAAGGAAGTGCATGATTGACTGTTCTAAGGGTGAAAGAAGTTACATGATCACGAAATGTCACATGTGCAGCACATCCCTTGAGTAGGTAGAAGAAGAGAAAGGAAGGAAGGTGAGGTGGAGTGGTTTATTTAGTGTAACCTTTTTGTGATATATCATGCCCCTTCTACAAGATACCCAAAACTATAATAGGTAAGTCCATGCCAAAAATTTGTACTTTTCTTGATTTCTTTCGTATGTTCTTTTTTATTTTGCTTTTATAGACTGATCGATGTAGGAAGTATATGTGGGATGAATAGAATGAATCCTTGAGGTCTTCATGAAGCTGATCAATGCGGGAAGATTCAAAATATTTTATTTTTATTTTACAGAAATAGTCTTCTTTTTAGATATACTATGTACAATATGGCTAGCATTTTATAGTTTTCCTTCAAGGGAGCAGTCTATTTATAGAAGTGAGATAAAGATATACATGTCCATTTTGAGGGAGTCATCTATTTACAATAATTTTGACTCAAGGAGTTGAATTTTAAAATCCCATATATTAATTTTGAACTATTTGGACTTTTAGGTCATGGAAAAGACTATAAAGGAGTATATGCTTCTTTTATGAAGGCAAAGCTATAGCGCGTAAAAGATTAACTATTAAAGAGAGGTTTTTAAGTTACATACAACCATGGGATTCCATCTTGAAAATAGTGAAAAGTATCCATGAGAATCATGTCATGGTAGGGTGACTCATATTGAAGATAAGGCTAAAAGGTGGAGATAATCACATGATTCTTGTTTAGTCATTGATCCTTAAAAAATGTAGATGAAAGGTATGGTTACTCAAGGGACGAGTGTATAATAGTAAAAAGGTGATATAGTACTTGACTCAATAATAGAATGGTTGAAGATGAAAGACATTGAGGGGATCAGGTTCATGTTTACCTTTGAGGGAAGATAAACGATAAGCACCTGATCCATAGGTATGAGTAATGATATAGGGTCCAAGCCAATTAGGAGAAAACTTTCCCTGTTTACTTTTCTCCTCTTTTGTTACATGTTGATTTTCCTTTAGGACAAGATTTCTAACCTTAAAGGTTCATTCATGGACACATTTGATAATTTTTTGATAGATTTGACGGTGATCGAGGGAATTTACATGACATTCGTCTAGAAGCTCAAGTTGGGCCAAACAGTCTTGGTGAAAGTTTTCATCATTAAGCATGTCCTTGAGTGAGATACGAAGTGATGGAATTTGGAATTCAAGACGTAAGACAACCCCTGTACCATAGACCAAGAAAAAGGTGTATCTGTGGTGGAGGTATAAATACTAGTGTGATAAGACCATAAGGTAAAAGGAATGTGCGTGTGCCAATCCTTACCAGTATTGTCAACTAATTTCATAAGAATTTTGTTAAGGGTTTTGTTATTTGATTCAGCTTGGCCATTTGTTTGAGGATAATAAGGTGAAGAAAAATTAATTTGAATGTCAAAGGTGTCACAAATTTTTCGTAGGGTTTTGTTTTTGAATTGTTTTTTGTTATCAGTGATGAGGTGGTGAGGGACACCAAAGTGACAAACGATGTGATGGTTGATGAACTCACAATTTTTCTCAGCTTTTGTAGAAATGAGAGGTACAACTTTCACCCATTTAGTGTAATATTCAATTGCGGTGATGATCCATTGATGACGTTAAGAAGAATGAGGGTTAATCTCTTTGAAAAGATCCAAACCCCATTAGGAGAAAGGCCAAAGGTCTCTGGTGACCTGTAAGGCGTGACTAGGGGTGTGATGAAGATTAGCATGTTGCTAAATTTCACACAACGTTTGACATAGTCACAAAAATTTTGGTTTAGGGTTGGCTAGTAATAGCCAAGGTGAAGGATATGTTTAATGATAACGAGGCCACTGAAATGACCACCGCAAATCCCATCATGAACTTACTTAATGGTGTATGGGATTTCAAAACTTGTAAGGCATAATAGGAGGATACTATCAAAGCCACATTTGTAGAGAATATCCCCCATGATAACATAACAAGAGACACTTTTGAGGAAGGGTCGTTGTCCATTGTGAGTGAGTTCCAGAGGTAGAATAGAGAGGGAAAGGTAATTGACGAACTGCTTATACCAAATGTCACATGGATCGGTTTTAATTCTTCCTATAAATTTAAAATCTCGGAATAGATAAGATGGTGATTGCAACCATTTTACTATGATAAATATTTTTGAGTCAGAAGGTGAAGTAGGTATTTGAGAGGCAAGGCAAGCCATGGTATCCATGAATTTTTTAGTGGAGCATGGAGTGGTTTGAAGTTCATAATGATCAAAGGTAGTCAAAATTATGTTGATGCGATGTTTATACTTTTGAAGTATCTCATTATGAAACTTGGTATAAACCATTGAATTGGTTCACAACTAGTTAGGAGTCACCAAAGATATTAATGTATTTAATGTCTAAGGTTATGTAAATCTAAAGACCTAACATGAGTGCTTCATATTCAACAATGTTATTAGTACAATCAAATCTAATTTTAAAGATAAAGGCATAGGATCACCATCAACAGGAATGAGGATGACACCTATGCCTCCCTCACATTGATATTTAGAAATGTCAAAGAATAAGGTCATCTAATAAACAATTTCATCCAGGGAGAGGGTAATAATGGATTCATCAGGGAAATCAAAGTTAGAAGAGTGGTTTCTAGATAGAGGTGCATTTGCAAGTTGGTTAGAAATGGTTTTTCTTTTGATGTATTTTTGATGGATGAATTCAAGATCTAGTTCTACAATAAGCATGAGCCAACATGCAACACGTTGGTGTTGGTAAGGCTTAGCATGCATGTAATGTAAGGGGTCAGTATTGGTGATAACGAAGGTTTTGTGGTTGAGTAAGTAATGGCGGAGTTTGGTGACGATGAAGACTAGGGATAAGCATATTTTTTCAATGTTAGTATATCTAGTTATCATAATCTAAAAGCATATTTCTTATGTAATAAACCACTTGCTCCATGTGTTTCTCATCAGGATGAGTGAGCATGGCACCCAAGGAATGGTCTAGTGGTAGAAATATAGAGGTAAAAGGGTTTTTTGTCCTTAGGTGGAATGAGTACAGGTGGTTGGAGGAGGTATTGTTTTAAGGCATTGAAAGGCTTTGTGGCATTCATCATCCCATTTGAAGGAGACATCCTTTTTGAGAAGATGATGAAATGGATGGATTCTGATCATAAAAGATGAGAAATAAAGTGACGAATAGATTACAACTTGCCTTGCAAACTACGAAGTTGAAAAAGGTTAGTAGGTGGAGGCATCTCAAGAATAGCCTTGATTTTAGTGGGATCAACTTCAATTCCATGCAAAGAAATGATAAAACCAAGGAGCTTCCTGAGAGAACAGTGAAGACACACTTCTTAGGTTGAAGGAAAATGTAATATTTAATGAGACGGTCAAAGAACAACCTTAAGAGTTATAAGGTGTTCAGACCAATGTTTGGATTTGGCAAGAAGATCGTCGACATAATCTTCCAATATGTTATGCATGATATGTCATGAAAGATATAAGTCATAGCTCTTTGATATGTAGCACCAACATTTTTAAGGCCAAAGGGCATGACACGATAGCAAAAGGTCCCCCAAGGAGTGATGAAGGTGGTTTTGTGTTGATCTTATGGGATGAGTAATATTTGTTTATAACCCGAGAAACTATCCATGAGTGATAACATCTCATGGCTAGTAGTGAGATCAACTAGTTGGTCAATACTAGGTAAAGGAAAATCATCTTTGGGGACAAGCCAGGTTAAGGTCATGGAAATACCATGCAAATGTGGAGTCCCCCTGTCGCTTTAGTGACATAGGAACAATGTTAGAGATCCATTGGGGATAATCAATGGGTAAAATGAAGGAAATAGAAAGGAGGCTATAGAGTTCTTCTTTCACAAGAAGGGCAATGTGAGGATGCATTTTTCACATCTTCTATTTCATAGGTTTGGTTTTAGGAATGGTTACGATATTGTGGATATTTGGGTCAATACTAGGCATATCAGCATAGGACCAAGAAAAAGCATTGATATGATCCTCAGAGGAAATAAGTGAAAGCTTCTTGTTCAGTTACATCTAAAGATTGGCCTATATTTAGAATGTGTTGGTTGTCCTGAGTGTGAATGTTGATTTCAATGGTGGATTCATTCAACATGGTTTGTGTCTCAGAAGGAAATGACTGATGAATATAAGAATCTTCCACATCAAGGTAGGTGAGAATATTCTCATCATCCTAACATTGAACGATGTTGATAAAAGGTGTGTCATCATCGATCATGTCAGGATACAGGAAGGGAAGAGAAGAGGGATCCTCACCATCACTGCTGATAGGTCAGAGGTCCTAGGGAAATGATGTTTATGAATTTTTTTTAGGAGGAATGGATTCTGGATCCATAGACTTCGTAGGTGAAGGTGGTGAAGTAGGTGAATGGGGTGGAGAAGGTTTATTGTCCTCAACGAGTTTGAATCGAGCCTTTTTGGAAGGTGGTTTGGAAAATCCAATACCACTACATTATTTATGATTATAGGTGGTGAAAAGAATGACAGTATGATGACCTTGTTCATAGAAGCCAAAAACAAAGCCTTTCCGAGCATAGTGATGGAGGAAGGTGTGGGCGAAGCGGAGGTTGGTGAGAGATTGGAGATCAGATGAAAATGGTCAAGTTTGGGAAGGTAGATCAGGTGAGTAGGTAGAAATATTGATTCCCCCATACGTTAGGATAGTGTGAAGGTGGGGAGGACCATAGGGAAAAACTTTGCCTACTCGGTGATTATAGTGTGGGTGTTGATGAAGGTTACCATACTCTTGAGGAGTAAGGAATGTCTCAATGTTATAAAGGAGGTACTCCCCCAAAATGAGGCATTAAAAACACCTTCTAAAATATCAGTGGTTAGTATGTGGGTAGCTGGAATAGCTGAATCACTGGATAGCTGGAAAGAAGAAGCATCGGATGTTTGAGAAGTAGATGGGTTGGCTAATGGGCTAGCTACTGCTACTATAGGAATAAACAAGTTGGTGGTGGAAGATTTAGTGACAGAAGTGGCAGATGAGGTAGCGGCTGAAGAAGAAGTGGTAGCAATTGTAGATGCCTTAACTGGTATAAGAACATCATTACGTCGATACAACATGTTACAGGTCTTGAATGGTGAAGGGTCAGCTAGAATGGTATAGTTGTGCCCTTCATGTTCAAATTTTAAACAACGGTGTAAGGTTGAAGGAACACAACCCATGGCATGAATCCAAGGTCGGCCAAGTAACAGATTGTATTGGACTTCCCCCTCTAAGACATAGAATAATTAAAGAATGACACGCAGGGCCCATACGTGAATGTGGAGAATGATGGTGCCAAGGGTAGAAGTTATGGCATCATTAAATGAATGTAACATAACCAGGTTATTATGCATGAAATTGGAAGGGATGCACATTTTTTTGTATGCATGGGAGGAAATGATGTTGATACTAGAAACTCCATCGATCATAACACGTCAAACACGTATATTATCAACATAGATGGAAATGAATAGGGTGGGGTAAGGATCATCTGATTGGAGAGGTAAAATCTCTTCGTCAGAGAAACTAAGAGAGAATACTTGATGAATGGTAGCGGGAGTAGAAGATGGAGGTGAAGTTGTGTGAGAGTGGCCACATGATGAGGAGTGATAATGGTAGTGACAAGAGTGTGGGGTCATTAGGTAGAACCTCAATAGATTGTAGGACCTCAATGAGGGCCTGAGGATGAGACTCAAGGTTTGGAAAAGGTCATATAAATACATTTTTAGAGGAGACAGGTGTAATTGTTTGATCATTATACATGATGGGAAACCTCGTCAGAAATGGGGTATGTGGGTCCATGGATGGTGATTTTGGGTGTAGGTGAAGATGGAATGTTGGGTAAAAGTGTAGAGGATGAGTTAGTTTTTTTCTCCTTTCCTTTTTTTTCTTGATCTCAAGTGGAAAATTGAACCATATTTATTTGAGGTGAAGAATAAGGTGTGTTGTGAAAGGTGTAGTGACAGTATGGTAAAAAAAGTGGTGAAGGAAAAGATTCCTGTGAAAGGAGTATGACGCACTGGAATTTTGGAGGATTTTTGTATAGTTCTCTAATGTGAACCATGTTGATCTCAAATGTTTGAGGAGGGTAAAATAGGTGTGGAGGTGGAGATGGAGTTCCCTGAATAGGTATGGGGTGAGGCTATGTGGTGATAGATGAAGGTGGGATGGGCTCCTCATCTAAAAGATCCTCATCATCAAAGTTCTCGTCGAGAGGACATAGTTGGAGAAGAATAGTCTTAAGAGCCTTATATTTTTCCACATCATGCCCTAGCACATGATGATAAGTGAAAATTTTGGTATCATCAAATCCTTATGGTTTAGGTTTGAGTGCTTTGTAAGGTCTAAGCGGTGGAAATTTGATGACAGAGGTTTCCAAAAGGTTAGCTAAGATGTTGGTGTAAGACCCTGCCAATGAATCACAATGTGAAGTGAGTGTGGGTCTGTATGGAAGTTTAGGTGACTTTGGTAAGATATGTGTCACTGGAGGTGGAATTAGAGGTTGAGTAAGTTTGGACTACCTGTTTGGTAGATAGTATGGTTTTGGGTTTGGGTTGTACCTTCTTGGGTAAAGGTGTAGCTGGTGAGATGGTTATTAGAGGTAGTGTAGGTTTAACTACCTCTTTGGAAGGTAGTGGATTTTTGGGTTTGGGTTGCACCTTCTTGGGTAAAGGTGAAGAAGGAGTGCATGATGTAGAAGGGAAGGCAGATGGTGGAAGGGGATGGGTTAGCCAAGGTGATAATGGAGGTGCGGTGAAGATGGTGGTAGGAGGTAATGTGGAAAGGACTAGTTGAGGAGAAGGGAATGGCATGGGTAATGATGAGGATACATGAAGTGGTGTAGGTATGGGAGGTAGAAAGGATGTAGGTAATGATGAAGGTGTAGGTTGTGTAGGTAATTTGGGTGGAATAGAAGATCGTGACGAGGAGGTGAGATGTTGTGTTTTTGGTTTACCTTGGGTAGGAGGATTCTTGACCAAGGTTGATGGGTGTGGACCTAGGATAGATGGAAGTGGTGAAGGTGACAGAGGGGTAGTGGGAAAAGCTAGTGTATACGTGGCCTAAGAGGTTGGGTCTTCCTCTTAGGTGGGGGAATAGTCTTTTTGACGGTTTGTGAGGATGTGGCTAAATCTAGTTTGATAGGAGGATGGACTAGGCTTGATGTTGGCATAAATCCCAATGTGGTAATGGGTTTGAACACGGGTGAAGGTATGGGTGAAGGTAGGGTTTTAGGCATAGGCAAAATTTTGGTTGATGGTAATGGTTTAGTTGTGGGTGAGGGTGATAAAGAAGAGGTGACTACTATGGGCATGGTGGGTTTGATTGTCTTAAACACCTTTGGATAGATCATGGAAGTATCGGTAGACAACATCTGCATTTGAGTTGAGACAGGAAGCCGAAACGGCATCCCCAAAGCATGGAATTGTCAACATAATCCAAGTTGCTGGCCAGAAAAGTGAGAATGGCATAGAAGTGGAGGGGGATGATGTTAATTTGGTAGTAATCCCTATAAATAATGTCTGTGAGACAAGGAAATGGTTGGCTTCAGACTCTGTGGGTAGAAGAGATATAATAGTAAATCGACAGGATCTTTAAAATCTAGTGGGGAATTGTCACCAACAGGAAGAGATGCCACTAGCGGGTCCTCTATGGGAAGGAGGAGGATGAAAGGTTGATTGTATAGGCTCTTCCTTTGGTAAAGAAGAGAGTACATTGGGATCTTTTGTAAGTAGAAGAATGGGTAATGTGAGTTGCTCACATAGGTGGGAAGATGAGTGGGATAGATGCATCTGAATATAAGGTAGACTCCTTCCATAGGTAAAGAAGAAGGTAAAGTAGACTCCTTCTTGGGTAGAGAAGTGGATGAAACAGAGGTACCTCCATGGTCGGTGGAGGAGCTTGTACAAGAATTTCCTGCAATAGATGGTTGGATGGGAGGAAACTGAGCAGAAGGAGCCAGTATGATATCAAAAATGACATGAACCTCTCGAACATTGGTTTCATTAGTTGAGGTTTCATTGGCTTGCCTAGATGATGGGGTGTGATTTGGAAACAGTTTCTTGAAGATGTGGAGGTTTTGGTTAGCCAATGTATTGGGGTTATCTAAGACGAGATCTCCATTATCTAACAATTCTTGGATGATGTTTTTGAAAGTTATACAATTACCATCACTATGACCTCTAACATGGTGATAATTAGTCGTAATCATTCTCCTTGTACCATGTAGGTACAAGATGGGAAGGGTCAAAACTAGTATGTGTTTTGATGGGTGGAAGAGTGATTTCTCCACTTTTTCAAAGTTTTTCCAAAATAGAAGAATAATTTCTCCAATGGGAGTATATTTTCATTGTTCCTGCTTGAATTGGAAAGTTTGAATAGGGGAAATATTAGAAGAATGTTTTGATTGGTTGGATGGATGAGAAGGGCTGAATTTTAAAACCACTACATTGGCAGATCCTTTTGCTTTAGAATAATTATTTTGTGGTTTAGACGAAGAAGAAGAATCATTAGTTTTGAAGGGAGCATTTTTGTTACATAATTGTAACTTCTTCTCCTCAATAGCACGGATTTAAAGTTTCTGAGCCATTATGAATGCCTCATCGAATGTACGGAAAGTTTGGACTTAGAGAGTTGGCAAGATGTGTCTAGAAAAAGCTTGGGTAAACAAATCTATCAAATCGGTTTGAGGAAGTTGGAATGTGAGTTGATTAATCAATCTGCGCCAATGAGTGACAAATTTTGTGATAGACTCATCCTCATACTAGCATATCATGTACAAGTCGGTCATTTTGACCTTCTTGACAATGTTGAGAGAAAATTGGTCTAGAAAATCCTGAGCTACCTGATTAAATGAAAAGAGGGAGTGACTGGGTAGAGCACTATACCAATCTAAAGCGGGTCCCGTCAAGGACATTGGGAATGTTCATAGTAGCAAAGTGCCATCATGAGTGATGAGATAGCAAAAATGTTTAAAAGACAACAAATTTTGTTATGGGTCTTCTTTGCTATTGAATTGGTTGAATTTTGGAATTTCCCAATGCATAGGGTATGGACGAATCAGAATGGAAAAGTGAATAGGCTTGTTACAAATCTCGTCGTATGTCAGAGAGTTACGTGAGCCGGAGATAGATGCTTCTAATGTCTACATATTTTCCATCATCATTTTGATAAGATCATTTGTGGGTTGTGATGATGGAGCACCCCCTGTAGTATAAGGGGGAGATAATATGGGTATGATGTGAACGACACTCTAGTTTGTGGTGGTGCCGAGTACGAAAACTATGATGAGGGAATATAGGACGGGATAGATGTCACAAGAAAATACCCAAGATAAGCGGTAGATGAGATAGGTGGTTGTTTATGATAGGTGTAGGTATGTGGGATAGACATAAAGACTCTCGTGGCGATCAGTGGAAGAGACTGCACGATGTAGAGGAAAAGGTTTTGGAAGGGAGTGTGGGCTGCCGACACCAAAGATGGCTGGGATGTAAAAGGTACATGGGAAGTAGATGATGTAGGTATACCTACACTAAGGGAAGTGGATGATGATATGGTAGATTTAGTAATTGTGATGGACATCGAGGGCACGACAGTTTTCGTAGGTGAAAGATATACTGATAATGTAGGGTCAAGATGAGAAACCACAGGTGATGAGGCAGAAGCAGGTAATTATGTTCTAGTAGTGGCTGATACGGAAGTGGGGGAAATGTGGGGAGGAAGAGATATAGGCATGCCGTATATAATTTTTCTTGATGAGTCATGGGTGGATGAGTGAGAGAGGCAATACCACAGTGTAGCGGGGTTTTGATCAAGGAGTCTTGTGAACTCCTTGTCAATGGCATGTATGGTAATAGACTGGTTGGGGTCCATAGGTAATGAAATGGAAGGTCGCAATGGGCTATGTGGGAGTGGCTGGTGGTTAGCGTGAAACACGAGAGCATTGGATTGTCTATGAGTCAAAACCATGTGACTAACAATAGAACTGGTAATGTGAGCTTTGTTGATGATATAAAAACACAAAAAAATGGAATACAATGGATCTAGAAGGTAGAATTTTGTCGTTGTTTTGATTGAAAAACCAAAACATAGAGACCGATGTTGGTATATGAGGGTAATCGATGCTAGTCGATGAACCGATGTTGGTTATTGTCAAAAATTGAAAGATTTGAAAACTTAGCTATAAATGGTGAATATCAGGTGAAATTGGGTTCTAAAGGTGATATCAAAGACCTAGAAATGTAGTGGAGTGACAGAGGAAGTCAAAACAAGTGATTTGAACATCATTTCAATTAAGTGACCAAAACAGAAAGCAACCGACAACAGTCAGTAAATCGATGACGGTGTGATTAATTAACCGATGGTGGTCACTGGACCGATATCGGCTATTGTGAATAAATAATAGATTAAAATATGGAAATAAAAAGGTATGAATGAGATGGATCTGAAACTTTGTAGGTGATAACAGGACATAGAAAAGATGATAAGGTGACAGAGCAAGTCACAGAAAGAACAAAAATGTAGATTGAATGCTATTTTGGCAGAAATGACAAAGAAAAGAATGCAACTGATGGTGGTCAATAAACCAACGACAATATGATGATGTAACAAATGATGGTTGCTAGACCAATACTAGTTACTATGAAATCTATGAAGAGATGGAAAAAGTGAATTTTTGTGATTTAGATCAAATAAAAGGCTAATCCAAAATTCTAAGTATAGCAATGATATATCCTAACACACTCAGAAATAAGTTGGAATACACAAACTATGATTATGGAGTGTGTAGGGAGAGAAAAATGGAGAAAGATGAACTCACACCTCAAAACAAAAATCAAGCAAAAGCTAACAAACACAAAATCCTATGTTGTAGATTTTATGTTGTGGCTCATGTCATTTATGAATGACTTGTGAATAGAATAGAATTTTTGGTTAACAAAGGCGCCCTAGGGAAACTAACAAGCATGGATGGTTTCAGGTAAATTTTGGCTTGGGGTCTCCAATATATACTTCACAGTACGCAAGGCCTTACTCTGATATGATGACTAGCCAAAACACTAGTTGGCTCTATCGATAATCTGATTATTAGTCATTAATGGTAAATGTCAGGAAAGAAGATGTTTAAGAAGCAAGTTATTTTTTTTAGTGATTTGGTTTGGGAGTGCGTGAAAAAAGTGAACTATGATTCAATTTGTCAACCATCAGCTGGTCATGAATTCCAGTATATAGGTTGCCCAAATTTAAATGAGCTACAATGCAACATATAAGGATGAAATGCAACAAATTTTAGAACCCAAATCGATAATTATATTTGATGTAGCAAATGATGAATAGGTCAAGAAGGTGCTCTTTCACTACTATACAAATGCAAGAAGAAAGAAATAATTCATTTTAAGAAACCAAATCACAAGTGTCATTTAGACAATTAGAAGAAGAGGATGTTATCGGGGAGAAGATTAAATCTGTATTTTTCATAAATAAAGAAACACACACAATATTTCCCTATATGAAGAAAATGCAATGAACCCAAGATAGGGTCCCACTGGGAATGCCAAAATGTTTCACCAATATTTTTTACGATTTCTAGGATGAAACAGATAGAGGGTAAATGGTTAAGGAGGAATACCTGTGAATTGAAGGTGGAAGGTAGAATGCGTGCATTGTTGACGTTATCCAAGTTGATAGTAGAGAAATCCTTTTTCTCTTGGAAGGCCTGCCTATAAATGTAAATCAAGACCATAAGAAGAGTATTAAATAGCATATGACAATGGAATACCTAGCGTATGCTAGATCTAGGAAGCATGGTGCTTCCTAGAGAGGCAGTCAATCCATTGTTTACTAAGAATTTAATGTAAATACGAAACTTAAATAAATAGGTCCTATTGTAATGTAGTGATTTAGGTTTCTCATACACACAATAAAATTAGATTCTAGGATAGATATTGAATATAACACTAAATCTAATTAGAACTAGGGTTTGTTCAGATAAGGCATGTATGTCAGAGGTTTGATAAGGGTATGGGGCTAGTTGGTCGAGGTATGGGTTGGTTTTGGATGAATGGAATGTTTGTTAGTATGAGAATATAAAATAACACAGAGACCAGTATCAATCAGGTGACGGATTCCGGTATGGAGACGAAACCGATAGTGGTCAGGAAACCAATGTCGATAAGGGAAATAGGTAGTAAACTTATTTAAAAAGGGTTTTTAGGATCTATGTGATTGCATAGAGAGTTAGGGTAGTGTGGTTTGGGTCGTAATATGGATGAGAAGACTTAAGGATACTAAGAAGGAGGTTAAGAAGGGTGAAAAGGCTTGAGGTGGTCGAATAGTGGGTTGGTGGGAAGAAGGCGATATACGGGTAACATGAGAAATGAAATACTGAAAGAAGCTAGAGATCTACAATGGAATAAACACAAATAATTAAAATCACAGTACTTACTTGGTATTTTGTAGATCCTGTGAGTGGAGATGGTTGATGGTTGATCAGAGAAGAGGTGATGGGTCCAGTGCCGCGACAGTGAAACTTGTGTGCTCTCGTGAGTATTCCAATGCTCTAGAAGAAGAAACAACTGTTTGTCTTGCACTGTGGTTGTGTGTGTTTGTTGTCTGGGTGCGAGAAGACTTGAAGAATCACATTTGAATGCAATAAGGCTCCCATAACTGAATAACCAAATTGGGTGAAGAGTTGTGAAAGTGTATATAAAGTAACTGATGGAGGTTAGGTAACCAGCGCCAACTGAGGATAAACCAACGTTGGTTAGGGTGAAATAGTCCTTTTTTAAAAACCAAAAATAGGCAGATCTTCCCAGATTTTACATGTTGTTTGGCTTAGTCTGGGTCTAGAGTGTTGGATGGCATAAATTAGAGCGTGTAATTAGTTAAAGGAATGATAGGTCTTGATTAGTTAGTGTTCAAAAAGGTCTTAGATACTTAGGATAAATGTGGAATAGGTCTAGGGTCATTAATAGGATTGAATAGGTCTTAGGGTGAGGTAGAGGGCTGATGTGGCCTGATGAGATGGCAAGGTGAGTTGTAAATGTGAGGTGGAATTAATTTAATAAAGGTAATTAAATTAATTGATGATGTGGGGAGGGGTCATGGGGTTAGGATTAATTTAATTAGGGGCTAAGTAAATTAATACTAATATGTAGAAGGGGTTGGTAATTAGGTGTGAGGCTAGGTGAAGGGGACTTTGTGGGTTGTGACACTTTTTGGGTGTCTACAACATGAACCAAACCAAGATAAAATATGTAACTAGAGGTAGTTTTTTGATGATTGAGATGACTAGCCCAATCAAAATTTATGAATCCAATTAAATCAATCTTTATCTTTCCCAAATAGTGAATTCCATCATTTTGAGAGCCATAAAAATAATGAAGGATCCACTTTGCTGCTTTCCAATGTATCTCATGAGGCTCTTGTAGACACCCCAAAATTGATACTAGTTCCCAATACTATCTCGGTTCACTTCCTAGTTCATCCCCTTTACGATTGATTAATCTAATTAATTAATCAGGTACATTCACCCCCTTTGGATTAATTAAATTAGTCCATAGTACACTTTACCCAAGTTAATTCACATTTATTAAATTAATCATTAATTGATTATGTTGCACATTGTAACATTTACTCAATTGGGGAAATGCACCTATTTTCCCCTAGTCAACAACCACTTCCCCATTCCCTAGTTAACTCAACTTGGAACTCAACCTCTCAACTCAACTTTAACTCCACCTTTGTAAAAACCCTCCATGGCTCTATCCTCAGCTATAAATACAAGCCATACCCTTTGTAAAAACATCCCTTGGAGCTTTAAGTAAATTGTATGCCACTTGTGTTGATTTGACAATTAAATCCATGTGATCCAAGCTTGTAGCATTTGCAAATCCATTTGAAAATAAAATCAGGAGCATCCACATTCAAGAATCTACAAGATCACACAAGCTCAAAGGCTTCCATGATCTTATTTGAGGTTTGTTATGGAGGACTATAGGGAGGTTTGCTATGTTTTTTTTATCTTGCATTTACTGTTGTTTTCCATAGGTCACATTTTGGTACGCCTGGTGGGATACTCCCTTCATTTTCTTTCATTTCCATTTCATCTGTTTCTCACCTTGTAATGCATATTTTTAATCTTCATCAACGTTTAATTTGTGTGATTAAAATTTTGTTTTTAGTATGTTTTGTTGCTCATTGCGATCTTCTCCTTACAGGATGCATTCTGAAATGTTTTGATGGCAGATATTCATTTAAAATTTCACAAAAATAACACTTCTATTGCTGATTATTAATCTCTTTTATGGGAGTTTTATAAGTGTTTGTTGTAGAAATTCAGAAATACGATCTGCAATAAAAATGAGGATAAAAATTTACACACAGATATAAGCTTATTTTTTACTATGTTTTGTTGCTTATTGTCATATTTTGCTTGTAGGATGCATCCTGAGAGGTTTTTGTTGACAATTATATTTGTAGATGAACCACCAGAGTCATTGGATACCTTAGGTTGGTGGGACATATGCCCTAAGGTAACCTCCAAATTTTAAAGAAGTTCGCTCTTCTCTATAGTGTGAGATAGGGTCAAGAAGAAATGTAAAACTAACTAAGGCGATGCGCCGAAAAGCGAAGAATTTAGTCACGAATATGACTTCTTGAATTGGGAAGAGGTGATCAATGAAAAGGGTGAATGAAATGCAACACATGCCTTAGACGATTCACACAGAGTCCCACTTCAAACTACTTACGAACAACTTCATTAGAATAGTAATAACATTATAAGCATACACGATATACCAACATCGAAATAAAGGCTATTAGAGACAATATAGATTATGCAAAGGATGGACAAAATGCACCACATGGCATATTATATTACTCCAAAATATGTGCACAATACAAAAACAAATAAGAGGCAAGAAAAGTGTGCCTTTTACAGAAGAGGAATTGAGACAGAAAAGAAGAATTGACTAACTCTCGATCTCTTTTTTTACCTTTCATTAAAAATATATGGGATGGGAAGAAGATAAGAAGATCATTCCCAAACTATTTTCCAACTGCTTGTTCATTATGGTAAATGGTGTGAAGTAACAGATGTAGATTGTAAAATTTGTTTCACACTTCCCCATGATTTATTTTTCAAGGAGTGAGAGCCATAATCATTTAATTTATCTCTTAACTATTTTGCAACCAACTCCCTTGGAGCGGAATTATTATTTCAAATATTTATTACATATCTAAATTTTATGCATCAAGATTTGGGATAACGATTCCGGTGGCACCTATTTTTATACTATTCTGTTAAAAATGTCTCCTCGAGTGTAGGTGAACAAATTGAGTATTCATAGGTTCGCACTCTCCACACGGAACTATGTATTTATTGAAAAGAACATCTGAATGACCCTTTGTCTTTGATCTTTTGAAAAGATCTTGAACATTTAAAACTTTTAGATAGGCTTCATAATTTCTCATACGTGGTATTTGACTTCCCATCAATCCTTCGCAACCTGCTTCAAACTTGGAATCCATTTATTGCAAGATCTACGTGGAGGCAGGTGCTTCTCTAGGGTCTCTGATTTGTTTTTAGCTTTTGGAAGTGTGCCGAGTTGACACTTGGCATCGTCCGTGAGCCTACTGCTCTCATTTGAGCAAGTAATGGACTTGCCGCATATTAATGCGAAGACCTTTTCTTGGGCGGGACACTCATAGTTGACTCCACGTGTTAGTCCCATGGGATTTTGAGGCTTTCTCCCCTTTTTATTCCTAGAACTTGCGCCAGGTTGACACTTGACATTGTTTGCAAGAGTGTTGTTTTCTTTTGAGTTGGCTTGTCTCGGCTTAGTTTTTCATCGTTGATTCAGCTAATTTTTTATTCCATGTTGCGGAAGGCTTAACCCTTGGTGGAATTCAAATTTTTAGGAATCTCAGAGCTTACTTGTTCAATTTAAGTAGAAATCTGCTTGTTATCTAATTTTACTCGATGGAGGAGGAAATTAGATAGCAGTTTTAATGATAGATCTTCATTTCAAAAATCACAAAAATAATTTTTTTTTTTCTTATTTTTAAACTTTGTGTATCACAGTTTTACAAGTACTTGTTGTAGTAATTTGACTTCTAAATTTGAAATCTGGGTAGTTGTTTTTCATTATTTTTTACTATCTATTATTTGGGAAAAAACTAAATTTTGCATTTGGCCTTTGCTGTACACCTACAACACCCGCAAAATTAAAAAAAAAACTAAGTCAAATTTAAGCAAAACAAAAAAATATCAAAAGATCTTAGTTTTACAAAAAAAAATCTTTATTTAAAATCAAAGCACTCAGTCACCATTGCTCTCAAGCACTCGCCTCTCGTAGCCCTAGAAAATGCAATCCCAATACTACAATCATTAACACTTTTTTTCTTCTTTTTTACGATTTTCACGAGAATCGTTTAAATTTAGGGAAATATTTTAGGATCGTGGAAGCTATATAATTTTTGGTGAATGCTTTTACACCTATTTTTTTTTATCTTCATGCTATTTGTAATTTATTTCTTGAGTGATATACATATTAGTGTTCATTATACTAAGTGCATTAGAAACTCTTGTATATAATTATTAATCTCTTACTCAATAATTTCTCTTAAATTAAGATGATTTTTTTGACTCGTAGATAACCTCATCCCCTTTTGTATTTAATCATAAACCTTTTTGTAAAGTATTTTGCATTGGTTTGGTAAATAATTTAAAATTTCACGTCCAAAAGTTGTCAAGAAATTCCAATGCGAATGTGAGTGCATCTTCTCTAAATTAAAAATAGCTTAGATCTTTTAAATAATAGTTAAATTAACACTTTTTTTTTCTTTTTAGGGGTTTCATGAGTAATGTTTATCTCATTTCGGCCATAGCTTTTCAAACTTTGGTTAATTTAATTTAGGTTATTTAGTGTATTTTACTTCAGTTAGCTTATTTCACTTAATTAGTTTCACGTAACTAGTCTATCTCATTTAATTAATTAGTTCTTTTTCGAATCTAATTATTTTATTTTAATTATTCACTTAGCTTGATTAATTAATTTAGGTCTTTTACATTAAATTAGGATCTCTCTATTGATTTTTTGTTGTTTACACTACATAGACTAATCATGAAACTTATATGTACAGGGTTATTGGGCGTTTTCATTCACTTTTGTACCTTTTTTGACATTTTTGTCACACGATTAATCATTTTGGGCATCTTCACTAACGTTTTGTGATTACATGTTGGCTCTTAGATGCTTTGGTCAATTGCCTCCACCGTCAAAGACTTTTTATCAAACATACGCTCGCTTTCGCCCCTTTTTACTTGAATTTCTCCCCACTTTTCCTTATATAGACTAATTGTGACCGTTGCAAAATAGGGTTACTAGACATTTCGGTCCACCTTTTCGTCACTTTTTATCCATTTCATCATTGCCTAATCACTTTGCAATGACTAACACTTTTCTTTTAATGAATTTTGTAAACATGTTGTTGTTTTTCATTTTTTTGAAGATAATCGCAACACACTTTGCACGTATGCTCTTCTCTCGTGCTTGTTACAAGCAATCTCAAGAATTAGAAATTTGATTGTGTTGTGTTTTATTGTTTAATTTTTTAGCTACCTTAGAAAAATACTAACACTCATTTGCAGGACCTGCTCTACAGGAGGCCATTATTAAACTATTGATTGCAGGTTTCTAAACATTGATTTCAAATAGCTTACTACAGGTTGCCTTTGTCAAAGACCGATGGTTCAAACAATATCATATTTTAATTAAGGTAAATGAACCATTCACAATGTATTTGTAGGTCGGTTGACAATGGTATTGCCCAACTGCCATAAATGTGGGAAGTATTTTGGCATAAGCCATAAAACTCATCGTGGGGATTACCACAAGAACCCTAAAGTAGTCAACACATTGAGGTGACTAGCTGATGAAATTGGTAACTTTCACCCTACATGACTAGTAAAAACTATAATATTAGAGTCATAGATATCCTTAGTGGTGACCCTAGTGCGA
This sequence comes from Taxus chinensis, assembly GCA_019776745.2. Taxonomy (NCBI): domain Eukaryota; kingdom Viridiplantae; phylum Streptophyta; class Pinopsida; order Cupressales; family Taxaceae; genus Taxus; species Taxus chinensis. Next base: position 85,473,235 of record CM034150.1, on the reverse strand, counting down.
TTCATTCTGAGAAAGATATTTGCTCAGAGTTTCAAAGAGAGTAAAGCAAAGTCAACAACTAGCAATAGCACCGCACTCACTCGGGTATACTGCTGACACCTAGTTGAGTGAACCACCTATGAAGCCACACCCTATCCAAGCCAATCTAAGGTAGAGGCCAACTTTCACAAACATCATTCGTCATTTTTCAAACGTGTTACACACTTGTGTTTCACTCTCGTTATTCACGTTTTCTCTCTTGTCCACCTAGTCACTTTGTAAACATGTCTAAGTCTTGGGTTATGGACATCCATATACACACTTGAGTACTTTCATCCTTTTCATCAAAGACTTGACATCGTGGTACCCACTTTATCATGGTCAAGCACCCTTTTGATCATATCGATATTTCATTATCGCAATTCTTAAGTTTAACATTCTCTTGTTGAACTTTGAGCATTCCAAACTCCTGTGTCATCATACTTCATATTCACTTTGTTGAATTGACAAAAACTACTATATCTCTCTTCCATCATCTTATGTCATCATACTTCACATTCACTTTGTTGCATTTTCAGCATCCTCATCTTTTCTTAATTTCTCTCTTTAAGGAATCCACTTTACTTTGATTTGAGATCATTAATCAGGAACTTTCCCCTTGTCTCTTATCTCTACTTTCATGAGATTCAAACCTTTTTCATCTTCATTACTTCACTCCTTGTGACGACATTTACTTTGACATTCTTTGGGTGTTCACTCTTCTTTGTCATATCTCTCTTAACAAACATTTGCTTAAGAATGGAGAATTTTTATCATCTTCCTAAGTCTCCTCTTTTAAGCATCCATCTTGTTAAAAATTTGAGCAAACTCATCACATTTCCGAAGTCTCTTCCCTTAACACATTTTTATTAAGATTTGAACATAGTCCATCATGTTTTTAGTATCCTCTTGTTGAACTCACTTTTTTGCAAGTTGAGCACACTAACTTCTTTCATCTCTTCCCTCTTTATGTTCATTTTTGTAAAGGGTCGCAAAGCCTTTTTAAACATATTCATCTTCCTTAACACTTATTTTGGTAAGAATCATCTAAACTAACATTTCGATCTCTTTTCCACCTTAACATCACTCATTTTGTTAAGTGTAATGAATTCAACCTTCTTTGTTCCTCTTGATAATTGTTTTGTTAGGAGTTAACCTTTTCACATCTCTTTGTCGTTCTTATCACTCATTTTTATCAAGATTTGATCGCGTCCACCTTGTCAAGTCTCTCTTCCCTTAACACCGATTTTTGTTAACGTGTAGAACACATATAAGCTCTTTTCATCCCCTTTCTCTTAACTCTAATTTTTTTGAGATTCAGGAAATCAACTAACTCTTTTTTTCCTCTTCCCTCTTAGCATTCATTTTTCTAAGATCGAGCTTTCATCTTAATTCCTCTTCCATCTTAGCATTCAAATTACTAAGGGTCGAGTTTTCTATCGCACTTCTTCTCATTCATCCCCTCTTTAAAAAAAGGTGGGAACGTGACATCGTGATTATAGTACCTTTTGATGGGAGGAAATAAATCCTTTCCATATCAGTTTTGATGAAGAGGATGAAGAACAACATAAAAATATTTGCATAGACACCACTTTACGGAAAAATAAAGATCAATTAATTCTTCATCTCCTCGTAATGGGAGCAAGGTTTCCCTCAGAATTTGAGGAGGATGAATTGAAAGCCTTAAAATAAAAATCTGAATACCTTAAGGGCCATCTTGAAGATTATATTTGCAGATGAATCACCAAATTCATGAGAAATATTAGATATGTGGGACTTGGCCCCTAAGATAACCTCCATATTTTATAGAAGTTGGCTCTTCTCTACTTTGTGTTGAGATAACGGGTTAGAGAGAAAATAAAACAATAAGAAAATCCTATCTACGGTGATGCGTCAAGACCTTTAAAAATCACAGAGATAGATATCTAAATAACTAATAGATTAATTGAAGAACATTCAACATGATCAACTATTATAGAGATATCTCGAACTATCAAAGGATGAATGAAACTAAAATATGACCTTGTAAATGAGAAAATTTATGTAAATATCTAAGGATGTGTAGCACGATAGATATTTAAACATTCATCTAGAACTGAAAAAGTAACAGGAAGAAACAAAGGACATAGAATATTGTGAATTCGCAGGTGCACAGAACAAGAACTCTTATATATATAGAAAAATAGTACATAAGGCCAAAATGGCATAGATTACAGTGTTTCTTTACAATAGATCCTTGCTAAGGCCAATGGACACAATAGACTAAACCTAAATCCTCCTTCCTAGCCTTCTAGAACTTATTTTCTTCTATCTTCTATCTATCTATCTCTGTGTGGCATAAGACCATTCCTTTATAGACCCTGCAGCTCTTGCTTCAATGTGTTTCCATTAAGATTTCCACTACCTGCATTTAATTCTTACTAACGATATCTTTGAACTTTGGAGCATATATCAACTGTAGGTTTTGGGACTGTTGTTGCAGGCTCACAGCACCCCTGAATACAGATCTAGCATCCAGTGTGATTGCAGAACATGGAAACCTCTCTCCAAGTGTGGGGACTTTTGAAATTGAGAGAGGAATCTCTAGATTAGAGGCTGGTTCCTCAAACTCCTCTGATTTAGATCTAATGCTTGCACAACTACAGAGGTTTAGATCCAATCCTATTCTAAACTACAAGGAGACAGGGATAGAAGTGCAAAAATTGAAACTAACTAAAGGTGGTGATGCACCAAAAAGGAGTGGTGAATAATTTTTGTCAAGCAAATAGACACAGACCAAAGATTGCAACATAAACATACACAGAATGATAAGATATAATTTAGGATCTGAAATGAAGCAAATAACACAAACAAAGGACTGAAACCATTCACAAAGCTTGCATTATCATTTCAGTGTCAAAACCATGCATTACAACCTCAGAGAGGTAAAAACTGTTACAATCTTTGAAGAGGTCTGATTCTTCAAACAATCACTTGCTGGAGGTGAAAGAAGAAGTTGCTATGTCCAAAAAATGTTTTTTCTTAGAAATGAGCCAAATCTGGCTTTTACATTGCATGGGTCGAGCCCAGGAGACAAAAACATACAAAAAACATGAGAGCCCATTCCTCCTCGACTGCAGATGCATTAAAATGGCATGGGATACCTTACAAACCCATACCCTATTAATTTTGACCGAATTGCAGGAGAATGTGACCCATTCTGCGTTAAATTTGGTCGCTGAAATATCACTTTTGACCATGAACACGCATCAGAGCCGTTTCTTAACTTTCTCTCTCCAGACTACACTAAAATTCAAGATTAACCCCAAAATCATGTAGAGAATCTCATAAGCTTTCCGTTGATATAAAGAACGTGCAAATCTGAGCTCTGGATTAAAAGATATGGAGATTTGAAGATTTAGGGCACAAAACAGGTGAAAATGTGTTTTGAAATTTTTTCCCACGCTCTGCCACCTGGATGACATGTGTCAAGCACTGATTGGATGCATAATTCTCTCTCCTCTACTCACCCATGGGTTTTCCTTGAAAATTTTGACTTTTGATGATTTTGGAACATTTTTCACTTTTCCCCCGCGCCCCTGCCACTAAGGACACGTGGCATGCATTGATTGGAGGATAGGGGCGCGGGGTCTTCCTTTACTTTTAGCTTTTTGGCCGAAACTTTTTCCAAATTCTCCAAATCCTCCCTGAGCTCTGCGGTTCCTTGTTCGATTGGACACATGTCTGATTCCTATTGGCTCAGGCCAACGCTTGAAACCTCGCCCTTTGAACTTTTGGACGTTTCCCCCTTGTGACACGTGTCGTGATTTGATTGGTCTCCGAGTCTGCCAGCTTTTCGCGTCCCTCTGTCCCAGCTGTCCTAGTGTTGTCTGGGACAAAAATTTTTGATCCGCCTGAAATGGGCTTCCTTGTCTCATTTCTGCCAATGACACGTGGCGTAATTTGATTGGCTTTCGGCTCCTTCGGCTATCCGCGTCCCACACGTCCCTTTGTCCCAACTGTCCCAGTGCGAAAGTTCTCCTTTTCGGCTGATCCGGGTGGTTCGCGTCCTTCGCGTCCTCATGGCCCAGATGTTCCTTTACTCTGTAGACTACTTGGTGGCCTTTCAGCCGATTCATGCCTAGATGTCCCTCATGTCCCGACTATTGCGAGGACTAGGACTTAGCCATTTTTCATGATTTTTCCTGGTCCAAGCTTATTTTCTGCAACTTTTTCACCATTTCTCAGAGCTTGCTCTTTTCTTCTTGGACAGGGGAGTTAGAAAAAATCTGAAGGGACCGTAGAAACATGATTTTTTGCCCTGAATCAATCTATTTTCCTGGGACTTGAGAATTTAATGCATGTTATCAAAATTACCCTGGGGGGTGAATTTTGGATAACAATTTGGCGACTCAGCCGGGTTACCTGCCTACTAGGTAGAAGATACCAGTAGCCTGAAGCAGTCCATTGGGCATGGAGTTATCAAATATTCAATTTAGAACCCCAACTGACTTAGAATGTGCAAGGAGGAAGATGGAATATCACCTGATGGAAGCAATGACTGCAAAACATCTCCATGGACAGCAAGCTGTGCTAAAGCACTTAGGGAAAACAAAACTAACCTATAGCAAAACAATGTGCACAGCACTTGGAGGAATGAAAATCTAATCTAATATTTACAAAGTAGTGAACTTCCCTTTAGAAGCAACGTTTGAGATAGATTCCATTGACTGGAATCTGCAGTTCTTCACCATCTAATGAGGCCAATTAGAAAGCATTGTTGTTCTTACACTTCATGACCATGTATGGGCCACTCCAAATGGCATCAAATTTTGAATGCCTTCCCGGTTTTGCTCTGTCCACATCCCATTTCAACACTAGATCTCCAACTTGAAAAGATCTATCCTTGGCCTTTCTATCAAAGGTCTTCTTGATCAAAGCTTGATCCTTTTCAATTGCTTGGGATGCCTGATTTCTGATCTCTTGCAGCTCCATCAACTCTGCATACCTCACCTCCATGGGCTCAAATTCAAGCAACTCCAGCTGCTTCATGAGTTCCAATGTTGGCAACTCAAGTGACATGGGCAAGATTTCCTCTCTTCCATAGACAAGCCTGAATGGAGAGTTACCTGTGGATCTTTTGGGAGTTATCCTATCAGCCCATAAGGTTGATTTCAATTTGGTATGCCAAGACCTTTGATTCTCATCAAGAGTCCTCCTAATGATCCTTAACAAGTTCTTGTTTGTAGACTCAGCCTGGCCATTACCTTGAGGGTAATAGTTTGATGAAGTGCTTAGGTAAATACCGTTCTTGACAGCCCACTCAGTCACCCTAGATCCAATGAATGCCAATGCATTATCAGAGATTATTGTGGCAGGTACACCAAATCTGGTTGTTATCCCCTCATAAAAGTCTAAGATGCTAGACTCATTTACCTCTTTGAGTGCTACTGCTTCTGTCCATTTGGTGAAGTAGTCTGTGGCTATCAAAATCCATTTGTGCCCTTGGCTTGAATTGGGATTAATGACTCCAATGAAGTCAAAACCCCATTGCATGAATGGCTGGTCAACTGAGATTGGATGTAATGGAAGGGCAGCAAGTCTCTCTTTTCTTGTGAAGAATGCACAATTCTTACACCTCTTGATCCATGCATAGTAATCACTGAAGATCTTAGGCCAATAATAACCAGCCTTCATGATTTTTAGAGCTGTCACTCTTGGTGCAAAATGGCCACCAGCTGGTCCACCATGGAACTCTTCCAACACTCTTTGAATATGATTTGTGCTAATGCATCTCAGCAGCACTCCATCAACAATGGCATACGGGACAACCTACAATCTAAAGTGTCTCCTTTGGGTCTTGTTCATCTCCAGAGGGCATAGGCCTGTGCCTAGGAAGTGTATAATACCTTGGGTCTAGAAAGGAGTGGGGGTAGCATTGTCTTCTTCTTGTTTGCCACTTGGCTCATGGCTATCCTAGACTATTAAAACAGCCTCTTCTTCATTGCATACTTATTTTTACTTCCCCAAAACCAGCTGCTCACACAATCCTTTCCCTCTTACCATCTTGGTGATCTTGATCTCAATGTCATACTCCATGACACGGGTGATCCAACCTACCATTTTCTCATTCAAATCCTTGTTGAGGAGGAAGTCCTTAACCCCAGCATGTGAGACCAGCAACTGGACCTTGTTGTTTGAGACTAAATGCTTGAATTTCTTCAATCTTCTGATTACTGCAAGCACATGCTTTTCAATAAAAGAGTACCTCACCTCATAGTCATCTAGGCTCTAGCTGAAGAAGGTAATTGGGATGCTCATCATTATCCTTGTTCTATTGTACCAAAATGGCAGAGAAAGTGTCATTATCTCTAAATGCATAGAGGATGAAATCCTTGGAGAAGTCCGGGTTGATGAGAGTTGGTGCTTGGGAGATGGCTTCTTTGATTGCTTCAAAGCTATCCTTCCCTTCTACTATCCACTTGAAATCCATGCTGTTCTTTAACATTTTGGTGATGGGCTTGACCAGCGCTGTAAAATCTAGGGACAAACCTTTGAACAAAGTTTATCCTTCCCAAGAAACTCTAAAGGGATTTCTTGTGGCTTGGCAATAGTAGTGCTCTTATGGTTTCAACCCTCTCTAGATCAATTTCTAATCCTTCCTTGGAGACAATATGGCCAAGGAGCTTTCCTTCATGTGCAAGAAAGATGCACTTCTTAGGATTCAAAGACACTCCGAACCTTCTACACCTCTGAAACACTTGCATGAGGTGAAAGAGATGGTCTGCTACATTCTTTGAGAAGATAGTGATATCCTCTAGGTATACCAGCACTATCTTATTGATCAAACCTTTGAACGCCATATCTATATCTCACTGGAATGTTGCCCTGGCATTCGACAGTCCAAATGGCATCTTCTTGTAAGCATATGTGCCCCACTTTGTAGTGAATACCGTATCTTGAATTGGTCTTCTTCCTTCACCATAATCTAATTATAGCCTGAATATCCATCTAGCAATGAAAATCTTTCTGAAGCAGCTACAACCTGTAATATTTGCTCCATGGAAGGGAGTGAATAATGGTCCTTGAGAGAGGCTCTATTTAAGTCTCGTGAAATTCCACACACAATCTTATCTCTCCATTCTCTCTTTCTGACTAGCACCAAGTTTGCAACCCAGCTAGAATACTTGATTGGTAATATGATACCTCGACTTAATTAGCTTGATCCAATTCTTTCCTCATGAGAGGCTCCATGTGTGGATTGACTGGTCTTTGCTTTCTACTTGATAGGCTTAGTATTCCAGATCTAGCTCGATAGTATGCTAAGCTAAGTTAGGATTGAAACCTCTTCAGAGTCTTCGTAAGCTCCAAGCAAACACATCAGGGAACTCTTAACACAAGCTTAATGAAATCAGACCTTCTCTTGTTCAGTTGCTTATCCTTGCCAATCTTGCAATGGTTTTTCCTTCTTCTACCAAGATAGGATACTGAATCCTCACTTTTTGACCTGAATGTTTTCACTTTCTCCTTTCTAAACTGATCATTCGGGATTAAAGATGGACTCCAAAGTGATGAGTCCTTTGGTTAGCTTGTTCGTTCTCAGCTACACTACTTGGTCACCATACTGTTGTTCCAATCTTGTCTTGATTCCTCGCGGAGAACTCAGCTTCTTCTTACAGGAAATTAACAATTTGCTGATCATTCTCAAAGACTTGCCAACTTGTATTGTTATCCGGAACTGAGCTGGTCTCACAACCACTTTGATATGAGGCTGAGATTTTTCACTTTTGATATTTTCTACAACATCAAATGTAGCCCCAATTGCTGCCAGCTTGTCAGCAGCTTCATTCTTTTTTCTTGGAATGGACTTGATGCTAAAACCTTCAAAATCTTCAATAAGATCCCATACCCTGATTTTTGTAGTTCTTTAACAGATCATTTTTGGTAGCATTTTTTCCCTTGACTTGGTTTACGATCAGCTCACTATCACCAAATACTTGTAAATTCTTGATGCCTTTCTTATTTTCCCAGTGCAGTCCATTGAATTAAGGCTTCATATTCAGCAGTGTTATTTTGAGCAAGAAAACTGAAAATGGAAGGCTGAGTAATACTTTATACCTTGTGGTGAAATGAGCATAGCCCCTCCTCCTACACCTTGTCTACTCCTTGACCCGACAAAGAAAAATTTCCATACATCATTCTTGTCCTTATGATCTGGCTTGGTGATGCTAGGAATAGGCTGACTTTCTTTGTGTATGCAATAGACCCCTAGCTCAGATTCTTCCACTTCTTGATAAGGATCAAATGCATGGATCTTGCTTGCCCATTCGTCAAGAGTTAGATCTGGGATGCTTCCAACCTTAGTGTCAGCTTCATCAGTGCTTGGGTGGTCTTCTGGGTCAAATTCTGAGCAATTGGCATTGATCTGATTTGGAGTGTAAGGCTCAATGTGGTAAATTTGCAATAGGTTCTGACCTGATTGTAGCCTTAGCTCCATACCTTGTTCTGAACAGCATGTGTGACCAATCAGTAGAAAGATAGCCTCCAATCTTGGCTGTGAAGTCCCTTGACAAGCAAAGGGCAAAGAGTGGTGGCAGGTCTATGACTGATACATCTTGTAAAACAACAACATTTGGACATGCATGCAAGGTAAGACTCAAGTTTCTAATTACTCCAACTGTTGTTACTGCTGTCCCATCTAACTGCACTACCCCTTTGGATATTGTTTCATACTGGAGCCCTAGCTGATCAGCTATTTGTTTGGGCATCACTAAGCTACTTGCTCCGGAATCAATCATGTAATTGTGCACTAGCTGACTTCCAATGATCAATGAAACATAGAAAGGAGGGGGCTTCAACATTTTACCTTGTTATCCTCCATGATTTCCCTCAGGCTGGGCAGCATTTGTAAGCACTTTCTCTTGCATCTGAACCTGCTGATTTGAAGTTGACCAGTCCTTTATGGCAGCTTGCAGCAAATCTCTTTGGCCTGGGATAGATAGGGATTCCCACATTGATATGTTGACGTTTGTCTTCTTCATCTGATCAATGATACTGAATGGGGATGAAGCATCCTCTTTGTTGTCCCTTGGTTTGCACATTCACTCCTTGCACGTGGGCAGCAACAACTGGTATTTGAGTTGGCCTAGGAGCTGTTCTTGGCTTCCCTTGTGCATTTGAAACTAGACTTTGTTTACCAACGGTTTGTGGAGCCATGGAAGGTTGTGGATTGGTTGGGGCTAATGGTTGTTCTTCACCCAAATTCCTCCTTTTTGACCTTTTGTTGGCTGAAACACCTTGAGAAACTACTTGATTCATGCCACAGAAATCTTCTGCTTGCCAATTTACCAATGTGGTGTCATTTGGGGCTGATTGCTGTTGGAATGTTTCTTGTTGTTGATCTGTTTCCTTGACTGGACCTCGACCCTCCACACTAGTAGTTGTCACCATTAATGCTTGATTCAAAGCATCATTGAAGCACATGGATTGGTTATGAGGCTCATTACATGGAAAACACCAATCATACTCCTGAGCAATGTTATTTTGTGTTGGCACCAATGCCTTAGAGGAAGATATGGCATTTGGATTATAGGGCTGAAATGGTCTATTGGCAGGAGGCCTTGTTTGATTCATATTTGCAGCTGGGTTAGGTGGCCTTTGTGGTTGGTATGGCTGCCTATTAGGCTGAGCTTGGGGTTGATAAGAAGGTCTAAAACCTTGGGCTTGTTGCCTCTTGAGAGTAACTAGCTCATTGCCTAGGTTTTGCAATTGCTTCATGACTTCTTGAAGCTCATTTGGGGCACTTAGAGATGAAGTGGAAGCTTCATTAGAACTCTAATTTCTAGGAGTGGGAGAAGGAGCCAAACTTGGTGCTTGATTGGTGTTTGGGCTCTCTAAACTTGGAAATAGTGGCATGGGAGGTCTAGGGGCAAGTTTGCCAGCTTGGATCAAATAATTTTCAGCCCTAATGGCAATGCTATAAGCCATAGGGATAGTTATGCCTCCCATAGACTGAATCAACATAGAAATATTAGAATTTAAAGCTTTAAGATAGTATAGAAAAGCACCTTCTGCTGCTGGCCTGACGGCCACTGGAATTCTCTCCCAAGTCTTTTGAAATCTGAAGTTGAAATCGGTCAGCTGCTCATTGGGAGCTCTCTTGATGGTTGTCAGTTGCTCTAAAAGAGACAAGTTGTCTCCCTTCTCTCCAAATTGCTCATGAAGTGCTATACACAGCTGATTCCAATTTGTGATAGAACCAGCTCCAAGGCTCCTAAACCATTGCAATGCTTTACCCTTGAACGAAGATGCCAGCAACTTGACAGCCACTTGCATTTCATTGATCTCATGGATTGCACAAAGGTTAGCAATATCTTTAACATGATCACCTGGAGTAGTCTGATTTTCTCCAGTGAAGTAGGGAATGTTCTTCAAGGCTGTAATAGGAACCGGATGTTGTGCATTGAGGGCAAGTGGGCTGCTGCCAGTGAAGTTGACGTAGGGATTGTTTTCTACGCCATTCTGATTGGTCTTAAAACCCTCGTTGACTGAATGAAAGGCATACCAGGTGGAGAAGTTGAGAGAGTTCTGTTTGGTGGAGATGGAGACCTTTGAATCCTTCTTCCTCTTTGCCTTCTTCTTGGAGATAATTACAGGTATTCAAACAACACTTCTTCTTCTCCAACTCTTGACCTTGTGCTGATTCTTCTCATGAGTTTTCAGGCCTGGACTTGAAACCAGTCGGATTATTCCCCTTGGAGTCACCAGATATGCAAATAATAGCTCTTTTCAAGCTGAGAAAATTGCAGCATATGCACATCAACCTTGCTGCAATAAAAATGAGACCTCTAGGTCCCACCGGGCGTGCCAAAACTGTTGTTGCAGACTCACAGCACCCCTAAATGCATATCAGGCTTCTAGTTTGATTGAATCTAGCATCCAGTGTGATTGCACAACATGGAAACCTCTCTCCAAGTGTGGGACTTGTGAAACTGAGAGAGGAATCTCCAGATTAAAGGCTGGTTCCTCAAACTCTTCTGCCATTTAGATCTAATGCTTGTATAACTACAGAGGTTCAGATCCTAATCCTAATCTAAATTGCAAGGAGACAGGGATAGAAGTGCATAAAATTGAAACTAACTAAAGCATGGTGATGCACCAAAAGGAGTGGTGAATAATTTTTGTCAAGCAAATAGACACAAACCAAAGATTGCAACATAAAACATACACAGTTCTCCATAAGATATAATTTAGGATCTGAAATGAAGCAAATAATACAAAGGACTGAAACCATTCATAAAGCTTGCATTATCATTTTAGTGTCAAAACCATGCATTACAACCTCAGAGAGGTAAAAACTATTACAGTATTTGAAGAGGTCTGATTCTTCAAACAATCACTTGCTGGAGGTGAAAGAAGAAGTCCATATGCCTAAAAAATGTTCCACCCTATAAGGGCCTGCAGCCAAATCTGGATTCATAAATTGCAATTTTGACAGAGCTTTGAAGATCTGAAACACTCCCTCCTTTACATGATGATCCCATTCACTCCTTGACTTATAGAAAAATGAGAAGGGAAAGAGAAGGGACCTTATGGAAATCTCGAAATCTGTCCTATCAACCACCTGTACCGAGGCATTAAATGGAGTAAAATGATTATATATTACTGCGTAAAATTTGGCTTGCCATGACTATCCCAGGTGCTGCAGCCATGAGACACGAATGATGAGCCATGCCTCTTAAATTTGTACTCTCTAGACTACACCAAAATGAAACACTGTTATGAACCTAGCCACGTTTTCTAAAAAATATCGACCAATCTTCTCATCAAATCTAGAATTTATTGATTTTTGTGCAAATCTGAGCTCTGGGAGCCAAAGATTCCAATGGTACCAATTTTGTGTGATTTCATTGAGAAATGCAAAAGTTATGGTGAAAATGAGTGCGGGCAGCTATTTTGGGTCTAGCAGGCGTTTTTCTGTCATTTGGACGGGACGTGAGCATAGCACTGACTGGAGCCGAATATGTTTTCTCTCAGTCTAAATATACCTATGGGTTTTCATTAAAAATTTTGAAATCTAGTTTTTGTGGTGTAGAGGACGTCGTGCTCGTTTCCTCCGAAAGTCCAATTTTACTGAAAATCGAGACGCTCGGCATGTCAAAAGTTGATTAGCCGTTTGACAGTTTCGCAGGGTCAAACATTGACTTTTCTTCTTTGCTGTTTGGCCAAAACTTCGGCCAAATTTTCGCAAATCCCTCGCATCCAAGCATGTACACTTTGTCCCAGATGTCCCAAACGAAACGTCTCCTGCTTCTGACTGATTCGGGCTGACCCTTCAAACCTTGCCCTTTGAACTTTTGGAGGTTTCCCCTTGAAGACACGTGGCATGATTGCGATTTGTCCACGCGGCTCTTTCGGCTTTCCGCGTCCCACGCGTACTTTTGCGTCCCAACTGTCCCAGACGAAAGTCCCAAACTACTTCGGTGACAAATTCCTCCGGTTCACATCCTCCGCGTACTTTTGGCCTGGATGTCCCAAACTGTCTAGGACAAATGATCTCCGAACCGCATGAAATGGACTGTCTCTCGGCTTTCTCGGCTCCTCACATCCCACGCGTCCCTATGTCCCAACTATCCCAGTGTGAAAGTTCTCCTTTTCGGTCGATCCAGGAGGTTCGCATCCTTCGCATCCTCATGGCCCAGATGTCCCAGACCATTCAGCTTAGTAGTTAGTTGATTTTCGTCTTACCTTCAGCCAGTTCGCTTTTCCACGTCCCACGTGTCCTCACGGCCTGGATGTCCCTTTTCCCTGTGGACCGCCTAGTGCCCTTTCGGCCGATTCATGCCCTGATGTCCCAACTGTCCCAAGGACTGCCTAGACTAGGACTTAGCCATTTTTCATGATTTTTTCTGGCTCCAAGCTTGGTTTTTTGCCATTTTTTCACCCTTTTTAAAAACTTACTGCGTTTTCTTCTTAGACAAGAGAGTTATAAAGAAGCCGAGGGGGCCCCAAAAACATGATATCGGGCCTTAAGTCAATCTATTTGCTTGGGACTAAAGAATTTGATGCATGTTATCAAAATTACCTTGAGAGGTGAATTTTGGATAACAATTACCTATAATACCCTTCATAAAAGCATTAGATAACAAAAAAATAAATTCAATGATGTGGGTGAGGTTAAACTACCCTTGGTGGTCTACTTGATGTTGAACCAATCGTAAGTGTTGCACTACATCCCTCATAGTGGGATCAAGCCTTTCCATGTAGTCTCTCTCCTAATGTAATTCTAGGTAGTGTATGCAGATCTAAGATGGACCCCTCATGTGTGCCCTCGTGCTTTATCTTTAAATAAAGATAACAAGATAACTATAGAGTAGAGAATGTACCCAACTGTTATCTCATTTTAGTGATTCCAGCTAAAATTAAGATAACTATAGAATTTTTTTTGGAAAAATCTCCTAAAATTCCCTTTTGAGGAGATTTTCGGGTTTTCGGGTTTCAACAACATGAAAACATATTTTTTACATGCTACATGCAATTTGTTTCCCGAAACCTTGAAACCCAGAACAATTCAGTCTGTCAGGTTTTCAGAACTCACGAACATCGGAACATGATTTGCAAAAAGCATGCTACATGTCACTTGACTTCCGAAACCCAAAACCCGATATGTTCCTTTGTGTCAGGTTTTTGGGACCTTGGAACATCCTAACATCTCATGCCTCATGTCGCTTGTTTCCCGAAACCTGAAACCCGAATTGATAGCTAATCCTTTGTATCTAGTTTTCGGGCACTCCAAGCATGATGACATGGCATTAATGTCGAGTTGTCAAGTAGTTGGCACACATGTCAGGTGAAGTGTAATAAATTATAGGGTTTTATAAATAGCCCAATTTTACACATCATTTTTACTTGTTGTACTTTTGCTGCGTGGATTTTTCATACTTGTGCCTGCAACCTCCAAACCTGATCAAGCTTCTTGATCGATTTCGTGTTCCGTTTTCGATTATTTTTCAAGATTACTGAAGGTATTTCACTTTTCTTGCCGATTTGAGGTCTTTTGCATTTGTTTTTGAGATATTCTTTTGGTGTTCTCCTTCCTTTCCTATTTTTCCCCTAGGTTTAGGGTTTTAGATTGTTTTCTTCATTTTATGTTGTATTCCAATGAAAGTTCTTGTTTGGAATTCACCCCTAGGGTGTTTCTTTGTTTTATCCCATGGAATATACCCTTTTAATTATTGAAAAAATCTAAAAATCCTAACTGGTGAAATGGCGGGAATTTTGCATGTCCTGACACCTCAAAAACCTGATTCCTTTATTTTCGGGTTTTACAGGGTGTCCAACATCTTCTTGCTTCCACCGTTTGTTAGGCTTCATCGAGTGCTCAACAATCTCCAAGTTCCGCCCTTCTATCAGGTTGTTCCAAGTGTCAGACATCTATCAATCTCTGACATACACTTTCCAGTGTATCAGGTTTCTCCGAAGTGTTCAACATCTTCCGACTTCTGCCAGTGTATCGGGTTTTACAAAGTGTCTAACATCTACTAAGTTCTGACACTCTCTACAGTCTGTCAGGTTTTGTGAAGTGTCTGACAAGACCTTATTTCCAACATACATTCTAGTGTGTTGGGTTTCATCAGGTGCTTTGCAAGTTCTAAAGTCCAGATAGTGTGGCGGGTCTCTGGGGTTGCTCAGCAAGCTTCCAAGTCTGATTGTTCAAACAGGAGTTGTATAGGAATTCTTTCTTCAAGATTTCTCATGTCGGATCCTGGATCATCTAAGGATAAGTCAGATAAGTCAGGAAAGATGAAATACAAGTACTAGAAAATGGAATCCCCCTCCTACATAGATTGCAATTACGACATCCGAGATACAGAGCTTGGTAACATTGACATGGAAGACTTTTGGAACAGAACCAAGGATTCTTCTCAGAGTCCCTGGATGAAGTCAATAACCAACAGTGGCCTCCCTCTTGTAGTAGGATTCCCAATGTCTGCTCAATGTCCTGAGTTCATTTTGGCCTGTGCTTCCAATTATGACTCGGACTCTCGCTCAGTGAAAAATCAAGCGGGAGAAGTCATAGTGAAGTTGGACGGAGGTTACTTTGATGACCTCTTAAGATTACCCAACTTTTAGGAATATGTCGACGTAGATCTTAAGTCAGCACAGAAATCCTGGGACAAAGATCAAGAAGACTGCATCAGGCATGTGAATAAAAATTTCTTGATCAAGGCCAAGCCAGCTGTCTCAAGGTTTCCCAAGTTTGTCCCCAGGAGTGATTTCATCCTTGAAATTAGTGACATCATCACCTTGTTGAGTCAAGTATTTGGACTCCCTAAGTCAAGAGACTTCCAAGGATGGATGTATCAATTCATGGTCATTATGAAGAAGAAATGAACAAGGGATCGATTGGAGCAGTCTTATAAGTGATGAGATTGACTCCCAGATGAAGACAATCTTGACTACTAGAAAATTCTATATGTCGTCATATGTCACCTATGCAACAGCCGGCATGAGAAATTATCCAGGGTTGGATGTAAAAGGAGATAGGGTAACAGAACACATATATCGGTACTTCCCTCAGTTGACAATGAAGGGTTCTGATGATCAATTTAGAAGAGTGAACGATGCTTTATTTTATGAAAATATTTGCAGGATGAACCCTGAGATAAGGAAAAGAAGAGTCTCTGAAGAAGCATGGGCCGAAGTATCAAAATGGGGTTATATCTTCTTGCAGTTCAAGAATTTCACATACCTTCGAGTGGTCATGTACCCGAGTGATCCTTTCTGATTGCCCAGATTCCTAGGTGACAAGCTGATCCTAATGGAGTTGGTAAGACAATTGTTGGATTTCCACAAATTCCAACAAAGCAAACACAAGGTTGTCGTATCCTTCCCTATTTCCATCAGGAAGGTACATGTGCTCGATGGTGGTTAAAGCTAAGAATGTGGAGCACGAGCTTCAAGAAAAGTTGAAGAAGCACATGAAGCACAGAGATGGATTCAATTTCCAAGGAGTTCTTAAATCATACAAGACTTTATAGCTATATGTTCCCAACATAGAAGATATTTGGGTTGATCTTCAGGATGAGGTTGCCATCTGAAGAAAGGAAAATAATAGGTTGACAATTGAAGAAATCCAGATGTTGGATTTATTTAACATCCCAAAAGGCACTAAGGACAATGAGAGTGTCCTTAACGCCTTGTATGATGGGTTGAATGAAAGTACCAATATGTATTCCCGGCCATTGATTGGTCCATTGTTGAGAAAGCTTCTATCACGGGAAGAGCTACTCAAATTCTCGCCCATACTAAGGCGTGGCTCATTTCTTGGGGAATGAGTTATAAAGAAGGGATTTTTACAAAGCTAGATACTTTGGAAGTGGGACCCTCCAAGGAAAAAAAGGAAAAGGATAAGAACCCTTCCAAGAGGCCAATGAAGGTTAAGTTTGTAAGAAAGGGAGAAGATCAAGTAACTACACCAGTGGCCACTCTCCCACAAATAGTTGAGGTTCCTGAATTCACCTCCACAACCAGAACAAGGGAATCCTCCTTCAAGAGAAGAGATTGTTTAACCATCCATTCCTCTTTTGGTCAGAATTTCATCAGAGGTAATTCTTCCTCTTACCTCTCAATCTCTAATTTTAGAATCCTTGCCTCCTCCCATTCAGCCTTCCTTGCCTTAGACTTCTTCACCAAGTTCCTCAGCCATGGCTAGTATCTTCTCTGGCCTCTCACCTCTCCCCACTGGACCCCAGTTAATCATGGACATCCCTCCTCCTACTACACCTTCATTCCCTGAATCCATTATCACAGATGCTACACTTGCAGTGGTCACCACTCCACAAGCTAACCTTCCTCCACCTGAAGATGTGACCATAACACCTATAATGGGAGCAAACTTCTTCCAATACGCCTCAATGGTTAGTAGATCAAACTCCGAGGAAGAGGAAGGTGGTAGTCCCATTACCAGCCTTTGATTTTAGTTCCCTCAAGGTCACTCCTACCAA
This sequence comes from Taxus chinensis, assembly GCA_019776745.2. NCBI lineage: Eukaryota > Viridiplantae > Streptophyta > Pinopsida > Cupressales > Taxaceae > Taxus > Taxus chinensis. The sequence goes on along the minus strand of CM034150.1, from coordinate 85,456,232 downwards.
GTCGGCCAAGAAACCCAAAATAGTTTCAAGGATTTCAGTGGATGCCTCAGGGCATAAATTTACAAAAATTGCTACTCCCATGGCTGATAAAACTAAGGATGATATAATGGTCACAGATTATCAAATCACAAGGGTGGCTCTAGGGAAAGTAATAATGGAGGGAGCACAACAGGATGCACAAGATGCTATGAATGTGTTGTGCCAGAAGCTAAAGGAAACTAAGGAAAATAGAGATGAGTTAAAAGAGAAAGTACAACAGCTGACAGAAGTGCTACTCAAGCTCTCAAAGCCTCCTGATTTAACACCATCATCCTCTACTCCTATCAGGTTCGATTTCTCATCGGTACTCATGATCGAGAGGATTAATGAGAAGTGGGAGAGACAGTCGATGCATGGATCCAAAGGCTGCTCCTGCAAGGAAAAGAAGTCATCGAGGACACCATGGAAGTCTACAAATCCTTGGAGGATATAAAGAAGGATGGAGAGAAAATGGATGATGAATTTTCAGCACAGATCGGGAACCTAGAGTTAACTTTTAAAGCTCTCCAAATGCTGAAACAGGTTCCATCTTGCATCCTGGTTGAAGAAGGCATTGTTCCACATGGGGATAAGCACTTTCAACTAACCAAAGCCATTAGATTCAGAATAAATATTCTCAATGAAGCTTGCATAAAATTAAGGGAATTAAGAGATCAATTGGTCGATGGCACGAATGACTTAGAAGAAGAGCTAGTCAAGATCTGTGCTAAGGTGTTGAGTGAAAGTTCGGGTATCCTTCCTGTTGATGATCTTTACAAACAGATCCAAGAATCAATTCAAAATGAAACCAACTTATGGATTCGGCCTGGAAATCATTGACATGTTTGTGAAAATTGAACATTCTTTGGAAACCTTGAGGAAACTCAACAAGAGACTGAAAAAGCTTCCTGGTAATGCTAGCGATAATCAGGAAACATGTGAAATTTTGAGTGATCATTCCACCATGCCTGATGAAAATGAGATGCAGAGTATAATCCGAAAGTTTCAAGAAATTTGGGACAAGCAGGCTTTGTTGGAGGAGGACAAAGATGATGAAACAAAATAGGCACAATGTTGCATTTCATTTTAATCCTGAAATCGACATGTCTTTTTCATTTTTGTATCATCACATAGGAAGGAAATTTTGACTTGGTCTCCTACGTGAGAGTCAAGAAAAGTAGGAATCTCATTAAAAAGACTATTTTCTAAGATTTATCCTATTTTCTCTCAACTCCTTTTGTTATAAATAAGGGATGCTTATGTATTCCAAGGGGTTGAGATTTTTGTAATATTGAGAACTATTGTGAAGAAGAAATACTTTGTGTTTTCTTTTAATGGTTTGAGGAATAGAAACCGATGCTATTTTTGTAAAATTTGTGTTTTTAGATTCATCTCTCTTAAGATATTGTTCTTATGTTCAGGATCTTAATCTATTTTTTGTTTAGCATTCTTGATTATTTTAATTGTTTCAAACATTACATTACATTTTTTATCTAAATCTCGTATGATTATTTCATGCTTTGTGTTTACTCGAAAGAAAATATGTTCCTCTCATTTCCTTTCCATTGTGTTTCTTCCATAATAATAATTTTCTTTCGAATCCATTTCATTTTGAGAAAGCAATATATTCACCTATTATGGATATGGATTTTGGGATTCTATCCCAACCCCAATGGTTAGATTAGTGTGAATACTATACATATTATTTATGTTGTGTTTTAGATTAGTAATAAATAGGCAGCCTCACCTGTCTTTGAGGAGGGATTTAATCCCATGTAATGTGGTTGAACCTCATATTTTAGTGTGTCAAAATATCCAACTAACAGTTTTTAGTGACTCCGCCGGGGAATACGGATTGATAAGACTAAACTTATCCTATTGGTGTCTGGTGACTCTGTGTTTGCCTTATTTTCAAAAATATCCATTTTCCAGTTTAAGCTGGCCAGGGATATCTTCACTTGGTTAAGACGAGCTAGGGGTGAAACTAATCCATTCTTTGATCTGGTTCAACAGCATAATTTCAGGATTTCACTCAACAGTGTTGCATCTAGCCCAGAAAGATGTTCTTCGCCCATCCGAAGGACTCGGATTCCTCAAGAATAAGAAGTTTTTGCAACTTGTCTTGCATTATTCTTGTCAGATATTCATATTCCTGTATGCACTTCATTTAGAAGGATGGCAACACAACCCATGCCTTGGGGCATAGCTATTGGTCCTCTTTCTCTTACTCCACCATTATATGACCTACCTCATGGATCATGGAAGAATATTCCTAAGTTCAATGGCGATGGAAAACAACATCTTGATGAACACATTGCCTCATTCTTTGTTGCATGCAGTGTTCTTGGAGTTGCTCATGAAGATGTCTCTATTTGAATCTTTGTCAAAACATTGCATGGCGTAGCAGTGGAATGGTTTTACCATCTCCCAAATGCATGCATTACTAACTGGGATACAATGAGATCCATATTTGAAGCAAGGTTCAAACCAGCTAAAGACTGTCACGCCTTGTTAGCACAGCTCACACACATGAAGAAGGAGTCTTATGAACCCATGCGGGAATTCATAGCCAAATTCAATAAGCTGATCTATAAGATCCCAGACCTCACTGTGCCTACTCTTGAAAATCAGAAGTGTTTCTTCATCAACGCTTAACCTCCTGATGTGTGATTCTTGTTGAGAAGATCTGTTATCCCTGATTTGGCCACTGCTCAAGCTACAACCACCAAAATAGAAAATGATCTTATTTTGGTCATAAAGATCAGAAAAGAGTCATCCAAGCCTAAAAATCAGAGTTCTTCTCAGAGTACTACTAATCCAATGATTCAGAATATGGCTAATGACTTGATCACTTTTAAAAAGAAAATGTCTCAACAGGTGAGCAACGTTCCATATCAGGATATTCCTAGATGGAATTTCAATAACACCAATGGCACTCCCACAAGAGATAGACCGCAGTTGGTTGCTGTTCAACCAAGGCTAGTTGTTGAAGCTCCCCCTGTTAATGCTATAGTAGAGATAGTCGAAGAAGATGAAGAACCAGAAGAACAATATTCTCATGAAGCTTTTGAAGCTTCAGGATATGCTAATGAGTCATATGATGATTCAGCTGGTGACTCTAGCATTGGGTATTTAGAATACGAAGAAGACGGATGTGAACATTATGGTAAATCATTTGCGGTCTTCACTCGATCCCAATCACACAATCCTAGAAAACCGGTTGAAGGCTCTAAGGAGAAGAATAAAGAAGCTCCTGTGGTCATGGCCAAGAGAGGCTCTCCTATCTCAGCACAAACTAAAAAGGAGACAACTAAAAAGGTAATAACTTCTTCTTATTCTCCTTCTTCTGCTCCCAAGACCAGTACCTCAGTTCAAACCAATATAACCAGAACTGAGCCTACCATCATTCCTTCATATAATTCTTTTGACATTATTGACCATGCAAAAAGAACTAATATCCAAATGTCAGAAGTAGAATATCTTCAGTCAAATCTTGAGCAATTTGAAAATATTGCCAAATTCATTAGAAGCAAGGCTATTGTCCCTTCATCTTCAAAAGGCATTTTGTTGAGTCCTACTCAACCTTCACCTCAAAAAAATATGACCTTTGTTTCTTCTTCAGGAAAGATCAAACCGTTTTATTTGTCCTTACTCATAAACAGGTTCAAACTCAACAATTGCATAATTGACTCAGGAGCTTCTGATAATGTGATGCCTGAAAAAGTAGCTCATGCCCTTGGACTTACTTTGACTAAATCATATGGACAGTGTTACTCCATGGAAACCAAACAAGTTCCCTTGATTTTTCAAATCAAAGATGCACAATTTGCATTTGTCACCTTCCTAGAGAAGAGAGTAAAAATGACCATTCTAGTTGCTAATATCCCAGCTGTTTATGGTATTCTCTTAGGAAGAGGTTTTTTCAAAGATGTCAGAGGAGAGATCAATATGGACTAGACCAAGTCTAAAATTATAGTTAATGGAGTTTCTCGTATTCTCCATCCTGAGCCTCAAGCAAAGTATTTAGTCACTAAATCGGATGACCCCAAGGCTTAAATTCTTTTTGAAGATGCTGGCTTGGGGAATTATTTCATGACATCAGAGGTAATAGCTGTAAATGTTAAGGAAGAAGATCCTAATGGTATTTAGACTCTCAAGTTTGATGGGATCTATTCAACTACTGGATCAGGTGCCGACATAGTCCTTATATCTCCGGATTTCGAGATATTTCCCTTTGCTTTCAAGTTGCAGTTTGATAATACTAATAACACAGCTAAATATGAAGATTTTTTATTATGATTAGAAATGGCAAGAAAAAAAGGAATCTGAAACCTCAAAGTGTAGGGAGATGCAGAGTTCATTGTAAATCAAGTGAAAGGGGTTTATCAAGTGAAAAATGATCACCTAAAGCATTACAGGAACAAGGTATGGGACAACATAGAATGATTTGATTCTTTTTCTATCAAGGTAGTTTTGAGGGATTACAATGACAAAGCCAATTCATTGGTTATGTCTACATATCTTCTCCTTCCTCATCCATAGTTCAAACAATACACATACACCATCGAGATTGTGTACTGTCTCAATGTTCTAGATAATTCAGCACATTGGCAAGTATTCAATGATGATCAACAGGTATTGTATTTCCTTTGAAAAGCTGATTATTTTAGTGAACTATATTTGAAGGATTAGAACCAGCTTTCCACGAATCTATTTTGAGTTCATATCAAGAGATTGATGGTGAGTTCATTTAGTTAAAAGGAAACAAGATTCCCAAGGGATTGGTTTCTCTGGAAGATTTGTTTGACAAGCATGACCGGTTTATTCAGGGTAAAAGGCAAGCTGAAGGTGCTTCCTCATTAGAGGTAGATCAAGTTAACCTAGGTTCTACTGATCAACCGAGGATGGTAAACATCAGTAAATGTTGTTCACTTGAGGAAAAAGAAATATTCTCTTCTCTCTTGAAGAGATATATGGACATCCTAGCATGGTCATATGTGGATCTAAAGTATTTCAAGCCCAAGGATGTGTAACATAGCATTCCTTTGAAGCCTAAAGTTAAACCCCACAGGTAGAAGCAGAGACATTACAACCCAAAGATCTCAAGGACTATTCTTGCAAAAATTCAAAAAATGTTAGATGCAAGGATTATCTTTCCGATCCATCATTCCACCTGGGTTGCGAACATTGTCCCCGTGAGAAAGAAGAACGGTGAAATATGGATTTGTGTTGACTTCTGGAATCTCAACTAGTCTTCATTAAAGGACAATTATCCATTGCCCATCATGGACCAGGTATTACAAACTGTCACTGGAGCAGAAATGGTATCCATGCTTGATGGATTTTCGGGGTATAATCAGGTTGAGGTAGCTACTGAAGATCAACATAAAACAACATTCACCACTCCATGGGGAACCTTTACTTACATGAGAATGCATTTTGGTTTGATTAATGTTGAAGCCATGTTTCAAAGGGCTATGGACTTAGCTTTCAGAGATTTAATGGTAAAGATCATAGTTGTGTATTTGGATGACTTGACGGTTTTCTATAAAAAATGAAGTGATCATTATGATCACCTAGAATAGGTACTCTTAAGGTGCAGGCATCATGGGATTTCATTAAATCCTAAAAGATCCATGTTTGGAGTGATAGAAGGAAAGTTTCTTGGTCATATTGTGACTAGAGAAGGAACCAAGATTGACCTGGAGAGGGTGAAGGCCATTCAAAGCCTTACCCTACCCACAAGAAAAAATGGGGTGCAGTCCTTTTTCGGGAAGGTTAATATCCTAATAATATTTGTACCTAATTTTGCTGATAAAACCAAGGATATCCTTGGGATGATGAAAGGGAAAACTCCATTTTGATGGAGCACTGAAGGGAAGCTTTCTTTCGAAGAAGTTAAAAAGGTAATTGCACATGCCCCTATTCTAATATGTCTAGACTTCAAGAAATATTTCATCATGCATAGCTATACTTCCGCTCATATAGTATCAGCCATCCTGATGCAGGAAAATGAAGAAGGAATTGAAGCTCCCATCACTTACATGAGCTGTCCATTAAAAGAACATGAATTAAAAATGTCACAAATTGAAAAGCATGTTTATGTGGTGGTAAGAGTAGTGAAACATTTCAGGTATTACGTGCTGAGTTCTCATACCCTCGTTCTCATTCTTGATACTACAGTTAAATCCATCTTGACTCAACATGAGCTGGGTAGTCAATGGGGAAATTAGATAGCTAAAGTCCAAGAGTATGACTTGGACATCAGACCTACCAAGTTGGTATGAGGAAGAGGCCTGTGCCAATTGATTGCAAAAAATAATGCTAAGACAGAATGTGAAAAAACTGAGGATACCTCTTCGGAATTGCCATTGGTGCTTTTTGTGAGTACAACTGACGATTGATACACATATATTAATTTCTTTATGACTTATGGAAAATTCCCCCCACATTTAAGCCAAAAGGAGAAGAGGACAGTTAAGTTAAGATTTGCAAGATACATTCTGTGGGATAATGGAATATACAAGAAAGGTATTGATGGTGTATTCCTGCGATGTGTTGATAAGTCTCAGCAAGTGAGGTTGCTAGATTCCTTCCATAATATAGCATGCGAAGGAAATTTCTCCTCCTCTGTTACAACTTATAATATTATACGAGCTAGGTACTATTGGCCTACTCTCTTTTGAGACTCAGCAGAATTGGTGTCCAAATGTGAAGTTTGTCAACATTATGTTGGTTGCCTTAAGTTAGCAGCTCTTCCCCTGAAGCTTGTGGTGATTGAAGAATGTTTTCACCAATGGGGAATTGATTTCATTAGAGTGTTAAATCCTACCTCCAGTGTGGGACACAACTACGTGCTCATTTCCATGGACTATTTCACCACGTGGGTGGAAGCTGCACCCATCAAAGCAGGCAACCTTTGAAGCTGTATAAAACTTCCTCAAAGAAAATATAATTGTAAGATTTGGCATGCCTTACAAGATAGTGGCTGACAACATGCTTCCTCAATTTCTCATCACATGAGTTGACAGAAAAAAATTCTATGGATTTTGGGATCACGTTGGCTCATTCATCTAATTACTACCCAGAAGGAAATGGTCAACCTGAATCAAGGAACAAAAAACCTAGTGACCATAATCAGAAATTTGGTTGATGAGAATCAGAGGACATAGCACAAAGAATTGTATGATGCATTATGCGCAGATTGGATTACTCCTAAACGAGCTATTGGGATGTCCCCACTCCAGGTGCTATATGGGATTAATGCTAAGATACCTATCGAGCTAGTAGAATTACTAGCCTTACAATTGGCTAAAGCAATTAAGGATGAAACTTTTCAAAGTTATATTAAGAAAAGGATAATGTGCCTAGCCAGGATAGAAAAATAATGGAGAAAGGTGGCGGATAGCATAACAGAACCATTCAAATCAAAATCAAAAGAATATTTGATAAGAAATCAAAGCAACGTGATTTCCAGGTCAGGAGATCTAGTACTTCTCTGGGACAAGAGAAGAGAATAAAAAGGGATGCATGACAAGTTTGACTCCTTATTGAAAGGTACTTTAAAAATACATCAAATGAATAGTGAAAATAGATTTTGTCTATCATACCTTGATGGAGAGTTTGCTCCCTTTAACTTTCAGTGGACAACATTTGAAGATATTCCACCAGTAACGCAAGATGTTGTCTTGCACTATACCATAATTCATTTCCTGTTATGTGTTTGCTTTCTTTCTCTTTTTTATTCCTTGTTTGTTTTTTGGTTTTTCTTCTTTAGAATCCATAGCCGAATGGATAAAACCAAAGATTCTAAGTTATCTCTTACTTTGATGTCACCAAAAAAGTCCCCAACTAGAGCTAACTATTATCTCATTTTAGTGATTCCAGCTAAATTTAAGATAACTATAGAATTTTATTTTGGAAAAATCTCCTCAAATTCCCTTTTGAGGAGATATTCAAGTTTTCGGGTTTCAAAAACATGAAAACATATTTTTTACATGCTATATGCAAATTGTTTTCCCGAAATCCTGAAACCTAAAACAAGTCAATCTGCCAAATTTTCAAAACTCACGAACATTAGAACATGATTTACAAAAAGAATGCTACATGTCACTTGACTTCTGAAACCCAAAACCCGATATGTTACTTTGTATCAGGTTTTCAGGACCTTGGAACTTCCTAACATCTCATGCCTCATGTCACTTATTTCCTGAAACCCAAAACCCAAATTGATAAATAATCCTTTTGTATCAGGTTTTCAGGAAGTCCAAGCATGATGACATGGCATTAATGCCGAGTTGTCATGTGGTTAGTACACGTGTCAGGTGAAGTGTAATAAATGATAGGGTTTAATAAATAGCCCCAATTTTACACGTCATTTTTACCTATTGTAATTTTGCTGTGCATGGATGTTTTCGTGCTTGTGTATACGACCTCAAAAACCTGATGGAGATTTTTGATCGATTTTCGTGTCCATTTTTTCGATTATTTATCGAGATTAATGAAGGTATTAAACTTTTCTTTCTGATTTGAGGTATTTTGCATTTGTTTTTGAGATATTCTTTTGGTGTTCTCCTTCCTTTCCTATTTTCTCCTCTAGGTTTAGGGTTTTAGATTGTTTTCTTCATTTTATGTTGTATTCCAATGAAATTTCTTATTTGGAATTCACCCCTAGGGTGTTTCTTTGTTTTATCCCATGGAATATACCCTTTTAATTATTGAAGAAAATCTAAAAAATCCTAACTGGTGAAATGGAAAGAATTTTGCATGTCCTGACACCTCAAAAAACCTGATTCCTTTATTTTTGGATTTTGCAAGGTGTCCAACATCTTCTTGCTTCCTCCATTTTTTAGGCTTCATCGAGTGCTCAATAATCTCCAATTTCTTCCCTTCTATCGGGTTATTCCATGTGCCAAACACCTATCAATCTTCGACATACACTTTGCAGTGTATCAAGTTTTTCTGACTTCTGTGTTCAACATCTTCTGACTTTTGCCAGTGTATCGGGCTTTACAAAGTGTCTGACATCTACTAAGTTCTGACTCTCTTTGCAGTCTATCGGGATTTGTGAAGTGTTTGAAAAGACCTTATTTCTGAGATACCTTCTAGTGTGTCAAGTTTCATTAGGTGCTTTGAAATTTCTAAAGTCCGATAATGTGGCAAGTCTCTGGGGTTGCTCAACAAGATTCTAAGTCCCGACTGTTCAAATGGGAGTTGTCTAGGCATTCTTTCTTCAGGATTTCTCATGTCAGAGCCTGGATCATCTAAGGATAAGTTAGATAAGTTAGGAAAGATGAAATATAAGTACCAGAAAATGGAATCCCCCTCCTACATAGATTGCAATTATGACATCCGAGATACAGAGCTTGGTAACATTGACATGGAAGACTTTTGGAATAGAACCAAGGATTCTTCTCAGAGTCCCTAGATGAAGTCAATAACCAATAGTGGCCTCCCTCTTGCAGTAGGATTCTCAATGTCTGCTCAATGTCCTGAGTTCATTTTATCATGTGCTTCCAATTATGACTCGAACTCTTGCTCAATGAAAAATTAAGCGGGAGAAGTCATAGTGAAGTTGGATGGAGGTTACTTTGATGACCTCTTAAGATTACCCAACTTTTAGGAATATGTCAACGTAGATCTTAAGTCAGCATAGAAAGCCTGGGACAAAGATCAAGAAGAATGCATTAGGCATGTGAATAAAAAGTTCTTGATCAAGGCCAAGCCAGTTGTCTCTAGATCGCCCATGTTTTTCCCCAGGAGTGATTTCATCCTTGAAATCAGCGACATCATCACCTTGCTAAGTTGAGTATTTTGACTCCCTGAGTTAACATACTTCCAAGGATGAATGTATCAATTCATGGTCATTATGAATAAGAATGAACAAGGGATTGATTGGAGTAGTCTGATAAGTGATGAGATTGATTCCCAGATGAAGACAGTCTTGACTACTGGAAAATTATATATGTCATCATATGTCACCTATGTAGCATCTTGCATGAGAAATTATCCAAGGTTCGATGCAAAAGGAGATAGGGTTATAGAACACATATATCGGTACTTTCCTTAGCTGACAATGAAGGGTTCCCAGGATCAATTCAGAAGAGTGAACAATGCTTTCTTTTATGAAAATATTTACAGGATGAACCCTAAGCTAAGGAAAAGAAGAGTCTCTGACGAGGCATGGGTTGACGTATCAAAATGGGGTTGTATCTTCTTGTAGTGTAATAAGTTCACATACCTTCGGGTGGTCATGTACTTGGGTGATCCTTTCCAATTGCCTAGATTCCCAGGTGATAAGCTGATCCTAATGGAGTTGGTAAGATAATTTTTGGTTTTCCACAAATTCCAATAAAGCAAACACAAGGATGCCGTATCCTTCCCTATTTCCATTAGAAGGTACACGTGCTTGACGGTGGTTAAAGCTAAGAACGTGGTGCATGAGATTAGGACAAGTTGAAGAAACACATGAAGCACAGAGATGGATTCAATTTTCAAGGATTCCTTAAATCATACGGGACTTTATATCTACATGTTCCCAACATAGAAGATATTTGGGTTGATCTTCAGGATGAGGTTTCCATCCGAAGAAAGGACAATAGCAGGTTGAAAATTGAAGAAATCCATATGCTGGATTTATCTGACATCCCCAAAAGGAACTAAGGACAACGAGAGTGTCCTTGACGCCTCATATGATGGGTTGAACAAAGACCAATATGTATTCCTAGCCATTGATTGGTCCAAAGTTGAGAAAGCTTTTATCACGGGAAGAGCTCTTCAAATTATCGTCCTTACTAAGGCGTGGCTCATTTCTTAGGGAATGAGTTATAAAGAAGGGAGTTTTGCAAAGCTAGATACTTTGGAAGTGGGACCTTCTAAGGGAAAAAGGAAAAGGATAAGAACCCTTCCAAGACTCTAATGAAGGTTAAGTTTGTAAGAAAGGGAGAAGATCAAGTAATTACACTAGTGACAACTCTCCCAAAAACAATTGAGGTTCCTGATTCACTTCCACAACTAGAACAAGGGAATCCTCCTTCAAGAGAAGAGATTGTTCAACCATCCATTCCTCTTTTTGTTGGTAGTTCATTAGAGGTAAGTCTTCCTCTTACCTCTCAAGCTCTAATTTTGGAATACTTACCTCCTCCCATTCAACCTTCCTTACCCTAGACGACTTCACTAAGTTCCTCATCCATCGCTAGTATCTTCTTTGGCCTCTCAGCTCTCCCTAATAGACCCCAGTTAACCATGGACATGCCCCCTCCTACTGCACCTTCATTCATTAAATCCATTATCAAGGATGCTACACTTGCAGTGGTCACTACTCCACAAGCTAACCTTTCTCCACCTGAAGATGTGACCATAACACCTACAATGGGAGAAAATTCTTCTAATACAACTCAAAGGTTAGTAGATCAGACTCTGAGGAAGAGGAAGGTGGTAGTCCCATTACCAGCCTTTGATTTCAGTTCCCTCAAGGTCACTCCTATCAAGTTGGCCAAGACACCCAAAAATAGTTTCAAGGATTTCAGTGGATGCCTCAGGGCATAAATTTGTTGAAATTGCTACTCCCGTGGCTGATAAAACTAAGGATGATATAATGGTCATAGATTATCAAATCACAATGGTGACTCTAGGGAAATTAACAATGGAGGGAGCACAATAGAACGCAGAAGATGCTATGAATGTGTTGTGCCATAAGCTAAAAGAAACTAAGGAAAATAGAGATGAGTTAAGAGAAGAGGTACAGTAGCTAATAGAAGTGCTACTAAAGCTCTCAAAGCCTCCTGATTCAACACCATCATCCTCTACTCCTATTAGGTTTGATTTCTCATCGGTACCCATGATCGAGAAGATTAATGAGAAGGGGAGAACGGTCGATGAATGGATCCAGAGGATGCTCCTACAAGGAAAAGAAGTCATTGAGGACACTATGGAAGTCTACAAATCCTTAGAGGATATAAAGAAGGATGGAGAGAAAATGGATGATGAATTTTCAGCAAAGATCGGAAACCTAGAGTTAACTTTTGAAGCTCTCCAAACACTGAAACGGGTTCCATCTCGTATCCTGGTCGAACAAGGCATTGTTCCACATGGGGATAAGCAATTTCAACTAACCAAAGTCATTAGATTCAGAATAAAGATTCTCAATGAAGCTTACAGAAAATTGAGGGAATCAAGAGATCAATTAGTCGATGGCACAAATGACTTAGAAGAAGATCTAGTCAAGATCTGTGCTAAGGTGTTGAGTGAAAGTTTGGGTATCCTTCCTATTGATGATCTTTACAAACATATCCAAGAATCAATTCAACATGAACCAACTTATGGATTCAGCTTGGAAATCATTGACAGGTTTGTGAATATTGAACATTCTTTGGAATCCCTAAGGAAACTCAAAAACAGACTGAAAAAGATTCCTAGAAATGCTAGCGATACTCAGGAAACATGTGAAGTTCTGAGTGATCATTCCATCGTGCCTGATGAAAATCAAATGCAGGGTATAATCCGAAAGTTCCAAGAATTTCAGGACTAGCAGGATTTCTTGGAGGAGGAAAAAGATGATGAAACAGAATAGGCACAATGTTGCATGTCATTTCAATCCTAAAATTGACATGTCTTTTTCATTTTTCTTTCATCACATAGGAAGAAAATTTTGACTTGGTCTCTTGCGTGAGAGTCAAGCAAAGTAGGACTCTCATTAAAAAGACTATTTTCTAGGATTTATCCTATTTCTCTCATCTCCGTTTGTTATAAATAAGGGATGCTTATGTATTCCAAGGGGTTGGTATTTTTGTAATATTGAGAACTATTGTGAAGAAGAAAGACTTTTTGTTTTCTTTTAATGGTTTGAAGAATAGAAACCGATGCTATTTTTGCAAACTTTTTATTGTGAGATTCATCTCTCTTAAGATATTGTTCTTATGTTCAGGATCTTAATCTATTCTTTGTTTAGCATTATCGATTAATTTAATTATTTCAAACATTACATTACATTTGTTATCTAAAGCTCGTATGATTATTTTGTGCTCTATGTTTACTCGAAAGAAAATACGTTCCTCTCATTTCCTTTCCATTGTGTTTCTTCCATAATAGTAATTTCCTTTCCGACCCATTTCATTTTGAGAGAGCAATATCTTCACCTATTATGGATATGGATTTTGGGATTCCATCCCAACCCCAATGGTTAGATTAGTGTGAATACTGTACATGTTATTTATGCTGTGTTTTAGATTAGAAATAAATAGGCAGCCTCACCTATCTTTAAGGAGGGATTTAATCCCATGTACTGTGGTTGAACCTCATATTTTAGTGTGTCAAAATATCCAACTAACATGGTTTCTGAGTTGTGCTTTAGCCACATGGAGGATCCTTGCTGCTCGAAGATTCCTGATGCTTTGTGACTTCTCTAAAGTGTGCTGAAGGGACACATGGATACCTTCCATGTGTAGCTCCATACTTAGGAAAAAATAGTCCCAAAAAAATACAAAAGAAATCCGAAAGGAACAAGTGGCCAAGGTGAATAAAGGTAACATAATGGAAGATCCCCACAATAATGTAGAAATCCTTCTATAGTTATGGTGACTCACCAAGGGACTTCGTGCCAGCCATGGAAGAATCTAGAAATCCTTCCATAAAACTTCAAAATTTCAAAATGTGGTTCTACAAGACACCACTCAAATTTTCTTCAAAGAAGCTTGGTACCCAACCCATTCGGCCTCTATTGGGTAAGTCCTTTGTTGTAAAGCCTGAAAGGCTCTATCTAGCTCAATAATCTCCTTGTGAGAAAATGTTTGGAGATCCTGCACTATGGCATGCAAATGGAACTCCATTTTTACAATGGCATTCAAAATGTCTTCCACTTTAGCAACATTGGAATCATCATTTAAATACTGAACGATAGTCTTATCATGTTCCTTAGTTGTCAATAGATGTTAAATATGGTCCTCTGATAGGATAGTGGAGTCATCAGGGAAGGGAGACAGGAAGCCCAATTAGACTAATTCTCCAATGTGTTACTTCCGTTCTTTGATTCCTAATTAGAGCTAGGCCAAGAGATTATGGCACTTGGTAACAATCTTGTTGCAACTCGGAATATCACTAATTTTTGATAAGGTATGGAAGAGACTAAACTAGTAATAACAAAACCTAATAGTATTATAATTCAACACATTTGGGATATCTCAATAAGAGAGTGATACACATAAATAGGAGGATGAACTCCTTAATACAAGGAGGCAACAATCACCTCAAACATCCCCTATAATCTCTCTCATCCCTAAGATATCTCTAACATCCCAAATATCCCTCAAGACTAATCAACTCGAGTTGTTATCACAACACACTAAGACTAACTATATTATTAATTTGAGTTATATTAACTCAATATTAATAACATACAAATTATATTAATAATGTTACACAATATATTTATAACAATTTTTACGATGACCCGTTGAATGTCTATAATAGTAGCCCCTTGCAGGGTGAAGTTTGAGGAGTCGTATAATTTTTGAACCGTTGTCTTTGATTCAGGGACCTTGGCAGATATATCATTGTTGATGGTTGAGGCCAAGGACTCCATGTTCACACACATGATTTCTGCATCAGATTTGAATTTGAGTACAATCTCTAGATCTTTTTTTGTGGTGGTAATTCTCTTGCAACATGAGGTGTATAGCTCCTGCACCAAGATGATGATTCCCCCTTTCTTGGGCCATTGAGTGAGCTTCCGGGTAAAATATTTGACGAAATCCTCTGATGTCTTGCACTTTATTTGCAAGCTTCCTTTTTCTGCCTTCGAGGTGCACAAATTCTCTTGGATTGAAGTGATCTCTACCCTTTTAGAATCAGCCTCTTATTGTAGGACCTTCCTCTCTTGGTCAGGAAAACTAGTTACAGCCTTGGATGTTGCAAGTTTGACCTCTAACATTGTGTTCATTGCTTGAGAAACTGTAAGAAAATCCCTCAATGTTGCCTATTTTAACTCCTTGTGGATTTTCTCTATTTCTTTTCTTCTGCCCTTGATTTCAGCATTGAGGTGGATCATAGTGATTTGTATTTGTAGGATGCTAGCCTCTATTTTCCTTAGCTTATTGTTGAGCTTGAGATAATCTGTGGTGACCACGGTAGTTGTTTCACTCATCAAATTGACCTTATCTTGAGGCCGGAACTGAGGAAGGTCTACCGCAACAACGTTGATGGAATAATCATCAAGCTGCATCTTCTCGATGGATTTTTGGATGTTGGGGACCATCTGAGCGATGATTAGAGAACTCTGATAATGGTCATATAATGACCACATCTACTTCTGAGATCCCACTACCATTTTTTATTTTTTTCACTCTCCTTCCTATTATATTGAGCCACTTTGGCCATCTTGGTCTGACTCACAAATTCAGAGGAGGAAGGGACTATCCCACCTGTAAATGAGAATCCTTGTAACATGATGTAAGGGATTATAACTGTTTGTAGGGGATGATAATTCATGAGAGCTGTAGAAGGGATCTTCATAACTTAGGGAGATAATGTGGGAATGGTGGATGGAGGTGGAGGAAGAAGAGAAGATTCAGGAGAAGGAAGAATCTGGGTTGGGGTGGTTAGCGTAGGAACAGTCTCGGCTAAGGAAGTGAAAGGTGGAGGAGATGGAGATGGATGATTGGGAGGAGAAGAAAGCATGGAAGAGGAAGAGACCTCAACTATTTTCAACATTTTCTTCGGAGGGCTTTGAGGGCTGGTGACTCCAATGATGGTTGCGGGGGGAGAGGCTATAGGTTGGGCCAAAGTGAGCCCCTGGGATGGACCCAACATTGGTTGAGACAATGACCCCTCACCTTGAGGGCTTGACACTGTTTGAACTATGGGTGCGTAGCCTGAAGGATCCGACTAAGGAGTGGAAGGAGGAGGCCGTGCGGGCATTTGTTTTCTAGAGGGGCTAACAAACATTGTGGTATGTCGAACGAATTATTCCTTGGTGATCAAGACTTCCTCCCTATTTTCCATGTCAAACCCATGCTCAACATCCAAGTATTCTTCCCACTTCTCATCGGTGGATACAACCTTAAAATTGAGGGTCTTTTGCCCAATGTTTTTCCTATATTTCCAATAGGCCTTAATTTTTTCTAAGCTCCAATCCTTCTGCTGCAGGGCCTCCCTCAAACCTTTAGTCATGGTAATAATAGGGTCATATTTATATAGTAGTAGATATAAATACTCTCATAATGGGGTTGGGATATCCTTCAGCTCGACATAATTGTCAAGAGTGTCTTCCTCCATGATCTATATCTAGTTGTAGCCTGAAAAACCATCCAACAAAGACAATCTTTCTGAACCTACTACTTTTTATAATATTTGTTCCATGGAAGGTAAGGGGTAGTGATCCTTAAGGGATACTTTATTTAGATCCCTGAAATATACACAGAGTCTGATTTTATCCATTTTCTTCCTTACCAGTACCAAATTGGAAACCCATGTGGAGTGCTTGATCGGGAAGTTATTTTAGCCTCCAGGATCTTCCTGAGATCTTCGGCCATGAGATTTTGGATTCACAGGCCTTTTCTTCTGAAGCACAAGTTTAGTCTCCTTTTCTAGGTCAATAGTATGCTAGATTATGTCCTTATTATAACCTTATAGGTCATCATAATTCCATGCTATCAACCTATCATATTTATGGCATAGAGCCACAAGCCTTTCTCTTTCTTTTAGGGTGACTAACTTCTATACTTTTAGCTTCTTCCCATTGGCTACTTCTAGATCAGAATAGTCTTCCTTGACTGTCATGAACTTCCTCCTATATGTATTAACATCATCGGAGTCAAAGAGGTTTTCCAATGTTATTAGTCCCTTTGGAATCTTGTTTTTTTTGAGCTGGATGATTTGATATCTGTATGATTCGTCAATTTTGGGTTGGAGTTGGTCCATAAACTCTTCAAATTTCTATAAGAAGAGTAAAATCTGTTGGTCACTTTCAAAAACCTGCCAAGGATCCACATTATTGGGTATAGATGGGTGAATGATCAATTTCATCATGTCTCTGTTTGTCAACATATCCTTGGTTGGGTCAAATTTTGATCCTATCTAGTCCATTCTATCTGCTTCTATATCCTACTCCTGAGGCATAACCTTAATGTTAAAGGCCTCATAGTCTTCAATAACATCCCATACCATATGAAGGAAGGATCTCATTCTTAGATTATTTACTATGATGGTGCTTCTAACTTGTTTTACTACTAATTTAAAGTCCCTAAAGACTCTTAACTATTGTATGCCCTCTTTGCGTGCCAATGGAAAACCATGAACTAAAGCCTCATAGTCTACTTCATTGTTGGTGTAAGTGAAGTGGAAGTGAAATGCCAGGTGTATCTTTCTTCTAACTAGTGAAGATAGGAATATTCTGGCTCCCAAGCAGTTCTTGCTTCTAACTCCATCAAAATGTAGAGTCCACATTTGGGAATCCTTCATGAGATTCTTTTCATTTTTACTATCTTCCCTCATGATCTTTGGGATGTTGGGATTCTCATCAAAGATCACATAAGTACCTAACCCTATGGATTTAAAGTTTCCAAAGGGGTCTCCAGGTGACAATTCAACCAAATAGTCTCCACTTTGAGGGTCATCTTTGTCTATATATGATTTTTCCTCTCAAATGATCATAGCATGTGAGGTTTCAAAACCTAAGGCTACTTGATCCGTTATATGTTCCTACGTGAGGAGATTTGATAGTACCTTCATTTTGGATCCATACTTAGTCCCCATAATTAGATGAGACCAATCTAGGGACATGTAGCCTCCAATTTTAGCTGTGAAGTCATGGGATAGACAAAGTCCAAAGACCGGTGGGACATCAATCACCACTATATCTTGTAGAATAGTTATGTTTGGGTAGGAAAAGAATTGTAATGGGATACTTCTAATAACACCAATTGTTTGAACTGATTTCTCATATAGTTGCATGAATCCTCTTCTTAGAGGCACATATTTAATTCCCAAGGAATCCACAATTGCTTTAGGCATCACCATAGTGCTTGCACCAGAGTCTATAATGGAATTGTTTGATAATTTCTTACCAATTATAAGAGTCATGAAGAAGGGTTGAGGTCTCAGTTTACTTACCCCTTCCTTCTGGTTCATTAGCATTGACTCTATTTGAGCTTGAGTTGTTTTGATTTGCTCTTTCCCCTTCTTGGTTATAGTTAGGTCGTCACTGGATTTCAACGCTTCTTGAAGTAATTCCTTTTGCTCCAGAATACCCAAGATATCCCACAATGATACATTGGTCGATGCTCTTTGTTATCCAAAATTTACCCCTCAAGGTAATTTCGAAAACATACATCAAATTCTTTAGTCCCAAGCAAGTAGATTGATTTAAGGCCCGAAATCATGTTTTTGGGGCCCCCTCGGCTTCCTTCTAACTCCCTTGTCCAAGAAGAAAACCCAGCAAGTTTTAAAAATGTGAAAAAATTGCAAAAAAAAAGCTAAGGATAGGAAAAATCATGAAAAATGGCTAAGTCCTAGTCCTCGCAACAGTCAGGACAGTTGGGACATCTGGGCGCGAATCGGCCGAAAGACCACTAGGTAGTTTGTAGTGCAAAGGGACATCCGGGCCGTGAGGACGCGTAGTACGTGGAAAGCCGGTTCGGACGAAGGAGAAGAAAATCGACTAACTGTTGAGCGGCACAGTAGGGACAGTTGGGAAAAAAGTACGTGGAGGACACGAACCGGCCGATTCGGCCGAAAAGGAGAACTTTCACACTGGGACAGTTGGGACAAAAGTACACGGAGGACGCGAACCGGCCGATTTGGCCGAAAAGGAGAACTTTCGCACTAGGACAGTTGGGACAAAAGTACGCGGAGGATGCGAACCGGCCGATTCGGCCGAAAAGGAGAACTTTCACACTGGGACAACCAGGACAAAGGTACGCGTGGGGTGCAAGGGACGTGAAAAGCCGAAGCGGCCGAAGGCAAAGAAGAAAAGTCAACTTTTTGACCCGTGAAACTTCAAACGGCCATAACTTTTGACCCCGAGCTCCGATTTTCAAAAAAATTGGACTTTCTAGAATGAGCATGACGTCAAAATTTTTAATGAGGGTAGATATATTTAAATAAGAGAAACATATTCGGCTCCATCCAGTTAATTCTCATTCCCGTCAAATGACAGAAAACGCCTGCCAGACCCAAAATAGCTGCACACACTCAGAAGGCCATAACTTTTGCATTTCTCAACGAAATCACACAAAATTGGTACCGTTTGAATCGTGACTCCAATCCCAACGCACATAAGTCAAGAAATTACAGATTTGATGAAATATTGATCAAGATTTTTAGGAAAACGTGGCCGGGTTCATAACAATGTTTTATTTGGTAGCTGGGAGTGCAATTAATAGGCATGGCCATCATTCTTTCTCTGCTGCAGCACCTGGTACAGTATAGGGAGCATTTTGCAAGTAATATATAATAATTTCACTCCATTTAATGCCTCTTACAAGTGGTTGAAGGACAGATTTCGGGATTTTCATTTTTCCCTCTCTTTCTCTTCTCATTTTTTCTATAAATTGGAGTGTTGGGCTCATTGTAAAGGAGAGAGTTTTTCAGATAGCAAAGCTCTGTCAAAATTGCTTTGTGAAGCCAATGTGCTGTAGGCCCTTGTAGTGGACTCCTTGCATGGTGATCTAGGCCCTTATCTTGTAATAGACTGAACTGTGCATATCATGAAGCAATAAAATATTAGTTTGTGGATGTATCTTCCCCTGCTGTGTTTTCTTGCATTCTTCTTGCCCCTTTAATCTTTCTACAAGAATATTGTGTCTATTATTATGTTCTTGCAGGGATCCATTATCATTGTGTATGCTTAGAATATTGTTGTGAATGCATTTTACTAGATTATGGAGAACTGTCATCACCTCTTCTAGTGTGTACTTTGCTTCTGTATTCCACACATTTGGAGACTACTCTCACACCCTCCTTTTCTGGTGTATCACCGCTTTAGTGTAGGCTTTCATTTTATGTATCCCTGGTCCCTTGGAAATTTAGATTAGAATAGTTAGCTTCCCTTGCATTAGAGTAGATTGTGGCAAGTAGTTTAGGAGTAAGAACCAACTTTCTCTGGAGGTCTATCTCAAGTAGCAAGTCCCACAACTTGGAGATAGTACCCATGTTATCCAATCACATTGGATGCTTAGAGTGATCAAACTAGAAATCTGATCAACATCCAGGGGGTGCTGTAATTCGGTGATAAACACTCTTTTAAGTTGCTTAACTACATTCATTGGCCCGAGTGGTTGTACTTTGGAGACATTGGTATTTGATTCTTTCAGCCACCAGATGGAAGCTACTTTGATTTTGAGTGGCTATTGGAGTCTCTTGTCTGGTTGCAGGAGGGGGGATGATGAACATCAAACGTTGTTTCCTTGCTTCTTTCATCCACCTTTTGGAGTGAGTGTTATAATCTGATTGTACCAGAGTAGAAGTAGATACTTCATTTGTGAATACAAATTATTCTCCTTCGACCCAAGATAAAAGCACATGTTCAGGCACAATCTTAGCTTCTCGTTCTATAGATATCCCTTGCATTTAAATGACAAAGGAAATGTTTTTAACTCTCGAGGAATGGTCAGGTAGGCCATTATTGACCTCATATCCTTCCACCACTCTTTTCTCTACTAATTTTTGTTGGAGATTCCCTTGGGGGAAATCTCCTGGCATATGAGGGGTATTGGAAGGGAAACATAGAGCATTGGGATTTTTCACCAATTATTTTGTCCTATAATCATTTCTCTCCTAATATTGGGTGGAAGTGTCTGGAGTTGTGTCGGGACTAGAAAATTTTGGTTAGAGGGCTCCTCCGGTGGTAGTGTCTGGGAATTTTGATGCTGTAAACGATAAGTAGATATACCCCCTTGGTACCCTTGATAATTTTTTCTTGGGTACGTTCCTTAATTTCTCTTAAGATTGATTATCTCATTAGAGAAACTCCTAAGGATATGTTTACTTCCTCCATCTCCACAAAAGAAGATGATGGTGCAACAACGGGGGTAACGACTCCTTGAGTGGAGGGGTAGTTGTATATGGATGTAGAAGTTTGGGTAGAGTTTGATGCCTATGCCTAAGGAAGGGGAGCTATCTCGAGATACACTGGAAAAGGGATCCTTAGGGGAAGCTTCCCAACATCTATCAAATTATTCTCAGCTTGGACAAAACAGGTCTTATGCTTGCGGCAAATAATCTCCCCTAATGATTGAATTGTGATGGAGATATTCAATTTTAGAGACTTTATATAAAAGATAATAGCCATACCTGTAGGTGGTACAGTGAAAACTGGAATCCTTTGCCATGTCGTATAGAATCTAGTATTAAAATTGGTCATAAGCTCTTGCGGACCTTTCTTGATGTTGATAAGATGTTGTAAGAGTGAATATATATCTCCCTTTTCATTGAATCTTCTAACAAATACATTTCCCAATTGATCCTAAGTACTAAAGGAGTTAGGGGTCAAAGATTTATACCATTCGAGAGTTTTTCCCTTAAAGGAGGTATCTAGTAATATCAAGGAAACATATTGCTTGATGATGTAATATATTGTGCAGATCTCTGCAACATCTTGAAGATGTTCCTTTGGGATCTTGAAGTCTTCACCATTGAATTTAGGAAGTGCCTTCAGTGCATTTTCTGGGATGGGATTCCATGTTACTGGATGTACTAGCAAGATGAGAGGAATTCATTGATTCCATGAGATGAACTATCTTGGAGGAGGAGCTGGTTGATAAGCCATTATGATAGGCCTAAGAAATCCAGTAGATTATAAGAAGGGCCTACCAGGTGGAGGTTTTGAAAGAGTTCGATTTGGAGGAGATGGAGATATTTGAATCTGTCTACCTCTACCTATTGATAGTTGCAGGTATTCAAATGTTCCTTCTTCTCTTGTTCTCGACTTTGTTTGAATATTTCTTATGAACTAGAGAGGATTAAATTGTCAATATTGTTGAGAATAGTAGATATGTTGAATAGAGTCACCATATGTGTTACTGTGGAGCCTCCAAAGGCTAGAAATTACTATGTCACACACCAAACCTAACAATATTTGAAGCTTAAGATTTCAATGCTTGTCCCACCGGGCATGTCAGGAAAACTATTGATGATTTTCTTTGCAGATGAATCACCAAAGTCATGGGAAATCTTAGAGATGTGGGACTTGGTTCCTAAGATAACCTCCAAATTTTATAGAAGTTGTCTCTTCTCTATTTTGTGTTGAGATAAGGGGTTCAAGAGAAAATAAAACATTAAGAAAATCCTATCTTGGGAGATGCGCCAAGACCTTTAAAAAGCACAAAGATAGATATCTAAATAACTACTAGATTAATTGAAGAACATTCAACATGATCAACTATTCTAGAGATATCTTGAACTATCAAAGGATGAATGATACTAAAATATGACCCTGTAAATGAGAATATTTATGTATAGATCTAAGGGTGTGTAACACAATAGATATTTAAAGATTCATCTAGAACTGAAAAAGTAACATGGAGAAATAAAGGACACATAATATTGTGAACTTGCAGGTGCACAGAACAAGAACTCTTACATATATAGAAAAGTAGTACATAAGGCCAAAATGGCATAGATTATAATGTTTCTTTACAAAAAATCCTTGCTAAGGCAAATGGACACAATAGACTAAACCTAAATCCCCATTCTTGTCCTTATGGAACTTCTATTCTTCTATCTTCTATCTATCTATTTTATTAAGGCACAAGAACATTCCTTTATAGACCCCACTGTGTTCAATGAAAAGTTGCAAAAGCCATGGATTTGGGGTAAGAATATCTACAAAAACCCTAAAGGCTTTTAGAAAGTTGATCAATGGACGATCTGATAAGAAATGAGCAAGGTTTTCTTCTTTGCATAAATTAATTTGAAGTAAACAAGCAAACTAAGTAAATGAAGCTAACCTCTATTCTTTGAAAGCTTGAAATAATGAACCTAAGAGGATATAAGCATTCAGTTATGTGTTTTAAAAGAAAGAGATCTCCCCATTAATCGCTTCAAGGCTAATGGCTCTTCCCTTTTACTCCATATTTTTGATATGAAATACAAAATCAAATGTTACTATCTCAATGGAAGGAAAATGAAATACAATCTAAAGCCTAAACATAATACTATAATTTGTGCCAGGAAGAAGAGAGAATTCTTAGAAAATGAGGGAGGGGGTCTATCCCTATTTATAGTTTTTATATTTGGGAAAATGGGAGTCTTTTTGGTGCATGTGGGAGTAATGTAAAGGGAGTCCAAAAAGTGCATTTAGCAAGTCTAAGTGAGGATTTGACTAGTGTTTAGAAGAGATTGACCATGGTTAAGACTAGCTAACCATGTTTAAAGGTAATTAATCTTACTGAGATAGGAGATTAGGGTTTCTGGAAGGGCTTATGGAAAGACTTAATAAATCCAATAAAGTGGATTGATACTCTAGGAAGATAATAGAAGAAAAATAGAAGGTAACAAGAAGATAATATTAGCCAAGAACAAAGTTATGATAACCTCTTTAATTAGTTTATAAGAGGAAATATGTCCAACAAGAGTGTCGTAAGAGGGGAGTTAGATAGGTCTAACTGACGAAGTGCCATGTCAATTTTGCAAGGGGAATGAATAGTTAGTACAATATTATAAATAATAATGCATTGATCAAACTACAGGTGTCTACATTTTCCCCTCTTTGAGGGTGATGTAAGCTATGTCACTCCAAAGAAAGTAGAAAAATACAAACGAGTAGAAAAAATTTGAAGGGGGTAGAAGAAAAATTAATAGGATGAAGGATGACGGATTCCCCCTTGAGTGTCGATGGGGTGATGAAGAAACTTGATCGGTGATTGAAAAATAAAACAATAGGAAGAAAAGTGTACAGAGAAGACGAGAAACAAGAAGAAAGGGGGATATTGAGCAATCCGTAAATCGATTGCTATTGATATATAATCATCATAATGTTTAGAATCCTCCTCATCGGTCCTTATTAAAATGTGAGCATGCGACGGAAGTGTAAAATGACATGAAAAGCCAAGATACAAACAATCCGTCTTGTGCTAAAAATTACCAACTCCATGTAACATACATGAATGCAATGCAATTCAAGAAAATAAACAATATCACCTAATATGGAAATAAGTACAATCACACACACCTAAAGCAACAATGTTTAATATAGTTGCACAAATATTTTTTTATCAAGATGTAGTCCCAAATGTTCTGATAAATGACAGGGGTGAAGAATGATGCCCCAAGCAATGTGTATATTATGCAAGGGGAAAGATGGAGGACATTTGGGTCTGAATGAAAAAGCAATGTGCACTAGGAAAACAGTACCATGCAGCTTGTTAGTGCCCCAGAGTACAGACGAAGTAAGCAGACCTAGCTTTTGTTGATGTTTTGTAGATCAAGATGATGCCGCGAGTCATTTGTTTTTAAAATATTTGAAAATATCAGCAAGATATGGGATGAGTGTCATGTAATAGACACATATTTCAGTTGTAGATGATTGGTTTTAACCAATTTTGTTGGTCATTTTTCGAAGTATTTCAATGTGTTTGATTTTTAAATGGTTTTATTAATTTTTTTTCTTTTTCTTTTTTGAATTTTTTGATCGGTCAGAAAGAATTTCAAAAGATCAAATATATTCTGAAAGTATGCATGCTAGAGGCGATAGTGGTAAGGCAAGGCTATCAAAGAGCCAAAATATATTCCCACAAGAAGAAATATGAGTCGGGAATAATTTATTTAAAATAAATTAATAAATACTCATCACGACGGGGAAAATAGATGAAAAATAGAGGAAAAGATGGGAAAAGGCACCCTGAAAGGTTCAGTAAACTACCTCAATGTGCAACGGAGAAGTAATCACGGGGTGGCACAAAGTGCCCCAGCGTGTGAAAAGTAGCAAGAATAATTATTTTCATACAAAAATAATTATCCACAGTGGATAGAAGAAGATTGGAACGATCACGACGGAGAAACCATGCCCCAGGGGCATCATCACGGGTTAATATACCCACCCGGGGTCAGTCAATCAAACCATGATCAATTCATTTCTACCCGAGTTTTTACGAATTTTTACCATGAGCGAGAGTGATAGCCCTGGCGTGAGATGGTGAGAATACCAAGTAGGACGAAACACGTGGATCGCATTTGAGAGTTCATGCGAGACCCAGCAGATGGACCCTACATGAGTGGCCTATCTCTCCTAGTTAATTACGCATTTAATACACTTTTTAGGGCTTTTCTAGGGGTAGGTAGCACTTATTATGATGTATAGTTGTATGTATCCATTGTTTTGATGATGCCTCTTGATGAAGGCTCGATTCTTTTTGATGCATGCCCGTTTTAGATGGCATATTATATCGATGATGTATATTTTGAGCACTGACCTTGACAGTTATACATGTATATATGGACAATTTGATTATACCATATTGTGCTTTATGCTTTGATTGAACATTTATGATGTATGATTGTCTCTTTCCTCTATGTATGTGACATACCTTAGATTTAGAGATGTAGATGTTTCATGCTTTTATATTGATCGATGTACCTGCAGATAGGCACCACAGATTTTTAAATGCAGGCATGAGATGTTTTTACTAGTTCATTATTCTAGTGCTTGGGATGATACTAGATGATATTGGTGTGTGGGGGGGCGATACATATTTGTGATTATGTGCAATCCCTCTTGCCCCCATTGATGCATATGATATGTGATGATTAGCTTAGCATACATACATGATGTAATACTTAACATTTTTGTATATATATGATGTAGTGAATGATGAGTAATTAGTGTAGATGAAATGATAGATGTAAGTTAGGTGATAACAAACAACTGTTGCAAAACACACAAGCTAAAGTTAACAAAACTAAGTGCAAATATACACATTCAAACAACACAACAAAATATAACTAAAAAAAACACATGCAAATGCTAATAAGAGATTAAAAAAAGGTACGGTAAGCTAAGCAAGTAAAATGAATTCTAATGACGATACATATAACAAGAAAAGAATCCTACAACAATGGGATTGACACAAGTATGAGAGTTCCTAAATGAATGCAATGGCCTTTTGATACACAATCAAATGGCACAACAAGATCTAATATAATGTAAGCAAATGAACCTATTCAAAGAAAAAACAATTCACTCTAGAGGATAAGGTACATCAAGACTATACAAACCAACAACTAAAAGTCAATTAAAGCACTACCTTGTTTTTTGACGGGACAACATTGATATATTTTCTAATGTTTTTGGGTTTATCTAAAAAGATAAGTTTTCATAGATACGATCTTCATTGTTGTCTAGGTTTCCCTAAGATAATGTTGTGAAATGAATGTAGCTTTATCCATGAAAAGAGAAATTTTCTAGATGTTTAGGTTTTTGTGTATCTTTTTTCTGAATGTTTTTGTATTTGGGTCCAAGAGTCATGTTCTGAAAGCAATGTACAAGAACAAAGAAGCGTGGATGCCCCCGCAGCGTGATGTGGGAATATACAAAAGGTATGAAATGCCACGCGTGAGGTATAGTATGAGAAGGTGGGGCAATTGGTGTAAGTACGCTCAATGTTAGATGGGAATATATAAAGGTAATGTCCTTCATGTAGATATAAGAGAAAAGGGCAAACTAGATCATGGTACGACAAAGGTAGCTCAAGTAGGGTTCCTTAGACCTAGCAAAGATAGTCATATCTAGGGAAGTGGTGATGATTACCCATCCTGTCGTAAGAGTAAATTACATAGTGGTGAATATTCCTTGAGCCCTCTCAAAAACTGATAATTCATTCAAAGCACCTGCCCACTGATGTTCCACAATTGCGTGATTTTCACATGTGGAATGACCTACTTTTTCTTTACTATTTTCTCATAGTTTCCATTTTTTTGGCTTAGGTTTTCTCTATTTTTTTTTCTACATTTTTAGTTCTTATAGCAAAGTGATATTCTCATCATATCCTAAGGTGTAGAATCATTTGAGGTGCATGGAATTAATAGGTTCTGGAAGCTCTTCACCATCTGAATATGAAGTTTTATAGGCTTCTGATCCATATTTTGCAATCACTACATAAGGGGCTCAGCAAGTTAAGCTCGAACTTTACATCTATCTCAGTATTTGATGGTGCTCTTCTGATTCTCTTTGAGAAATAGATCTCCTACATCAAATTCCTGATGAATGATGTGTTTTTTGTACGAGCCCTGGTGTAGGCTGTTACTGATAGACTTTTAGAGTGATTGATAGCTCTAGATACGCTTTTCATCTAATAGTTCTAACAGCTGCTAAGCACGAGCAACTCTGTAGTCCTCGTCTTTATGCAAGATAGTATGCTAGAGAGATATTCTTCAGGGAGGGAAGCTCCACTTCCATAGGTATGATGGCTTCAGTGCCATAGAGCAAGTGAATATGGGGTCACACCAGTAAGAGTGCAGATGGAGGTACGATAGGCGTATTTAGGGTAGGATAGTATCTGTAGATGCCAATTACGAGCTGGTTTTACTGACCATTTTCTCCATAATCCGTACAAGGGTTTTATTAGTGGCTTCAAGTCATGTCCATTACCTTGAGGGTAATAGGGGTAGACCACTTGAGTTGGATATGGAAGCATTGACATAAGGTTTTGAACTGTTTTATTTTTGAAGTTGATTTACCATTATCTGTGATAATGGCCGATGGGATCCTGTAACGGCATATGAGATGGTTTATGATGAATTTTGAGATCATATGCACCGGTGACATAGGTAAGAGGGATAGCCTCTACCCATTTGGAAAAGTATTCGGTGGTAGTGATGATGTGAGTATGACCATCTGAAGAAGAAGAATGGAGCTTCCCTATGAGATCCATAGCCCCATTTAGAGAATTGGCCAAGGCGTTGCAATAGGTTGTAAGGCCTGTGCTGGAGCATGTATTAAGTTCCCATACTTTTGGCATAGTTCACACTTCTTTACGAAGTTGCAATAATCAGATTCCATGGTAGGCCAATAATAGCCTACCATCAATAACTTCTTAGCTAAGACCATGCCACTAGTATGTGCTCCACAAATACCACCATGCACTTCTTTAATGGTGTGGATAGAATCAGCAACATCCAAACAGCGAAGTAGATTCCCGTCATAGCCATGATGATAAAGGGTGCCTCCTAGGAGGGTATAACGGGATATGTGGTGAATAAGGGCTTTCTTTTCAGAATGGGTGATGTCTGGTGGGAAGAATGCCATCTTGTAGGTATTGAAAGATAGGTTCATACCAAGGGGGATAAAGGACCAACAACTTCACATGCCAAACATGACTCTGGCATATCATATGCAGGCACTTGTAAATTCTCTACGAAGAAAGGCATCTTACTTTCTTCAGGTGCTATGCGTAAGAGAGACCCAATAGTAGCCATAACATCTGTAGATCTATTATGTGACCTTGGCTTTTGCTCAAATAAGACCTTTGTGAAATATTCCTTCAAGGTTTCAACCATCTTTTTATATGGAATAAGCTTCTCATCTTTAACCTTGTAGTCATCATTAACCTGTTTTATGATAAGTTGAGAGTCCCTAATGACTCGCAGTTGTCTGATGTTCCATGTAGTAGCTAGCTTGAGGCCAACGATGAGTGCTTTGTACTCTGCAATGTTATTTGTGCATGGGAATCCCAACCAAAATGCTCGTGGTATGACATCGTTCCAGTTGGAGTGATGAGGACCACTCCTACTCCAGATCCATGGAAGGTGAAAGATCCATCAAAATGGACCTGCCATTCTACAGATTCTTCAATATACATCATAGATGCATCTAGTAAATCTAAGCACAAAGGTTCCATTCCTGGGAGAGGAGCTTCTGCCAACTGATCAGCCAGTACCTGTCCTTTTAAAGACTTCTGATTCACAAACTCGATATCAAATTCACTCAGGAGAATGATCTAATTAGCCATTCAGCCTGTGAGGGCGGGTTTGGATAAAAGGTACTTGAGAGGGTCAACTTTGGATATGAGTTTGGTTTTATTATTTAGGAGATAATGGTGAAGCTTTTGGAATGTGAAGACAACTGCCAAGCAGGCCTTTTCTATTTGGGGGTAATTCAACTCGTACGTGATCAAGGTGCGATTGAGATATTAAAATGATCTCTTTTATGGTCTAAATTATATTGGGCAAGTAATGCACCAATAGAAAACTGGGTAGAGGAAATGTATAAGAGGAGAGGTTCATGTGGGGTAGGTGGCATGAGTATAGGTGGGCTGGCCAAGTACTACTTGTGTAGCTTAAAGGCCTTCTGACAGTCAGGTCCCCAATTGAATGTGACATCTTTCTTGAGCAAATGGGTAAAGGGGTGGCACTTATCTGCAAGTTATGAAATGAAGCGATGAAATTATTGAATTTTCCCTTGTAGACTCCTTAATTGCTTGAGAGTGGTAGGTGATGGCATTTCCGTGATGGTCCTAACATTTGCGGTGTCCACTTCAATCCCTCTTTGTGAAACAATGAATCTTATGAGCTTTCCTAATAGAACACCGAAGACACATGTCTTAGGGTTCAAGCGAACCTTATAGTCTCATAGACGCTGAAAAATACGCCTCAATACTCCAAGGTGTTCTCTTCTACTCTTGGATTTTGTTAGGATGTCATCAACATAGTCCTCCATGATGTCACTTATCATATCATGAAATATAATTGTCATGGCCCACTAATAAGTAGCCCCGACTTTCTTGAGCCCAAAAGGCATGAATTTTTAGCAAAATGTCCCCTAAGGGGTGATGAATGATATCTTATACTGATCTTCTTCCGTAATTTGTATCTGGTTATAACCTAAAAAGCCATCCATTAAGGACAACATTTCATAACCAGCTATGGAATCAAGTATCATGTCAATGTTAGGTAGGGGAAAATCATCTTTTGGACATGCTTTGTTAATGTCATGGAAATCAGTGTAGATCCTTATGCCAATAGGATTTTTCTGTACTGGGACTATGTTAGAGATCCATTTTGACTAGTCAATAGGTTTAATAAAATCAGTAGCTAACAAATTTTCCAATTCTTCTTTGACAAGGAGCGCCACCTTAAGATGCATCTTTCTCAACTTTTGCTTGACTGGTTTGACATATGGGTACACAACAAGGTTGTGCACAACTAGCTCTGGGTCCAAACTAGGCATATCCACATATGTCCATGCGAATATGTCTATGTATTCTTTTAAGACCTCTACAAAGATATTTTGTTCCTGAGCTGAGAGTGAAGCTCCCAACTTTATTGTTTTAGGCTGCCCCTCTAAGCTAATGTTGACATTGATTGTTTCCTCAATAAGCAATTTAGAAGCATCTTCCATTCTTGTAGGATCATGGGGAAGAGTAAGATCGACCTCCTATGGTAGTTCATGATCATCTTTAAATGGATAAATCACTTGATCTTTAGACTCTTCATTATATTTGTCTACGAGTTTATCAAAGAGTTTATCATTATGAGATTTCCATTTATCCTTTTTTCCAGGTTTCTCAGAGGTGGTTGTACTTTTATTTACAGATTTCTTATTCAACCATCCACACATATCTGCTTCTTCCCTGAAGTAGGCACATGTGTCTAGTTGAATCTTAAATCCTTTCTTGTGGTCCCCACCTGGGATAAAATCCTTGAGTCCAATAAACTCTGCAAATGTCTTGTCATTTTCAAAGAAATCCAGGGGCATGTGAAGTTTTTGATCCCAATCTATGAGTTCAGGATATACAGGGCCTACTTGATATTTGTTTAAGGGGATGGATTCAGATAAGGTAAGGACTGACGAATTTGGGAATAGGTTCATGGAGGCAAGATCCTCCTAGAGGCTACATTGGGAATTTGCATTGCTATCAGAATGAGATGAAATGCCCTCATGTTCAGAAGAGGTGGCATCATTCTTAGAAGGTAGAGCATTATGAGGCCTTATCCTAAGCCCATGTTTATCAGACTTAAAACGAGGGATGGGAATAGGCTCTAACCGGCCTTATGCATTAATACCACATCCAAACCCGCTATAGCCCATGTCAAACATCATGCGGGGACCTTTGATGTAATGAGGTGCTTGATTACATGAATCCATGGTGCCTTCTGGCACTCTATTAGTAGGATATTCTAACATTTCCTCCTCAGATAGGAGACCACTACAGAAATTTTTTTCCAACGGTTTAGGACATTGCTCGCGAGTTCTCTTGAACTAAAAATAAGGCTTACCCCTTGTCCTAGGGGATAATGATAAGTCTGATATCAACATAGCTTATTCAAGAGTGAATGGCTTATTTGGGCCATATTTTTCCAATGTTGCCTACCATGAAGCAAAAGGGTTAACCAATGAAGGAAATTCTTGATTATAAGGCATGAGGGACTCTAAATCTATATGTCTTTTCATAGATTCTATTTATAGGGGGAAAACTACATCTACAGAAGGACACTTATAAGTTGTACGAGAAAAACTATGCAATTCCCTAAAATGTGTGAATGGTTTCGGGTCGCCCATAATAGTAACCACCTGACCCTTATGAAATTACTTGATGCACTGATGAAAGGTTAATGGAACAGCTCATATGGCATGGATCCATGGGTGCCCCAGGAGCATGTGGTATGGAAGGTTCAAGTCAAGGACATGGAAAGTTGTGTCATGACACATTAGGCCTACCTCCATGGGAACCACTATAGTCCCCGCTGATTCTCTTTCTTCATTTTCATAAGTCGTGATTGTGATAGTCTTAGCTCCCAGCTCTGTTTTTGAATGGCCTAGCTACTTAACCAACTTTAGAGTGCAAATATTTAGACCAGATCCCACGTCTACAAGTACTCTCTTGATTTTCTGACGGGTAACCACCACTTCGAGATACAAGGGTAAGTTATGTTCCAAGTTGTTATGTGGGATTGCGATATGATCAAAATTAATATGATCATTGGAGTCTAGGCACGCAATCATGGCTTGAAGGTTTGTAGGGTCTACCTCTGTTGATACCCCTAAATTTTATAAAGTCTTGTACAATATGCTCTTATGGGCATTGGAAATTTTAAGGAGATCAAGAATAGATATCCTAGTAGGTGTTTTCTCTAACTACTCTATTAAATTATACTGACCTTCCTGAGGGATAGGCACAATATCTGGTATGACTAAACAGACACATCTTGTCCCTACTGCTCAGCTCTTTTCTAAGATCCGGATGGTGTTGATCTGTTCATTAGATGAGATAATACATCCAATGAGGGAATCATAAGGATTATCATTTGTAGGATAAACATAGGCAACAGTCCTATAGTCATTAGAGGTTTTCCCTTGATCTAGTTTCCTTTTCTTTTTATCCACATGGTTAGGAAAATTTTCCTTGTAAATACCCATCTTTTCATTTGGACCTTTCTTGGACTCAGGGGGAGAATCCACAACGATCTTTCCTTCCTCAATGAGGTCCTGTTTATAGTGGCATAGTTTGAAACACCTATTAGTTTTGTGTCCTTTATCATGGTGGAAGTCACAATATTCATGATCTTTGAACCAAACCATTTTGGAGCATCCTCTGGGTATGGTACCATTGTAGTTGGATATTCCACCATTTTTACATCATCCAATTGTTTTAGGATGGTAGATAAGGACTCCGTTAAGGATTTAAATGTACATTTTATAGGTGCTTTAGGACGAGGTCCTTGTGAAAGCTTTAAAAGTGGTCATGTCTGTAGGTCCTGGACTCTTTTAGAGTCTGTAATACCATCACCAACAACATGCTTATTCTTATTGAAGAATTTAGGTTTGTCTCAATTTGACCGCCTTTCTCTATAACTTCTTCAAAGTTTGAGCCACAATGCATTTGTAAGTGAAAGGCTATTTCAAGGTTTAAGTTAGGAACAAAAATGCTCACTAACTGTTTTTCTGGTAATGAACAAGGAAAATGACTAGCTAAGCCGTGGCATCCTTGTAAAAACCCTGTAAATGTCTCATTGGGTTTTTGTTTTGTATTGCATAAATCATTCATTTTGATGTCACTTTCCATATTATAGGAATAATGTCTTTCAAATTTCTCTGCTAATGTAGGCCACGTTGTAATGGAGCTTTTAAGTATGATATAGAACCATTCCAATCCCATGGCTCCTAGGCTGTAAGGAAAAAGTCATATTAAGAAATTATCGCTATATGTGACCTCTTGACAAGCCATGTAAAAGTATTTTATATGATCAGGAGGATCACTTTTGCACTTATACTTATCAAACTTAGGAACGGTAAAGTGTTTTAGGAAAGGTTCTTGTAACATGTCCTTATCAAAGGGGTAAGGGCATAGTTCTTCATACGAATATTTCTTATATTGGCCTACATTTCCCTTTTGTAATGTAGTAAGAGTATCTTTCATAGATTGTAACTCTTTCTGAATGAGTTGCTCCTTAGTAGGTGACATTGGTCTTTGTACCTGAGTCACTTTAAAGGTATAGTCTATGTGTGGATCAAATTGAAACTCACTAAGTTTGTTTTTGTCTTTGTCTTTGTATATGTTTCTTCTTGAAGATCCTAGGTTTGCTAGTTTTTGGCTCAACTTCAAGATCTATTTTTGGAGGATCTCCTCCTCAACCAGGGGGTCCTCTTCTTCATCAAATTTCGGAGGAGGGGAAGCTTTATGCTCAATTTTCACTTTATGGGAGTATTTATAGTGAGGTTTTCGTGACGGTTCTCCATTGACAACGGCCTTATGTTTCCCAGAAGTGGAAGTGTATCCCACATCAAAAGGGTTATCCATGTCTAAGAGAGATCTTTTCTCTCCTTGTTTAGGGTTAATGACCTTTTTTCTTCTTCACGCTCTTGCGGAATTTTAGCTCCTAATGCTAAGACTCTTGTGAGTACTTGATCTCTATTATAATATAGGAGTTCATCAAATCTATTTAGGTCTAACCTCAGTTGTTCTTCGAAAGAGTCTGAATCTTCTCCGCTATGATAAATTAATAGCTTTGTATCTTTGACTTAAGAAAGGAGAGGTGCTAAATTGTTTCCACTAAATGGGAAGGTTTCGAAAGGGTTTTCTCCTATGTCATGCTCATTTTATTTGTTGTCATTTTTATGATTTTAGGTATTACTAGCAGACATTTGTATGCAACTAGCAAGACCCCTAAGTGTATGGTTTTTGCAAGCCACTCAAGGTGATGTTTGAACTATACTACAGTATATCCTAGATGTAGTGTTATGTAGTCATTTTTATCAAGGAACACTCATATGCACACCTAAATGTAATGATTATCCAATTTTTTATTACCAAGCTTATGCCCTAAAATAGATAGTGACAATACCATTTCAATACATAGGTCAAGTTAGAATTCTAAAAAGGCCTAAGTACTGACGTGATGTTGATGTAGTCCCTCGACAAGGTATACTTAAAACTA
The DNA here is from genome assembly GCA_019776745.2 of Taxus chinensis. NCBI lineage: Eukaryota > Viridiplantae > Streptophyta > Pinopsida > Cupressales > Taxaceae > Taxus > Taxus chinensis. Next base: position 85,421,852 of record CM034150.1, on the reverse strand, counting down.
GTTTGAATGTCGATGAAAGCCAAACCTTCTCAAAAATGGAAGTTGTAAATAGATATAGCGTAACAATGTCACCGTGATACATTAACTGAGAAAGCAAGGTGTTAGTACCATGAAAACCTTATTACGATACATATAATGTTAGCAAATTCCATGTTTGGAGCATGGATTAGCTTTGATTTCTTCTTCTATTAACTCTTCTTCTTTGCCCATAGCTATGCACTCCATTATATATGAGATGCATAGTAACAACTCTCATAACAATGTCTTTGTCTTGACTTGCAACCTTCTCAACAATATTTGGTTGCATATGAAACCAATCTACCTGAATGGTTTCAACCATTAATAATAATATTGATAGTAAAATAATATCTCATTGTTTTATTATCTAACTTACTAACTTACTAATTTACTAATTACCATATAGTAAATACTATTTACTATATGTAATATTACATTCACATTATAATAATATTATCCATGATAATATTATATTCATCATATCTAATTTTCACACTATAAAATATCTCTAACACACCCCCTTAGTGTGAATATGGGTAAAGAGCTCCTAGAAACATCGAACTTGTTAGAGTAGCCGTTGCTACTGGATCTTGTTGTCTGGATCTTGCTGCTAATGATCATCCTTGTCATATGAACATCTTCATCAAATGATCACCTTCTAACGAAGTACCTTCCACCAAAGTATGGTAGTCAGAGGACCGTATGATAGTCAGAGGACCGTACTTAGATGCTTTTCCCCTATAAGCTGAGTCAAGCAGTTTGCTTCTTCCACGCCAAATAGACACTCAAGAATTGTTGTTCATCTATGTGAACACATTAAAATCAAAACAAGAAAATAGTTTCACCCCTATAAACACACCACACAACTGAAATAGAACATCACCACATCTATCTGTGACCCCGTCGTTGGTGAATGATGAGAGGACACTGATTATCCTCCTTCCTCCAACAAGAGAAGAGTCTACCATAGGTAATCCTTGTCACTAGGATAGGAAAGTTATTCATTAGTTGAGTAGGCTTCCCAATTAGTTTCTACTTCAGCTAGAAGGGCTCTCTGATCCTTCATGTTCCACTTCTCCAATTCATTTCCTCAAGTGGGTGGAGTTGAATTCGGTTTCACCACACCCCATAGATCCTTCTCTATGAGATGCAACTACATCTGTAGCTACCAGGTGTGAAAGTCACGGCCTTCAAATTTATCTATTAGGTTTAGATTAGTCCTTTCCATATTCTTCAAGTACTATTAACCAAAATACTGAAATATTCTTGTAATAAATATTTCTTTTCAATAATAGTACAACAAATATACTATCAATGATATAAGTATTTCTATGTACTATTTTTTTCACAAAATTGTTCACGCGACTTAAACCAAATATGATATAGATAAAAACTAAAACGTTGTGTGTATTTTCACTACCTTTCCAACAAAAAACATATCACCTCAATCTGACATTTTATGCAAAAGTTATGTCCATTTTACTGAACACAACTTGGAAGCTTTTTCCTGACGGATTTCTTAAACTGATATAAATAATGTTAAGATAAATTTGAAATATAAACATTAATATTGCATTACCAGACACTAGCATACGTTTGTATGTAGCTAGTGTGGTCCCTAAGTGTAGGATTTCTGTAAGCCGCTCAAGGTGATGTTTGAACTATACCAACAGTGTATCCTAGATTGCAGCATGGATTATGCTATTAATTTCTTATTCAAGGAACACTTCATATTTGCCCATAACTATGCACTGAAATTATCACTCATGAGATTTGCATAGTTAAAACGCCTATGCCCTAAAAATGTCTTTGTCTTTAGCTGACAAGGATGTACTCAACAATATAGGTTGCGTTAGAATTCTAACAAGGCCTAAGTACTGACGTGAATGGTTGTCGTAGTCCCTTAATAATAAGGTATTGACTAATATAAAATAGTATCTAAATGTTTTATGATCTAAGCTTGCTAACCTTACTGAATTTTACTAATTACCATAGTCGCGAATACTATATAGCGTATTTACTATATGTCACCGTGATTACATTAACCAAGATAAGCAAGGTGTTAGTATTCATTATGATCTAACCTTCACACTATACAATATCTCTAACATATAAGGTGTTATCGACACTTTTCAAAAAGACTTAGATTGACGTCGAAACTGAAACCAAGTGATATGTATAACAAAGGAGTTTTTAATCATGTGAGCAGTGTAACCGCGTAATAAAGGGATTTATACCATTTTCTAAAAAAATGAGAATACCATGTAAGTACCAAGATTGTGCGTCTAGGATACAAATAAAACTATCAACTCAGGAAGAGATTAAAGATGAACTAGAATCACAATGGTGAAGATGATCTTGAAATCAAGATGGAAGGAATTTTACCAAAGATACGAAAATCGTACCTATGTACTTTAGACGTTTAACAACCCAACCACAAACATGGATGGGCGTAAATGAAGAAAAAGTGGCGAGCACTATCTCTGATAAAAATGCGCAATGTATGCACCTTTCTCACCCCGAACAATGGGTGGTGAGAACGCAAGGGTATAGATCAAAAGATGAAAATAAACCAAGTAACACTTGGGTAGAGCTTTGCCTCGTCTGAAGACAAGGACAAAAACTAAGCAAAAAATGGGACTTAGTTTAGTTTCATGATTTAAAACACTTTGATCAAACTAACAAGGTTTCTTTTCCTTGTCCAAAAGAATAAGGTTCAGATCCCGAATGAGTTGTCACTTCATGATGGCCTGACGCAACAATGAACTAGTAAAGTGGGCTCCAAGATAGAATGGCCTCCTTAATAAGTTCTCTCAACTAGGTGTTACAAAGTTGTCTAAGAGAGGGGTGTGATTTACCCAAATAGTCCCCTTGACTATCTTGGGAGTATCTTGGCTTTGCTTTACCCCTTTCGAGCACAGTGGGAAACTTAAATGCGGGCCCACGGTGTAATTTTATTAGGGTCACGATACGGACAACCGGTAACTCTAACTCACAAGGCGTACTAGTAAACTGGGTAAGCGGAGTGATTCCTATTTCATCCACAAGGTTACACAACGGTGGACTAATTTAGAATTCCTGGTAACACCCCCATTATTATAGCTTAAGGTATTATACTGAAGGGGTTATGTTCCAGTTGAGCAGATAGGGACGTACCCTTTTCCAAAACCTATAATATAATGTTCTGAATATGGTGTGTTTTTAAGTAGCACACCATTTGGCAACCTGTAAGAACACGTGTATTCTAAGTTTTGTAATTTTTCTGTCTTTCTTCTACAAGCGTTGGGTCCTGTAGACAACAAGATTTAGTAATTTCCCAATTTATAGATTGATGTAAAAATATAATTTTGACACTTTGCTTTTGATTCCTAAGGTCGCCAAAAAGCACGAAGGAAGAGCATACGCAATGTGGAAACCCACACTAAAACAATATATGGAAAATACCTTAAGTGTTTTGTAGAAGGAAACTCTTTTTAGCCAACTTTGAATTTTAATCCATTTTAAAGTTAAATTGAAGTGTTTTGGAAGCAAAATAGAAGGTTTTTGAAACATTTTTGATTCCCAAGATCACCTAAAAGGTGCGAGGGAAGAGCATACACGTTTCAAAGAACCCCTAAAAATGAAAAAAGTGAACACTCAACTAAGTTAGCACAAAAATATGATGGAAAAGAAACCTGTAAATCACTATTAGTGTCACAAAACCTTTCAAAGTGTTAGAATGGTCAAGAAAACAACTTTTCAAACTTTAAGACATGTTAAAAATGACTATTTACCTAATAATGTAAACCATAATTTTTCTATAAGTGAAAATTCTAATTTTATGATTCCATTATGTAGTTCTCTTCAATACCTTTCCAATGCAATAAAAATGGAGTCATTTCGAGCTCGGGAGAAAATGTTATGGCCTCTGAAAGATTGGTGGTGGATGTAGTGCTAAGGTTTGGGCGTGTGCACCATAGTTAGTGCATGTGCACCACAATTAGTGTACCAGCACCACAGTTAGTGTACCTACACCAATTAGTGTACCTAAGTCAGAGTTAGTGTACCTACGCCATAATTAGTGTACCTATACCACAATTAGTGTACCTACGCCATAGTTAGTGTACCTACACCACAATTAGTGTACATGCACCACAGTTAGTGTACCTGCACCACAGTTACTGTACCTACACACCTCTATCAAAAAATGACAATCAGAAGGTGCCTGCATGCATAGAATGGTATGTGCGCTCCCTTTCCTGTATGTGGCTAAAAAACATGGGATTTTTCAAAATAAATCTTGAAAAAAGTCAATTTTTTGTTAATTTGGTTCAATTTTGGCAGCACTTCACCTCCTTTGATCCTACAAAGAGTATAAAAACAAGAAAATCCTAGCTAAACTAGTTAAGAAAGCTAATTTTTAGCCATTAATACAAAAATCTTAGTGAAATCAAAAACTTGAACTAATCTAAAAAAACTTTGAAAAACTAATCTAAAAAGCTTGAAACTATCCTAGAAAGATTAAAACTAAGAAATAATTAGAAACTAAAACAAAAAGCTTCAAAGTGACTCCTTTAATGGAGGATGGACTAAGTGTCCCACCGAGCGTGCCAAATGTGTTCAATGAAAAGTTGCAAAAGCCATGGATTTAGGGTAAGAATCTCTAAAGAAACCCCAAAGGTTTTTAGAAAGTTGATCAATGGGCCATCTGATAAGAAATGAGCAAGGTTTTCTTTTTTGCATACATTAATTTGAAGTAAACAAGTAAACCAAGAAAATGAAACTAACCTCTATTCTTCGAAATCTTGAAATAATGAACCTAAGAGGATCTAAGCATTCAGTTATGTGTTTAAGAGAAAGAGATCTCCCCATTAATGGCTTCAAGGCCAACGGATCTTCCCTTTTACTCCATATTGGTGCTATAAAATACAAAAGCAAATGCTACTAGTTCAATAGAAGAAAATGAAATACAATCTAAAGCCTAAACAAAATACTATAATCTATGCTAGGAAGAAGAGAGAATTCTTAGAAATGAGGGAGGGGGTCTAACCCTATTTATAGTTTTCCATTTGAGAAATGGGAGGCTTTTTGGTGCATGTGGGACTAAAAAGGGAGTCAACAAGCTAATTAGTAAGTCAAAGTAGGATTTGACTAGGTTTAGGGTAATTAACCTATCTTAGACTAATTAATCTCATTTAGAGATGAATTAGGGTTTTGGAAGGGTTCTCAAAGGTCTAATCAATCCAATGAAATGGATTGATAGTCCAGGGAGCTAATAGAAGCAAAATAGAAGGGAACAAGAAGCTAATGTAGTCATAATGAGGCTATGACAACCTGTTTAAGTGGTTTACAAGAGGAAATACGACCAAAAAGATGTTGTAAGAAGGGAGTTAGATAGGTCTAACTGGTGGTGTGCCATCAATTTGCAAGGGGAAGAATAGGTAGTGCAATATTAGGAATAATAGTGCATTGACCAAACTATAGTTGTCTACACCCGTGACTCTTACTTCAACATGTTTCCATTAATATTTCCACCACCCGCATTTTGTTCTTACCTACTAGATCTTCAAACTTTGGAGAAGATCTCAACTGTATGTTTTGGGACTTGAGATTGCATTCAATCTGTCGAACCTCGAGCCCCTTGCTTATTTGATTAGTCATTTCGACATTGGTAGCTTCTTCACTTGACACGTGGATGCCTCATGCTTATCTGGGACCTTTCCATTTCTATCTCATCTTAAACCTATGCCTAGATGACACGTGGAGGCCTACGTGCCCCTCCTCTTTATCTTTGACTTTTCAACCTGCCTAGGGCTGCTGAGCCGCACTTTAGCCACGTGGAGGATCCTTACTTCTTGAAGACTCATGATGCTTTGTGCCTTCTCCAAAGTATGCCGAAGGGACACATGGATACCTTCCATGTGTAGTTCCATACTTAGGAAAAAAAGTCCTGACAAAATATAAAACAAATCCAAAAGCAATACGGGGTCGAGGCAACAAAAGGTAACATAATGCAAGACCCCTACAACAATGTAGAAATCCTTCTATAGGTCCACCATATGAACCAAAAAAACATGATAACGAAGGACTAACTAAAAAAAATTCCAATAATAAGGACAAATCTAATGCTTCATCCTCTAATCCCAATAAATCCTTGCTTGATCAAATCAATGCAATGACGAAACAATTGGATCTTCTATCCTCTACACCCACTAACAATGATACCAAAGATATCGAACACAAGAAGAAAAGTGACGATACTTACAAAACTAATTGCACAACTGATAATGAGAACAACAATTATAAGAATGATAAATCACCATTCATCCCACAAAACAATTCACCATTTTCTCAAGAGTGGCAAATGATGAAGGACACTATCTCAGGCATGCAAAAACAACCAAAACAATTCAATTTTGATGAATTGTGTTGATACCCTTTCAACTTGGAAATCTTATACATATCATTCCCACACTCTTTTGAGACACCCAAATTAGAAAAATACAAGGGAAAAACTATCCTAGAGAGCATGTCAAGGAATTTTTCATGGCATGTAGAGAGGTGGCTTATAATGATATCTTCCTATAACACCTTTTTCCTAATATTCTAGGAGGACAAGCTTTGGAATGGTTCTTACACCTTCCAAAGGGATCTATATATACCTTTGCGGACCTCTTTGAGAAGTTCGTTAAACATTTTTATTTCAATCTTGACTCTAAGGTCACAATGATGGATTTGTGTAATGCTAAACAACAACAAAATGAGAGCTTTGCACAAGTTTTTACAATGATGGAAAGGAGTCACAAGTCGTTTCCCAGGTTCAATCCCAAAAAAAAAGATGGTTAGCATCTTCGCCCCTAACCTTAATGACGAGTTGTCCTTTCACATGCATATGCACTTCCATCAACAGTTGTGAGGAAGTTATCGAAAAGGGAACTCAAGTCGAAAAATACCTCATTTCTAAAGGCTTGATCAAGCCTCATTATAAAGACAATGGGCATAATCATCACAACAATAACAACAACCCTATAACTTCTCACGATAAGCCTAAGTACATCAACACCAACTGTAATATTTTCAATTATAGTGTCACAGATAATCAAAACATGCATAAGTTATAGAATAACCAATTAAAATAGATTAATTCTAAACCATCTGTCACCATTCCAAAATGAGAATTTTTTTCTCCTCCTCGTGATTACAACCAAAGACAATATGTCTTTGGGGGAATATCTTTCAAGCATCTTGAAACAAATGGAAAGTGATAATATGGTTACTTATCCTATTACACAACCCTTCCCTGAAGGTGAACCTAATCCAGGTTTGTATAGACGAAACACATATTGTGATTTTCATCGCATTGATGGTCATCAAATGGAAAAATACAAACAATTTCACAACTACATACAATCCCTCATTGACGACAAAGACATAGTGGCTAGAGGCCTACCACCTAACCATGATACAAAGGGAAAAGCTCACAAACATGGTGAATCCTCAAGCAACATTGATTATAAATCCATCATATCTTGTAGTAATGACACCACTCCATGTAGTGTTGAATGCCAGTTTACACCTCTCAGAGAAAGTCTATCTAGTGCCTTTCAATAATTAACAATGACTAACATGATTGAATATCCACATACAAGACCCTTTTCTAATGGGTAACCAAATCTTGTTCTATATAATGCATCAACATATTATGAATACCATCACATGCATGGCCATTCTACTGATAATTGTACACCTCTTTGTCATTATGTTGAAGACTTAATTGATGACGAAACCATTTCTATAGCGCTTGACAAATAAGCTCTCGCGATTTATGACACGTCAACTTCTAGAACTTAAAATGAATAATTGAACATTGTCCCAACTTCTGTACATAATGACATTCAAAGAAATCACGATGAAGGTCAAGTATCTATCCCTTCTAACCAAACATCTTCTTTTCCACATTTTCTTCCTTTCAGCCAAACATACATTAAACCTATTTCAGAAAACCATCTTCTAACACCTAACAAGAGCTTGAAATTTCCCCAAAACTCTCTTTCAACCATTTCCATAACTGTACCCACTACAGAAGAGGGTCCATGATCAAGCATCATTAAGATTGATTCTATTCTTTCCATTTCCTCTCCTACGCCTAACATCTCTAGTGTTGTTGTCGAAACACAACCATAATAAACTTGGACACTTGTGAAAACACAACCTTCCATGTACATTACACCTCAAATTATCAATCTTGTAGGTATCTCATCAATGATGATTCCTACATGTCAAGGAATCTACATGAGTACACTCTTCGCAGTGTGTATACCCAGGAATATCCTTATACAACCTTTTCACACTTTAATTGTAAATATTTCACCAAATAAACTAATTCACAACCTAGAAGGAGAAACATTGAATATATCCTCTTTATGGCTTACAAGGGACCTCGGGTGTACATATAGAGATCAATCCTTCTCTCTTCATACTCTTTCACTCGTATATGAATATGAATCTCAACATATTCCTCGAATCGATAATATCCCTCTAACATCACATAGGTCTTTTGATCTCATCGTAGACTTATCTAATCACACATATTTTGACTTGGATCCCATCTAACCAAGTTGAGAATTGCAGGACTTATCAAATTTTTGGATTTCCTCCTTTGACTCGGATCTTGTCTACCCAAGTCTCGTATTTCAGGACTTATTGAATTTTTGATTCCCCCTCTTGACTTGGATCTTGTCCACGCAAGTCTTGTATTTTAGGACCATTCAAATTTAATAAACATGGACCTCTTTCGCACGAGTCAATAAGAAAACGTTGTTCCCCTCCCATAGGTTATTTCCCTACCCCAAAGTAATCCACAACCTGATTTCTGTAATGTGTAATGTAACTTTCGTTCCTGCATAGAATCCTTGCTTCCTTATGCAGTTTGATCCATCTGTAATGAATCATACCTAGGAATGCAAACCATTCCTAGACCCGCTAGCCCCATTTGTTACAGGTGCTCCTACGAAAGAAAGGGCCACCACTTCTCTACCTAGGACAATATGGACCTTGGGCCACAACCTAAACAACTGGCTATTTTATCCCAAGTTGAGGAAATGTTAATTGCCAGAGTTTCCCCACTGTTATAGGTCACCCATGCTTGTGGAGGAAAATACATGTATATTGGCCATACCATAATCTTCCCACAAGACATTACATCCATACTACGTTTCCTACCCCATTGGCCAGAAAACCTAGATATCCTAATACTTAAAAGGTTTAAAGCATATGGCAAATCATATGAGTGCTTAGTCAGTAGAGACCACATCTGAAATGCACTTTCCTACAAATTTGAACATGACCTCTACTATAATGACATCATTATAGATGAACACACCCTTACAAGCTTACCCATAATTGCAATAGATATCTTTAATAACTTACCCTACATAGTTGAACAAATACCTACCCCAACCGTACCTTCCTCTAAACTACATGACCCTGACCCCACAGGACGGGGCCCAATATTGTTGTCATCATTTGTTGCATGCCTTCCACCCATCCGCACAGAACTTGACCAAATTAGGTTTTATGCACAGAACAAACCGCACGTCAACCCATCTGCAGTTGATTGGCCCCACATAAGTTTAGACCTTGTCAATGAATATTCAATGGAGGGTTTATTTTCTATGGCTTTTCCAACTCTTTTCCCAGCAGTTGTGGCTATGTTTCGTCAACCATGCCCCACTGAAATTCGAATGCATGAATATGCTATCCATCTAATGCACTGCAATGACAACCAGTTTGACAGCCACCTCCAGTATCAGAGAATAATTTCAGTAGCAAACAACATATCTAATTTGTTACTCTCATATCCTTATTCTCTTACAAATATAATATTTACTTTTTTACGCATGGATGGAAACACATTCCTTTTTCCCGCATGATTTATACTACCCTCTGCATGCTTACCCATGTACTTGTTATGTAGATTGTTATACATGTACAAAAACAACTGTCAAAGTATTTGAAATCATTGCTAACATTGATCTACTATTCGCTCTAAAATTCACTACACATATTGTTGTATGCTCATTTTGCCTTGCCTATTCTCAGATACAAACTTCCTTTAAAAAATAACATCTTTTCTCCCAACACCGTATGCCTCTAATACAAATTCTTTCTATCCCCATGCAGACAATTTAAAGATGGTGAACAATTTTGACGCCATAGCAGTACGTATTAACAATGACTGTAGCTACATACAACACCTACTATCAGAATGCATACATGAACACTACAGGGACGACACACCTGTAGATGGCGATACAATCTATGCAATGATGGTTACACAGAAGAAATTAGAACAAACACAACAGGCACTGCAGCAGGAAGCCATTGCAAGCGAAGATACCGTCTAGATTCTCAGGGAACAATTCTATACACAATACTATAACCCCACCCCCCTAAAAAATGATCACAACCAATGTAAAAGCCTCCCAGCCTTCACATGTACATACCACAAACGTTTTAGTGAAAAAATACATATATAAATCATTACAACTTATGGCTACAGTAAACAACTGTGTTTGTTTCAATTACAAGCACTAGCTTTAAAAAAGAAAAAATACTAATGCTTATCAATTCTACCCCACAAACATTATGTTTTCCTGCAGTTGGTTTATCACCTGACATTATAAATCTCTATATAATCCAATGAGATAACTAAGTGCTTTGTACAATCATTAAGTACCTTTAACTTTGCTCTTAATTGCAATTATTACCATTAACAATGGAAAAATAACAAAGATAGTAGGATACCTAACTTCAAAAGAAATATTAAAACGCACACACAAAATTCCCTACCTTATTGCATATTATAAAATATTGTTGTCATTTATTAATAGTTGTGCTACACTTTGTCGTCTTTATGTAGCAGGCTTAGAATTATGATTTAACCCGATTGCATTTGATTTGTATATTTTAATCTTTTATATTGATTATGTAGAAAAGAAAATATATTAATTTTTTCTCTCCCTGTTTTAATCTTCGTATAATATTAGTAATAAACTACCGACCAATATTATAGCCCTCTCAAAACCTTTTGCAGTTATATTGTGTTCCGAGGATCTATTACAAGGAAGAATCATCATGTTCAGCGTCAACAGACGTTGATGTTTTTCAGGACTACTACAAAGATGGCAATGACAGTGAATGGATTAGAACAACAGATTTTACACCATTTTGCAATATTGGGCAATCTTTGGCAATCTGTCTGGAGCTTCCCCGTAGTGTCGACATTTCTCACATTGATAAAAAATTGCCACGCTACGAAGAAATGGGAGACAGAATCTCATTCCAACAAGGCTTTTCATATTCTGAATCAAAGTGGGTGCCGATAATTAATATTTCACAGGTGCCCTATAAAATCCTGTTCCAAATAAATTCACTTATTCAGTGTGGCATACTCAGCTGGCCAAGCATTACCAGTGAATTCTCGAGTTTCCTAAATCCTGACAGAATACCTATTGCATTCATAGATTATGCTTTGACAGGGCTTAAAATCTAGGGAGCCTTTGTTACAATCCAGTTAAACTGCTGCGAGAGGAATTCAGCGCTTTCAAGAGATCATGATGGTATTACTACCCTAATTATGCAGATATTGTTTCTTTAGATAAAGGGCTAATGCGTGTCCACAGGGTGCATGTAACTCCGTCAAAGGTCTACTTTTTTGGGCCTGAGGTCAATGTTTCGAATCGAGTCACTCGCCAATATGCAAAGTATATTGATGACTTTCTCAGGGTTACTTTCGTTGATGAGAACGGGCACAGGCTTTATGCAACTGATCTTTCTCAGCAAAGGATGATGAATAATAATGGTCAAGGAAAGCATACAAAACTATATAGCTGAATTCTCTCTGTTTTGAAAGAGGGTATTTCGATAGGTGATAAAAAGTTTGAGTTCCTTGCCTTCTCAACCAGTCAGCTAAGGGAAAGTTCTGTGTGGATGTTTGCTTCCAATGCAGAGGTTAGTGCGTGCAGTATCAGGAACTGGATGGGTTATTTTTCGAGGGTTAAAAACATTGCCAAGTGTGCAGCCAGAATGGGGCAAGCGTTTAGCTCTTCCACAGAAACACTGCATGTCCATAGCCATGAAATTGATCATATTCCAGACATTTGTTGGAATCAGTATACATTTTCAGATGGAATTGGGAAGATATCTCTGTCCCTGGCTGAAAATGTGGCTGCCAAGTGTTTATGTGATACCACACCCTCTGCTTTCCAAATAAGATATGGTGGCTACAAGGGTGTTGTAGAAGTTGATACGCACGTTTGCGTGGTTCCAGCCAAAATGGAACCCGCGACCTGCTGCCCACCAATTTAGGTCCCCACCACAGTGCCAAAGCACTTTTCAGTGATGTAAAGTCAAAAATTTAGATTTAGCAAGGACTGCAAATGTACGTGATGTTTAGGCATACCGGTTGATCCCAATTAATCCCCACACAAGCTATCTCTATGCCCAAGCATGATGAAATATAGGTCAGATGATACAAACTTGTATGTTCTGTCATGGTCCAAATTTAGGCCTTGCTTTTTGAACAGGCAAATTATAAGCCTCTTGTCCACTCTAGGGGTTAAAGACTGTAATTTTGAGAAGCTGCAGGAGACACCCCAAGGTATGTCTGCTGCTGAACCTTTGCTGCAGCCTTCACTGGCTCGAGGAGGAGCTACTATGGTTGGCTCACCACTAGGATGAGGAATTATGGTGCCTTTGGCTATTCAAGATAACTTTCAAATTCAAAATGAGTGGACTCCTCTAGTGGAGGAGCCTTCTGGTTTGTAGGTCCTCACTTCCAATGATGATTCATTGCCTCCCCCCTAGCGTTGTTGTTGCCTGTGCTTGATTCTTGTGTTTTGTTTTGTTATGTAATCTTGGTTTCCCTGGCTGCCACTAGTAGCTTTTTTGTTAGCTATTGAGCTGCTATTCTTTCTTTCATAAAATTGGGCTGAAATTTCTAAACGGTTTCAAATCCTCATCCACTAATTTTTAGAAAACTTAAAAAGAATAAAACTCCGTATTAAAAAATTGTTTACAAATTGGAAAAGACAAAGTGCATCTAAATAATGTTAAGCATTCCATCTATTGGCATATATATTAATCATACCATTATCACATATTCAAATTCTTCACCTCTCATGAGACAGGTTAACCTTGTTCCTCTTGGGAATTGTGTGTTTTATCTTTGTTATGGTCTCTACCATTTCAGATCTTTTCACTTACAGTTTTTTCTCAAAGCTTACTGATGGAAAATTCCTCCTTTTAAATAAGCTATCTCTTTAACGGAAATCACTAAACTTATTTACCCGATTCTTTTTGACTGCCCATCTCAATCTATGGTATTTAACCCTTGCATCCTACTAGTCACGTGAGGCTGAGACTTTGGGGCATAATGTTCCTTCCCAATAAGCACATTATCGACATACAAGGAAAATTGAATCAATCTAAAAATATATTAAATAATTACACCTTTCATCCTTCGTAGTCTTCAGTGATAATCCCATACTTCTCACTACTAGTATGAGACTGGGAACAAAGAAAGTCTTTTCTTGCCTACATTTTGTCTTCGGTGTTAAGCCCTTGCCTTTTACTGATGGTATGGGACAACATGTAGGGGGTCTTTCACACAATTCAAAAAAAATCAATAAAGCCTCTATGAAATCTTAATCAAAGTGCTTAATAAAAAAACCCCAAGAAGTAATTTTGCTGCTCATGTTAAAGAGAGAAACCAATTCCTACAACTGGATTCTTTCCAATCAGTAGGCCATCTACTTATCTAAGTCAAGTAAAACCTACAAAGTAGAATCATCTTGGAATCAGTCAGATAATCTTGACTAGAGATGAGTTACATTTTCCTCATATGGATCATTGTTACACTTTGTGTCTTCGCATCCATTATATTCACTTTTTTTTATCACTATTCACCTCATTTTCACGTCCTTCTTGACTCTTGGTGATGAGCCCTCACATATTCATAGCTGTATGGAGTCATGAGTGGAGTGAAACACCCTATCATTTTATCATCAAAATTTCTGCCAATGGAATGGAATGCTTCTAATTATTTTCACATGCTTTCAAGCAACACACCTTTTTTTACCGAGTTGTCAAATACCAAAAAATCAAAAACATTCAAAAAAATGTTTAGATATATTTCTCGAAATACCAAAAATAATATAAAATTGTTAAAAAAAATTCACAAACAATATAAATTGTGTTAGAATCCAAAAATAGTATAAAATAGTCAAAATCAAAATATTCAGATAATGTTTGACCAACTTTCAAGAACTGGATAACATAGTTCAACAATTTCTCCATTTGATGATGCTCCTCATGATCTTTCCAGATTATCATTTTATAATCATCTTTATTTCCCATGGTGTATATCTATGTCCAAGGAAATCATTTACCCTTTCAAAATATAAATTTATTTGGGGCACATTTGGATTTTACATTTTAATCCAATACAAATCAAACTTTAGTAGGATCCGACAAGAGTGTCTTTTGGAGTATCCAAGTATTACTCCACTCTTCACCCTGATTCAATCCTCTCGTGTTCTAAGTTATCACCTGGAGGCAATCAAAATCTGTCTATCTCTTCACCGTGGAACACATTAGGAGTGTCTTTAGACACTATAATTGTGAAATGTTTTATATTATTTCTTACTAGTTAGTTTAACATCATAATTCCTCATTAACTTACCTATTTGAGATTGCCTTGTCTGTTAGTTGAACTATCAATTGTTGTCTTGTGTGTTCTTAGATCAATATCTTGTTTAAATTAGCTAGATTAATCAATATTATGTGTTTTTGGAATGTTGTTACAATTATAGACCAATTGCAACATAATTCTCAGCATCTTAGTTTACAAATAACTTTGGTTTCATTCATTCCTGTTCATATTGGGTTTGCTTGCATGCCTAGTTTATGTCTTTTAACCGTTTGCAATGTTTTGGTTTCTTCTTGGCTTATCTGATAAGCCATGATATGTTTTCCCTTTTTCAGTGTAGTCATATTTATTTTAGATTTTTTTGTATTTATGCATCACATTTCTTAAAACTTGCAAAAATCCAAAAATATATATATTTAAAAATCTAAAAAATCATATATTTCAATATAAAACAAATCACAAATTATAAAATTTTCAAACAAACATTCACTTATCACAGAAATCCTACGATTGGAAAACCCTTGAAGTGATTCTTTCAGCATTTCACCACATTGAAGTGATAAATTCATACCTTTATCTACTACCATGTCGATCGTTCCAATCTTATGACTATCACTTTCTTCTCTTTGCATGATTGCTTACTATGCTTGGGGCAAGTCACAAAATTGTTTTTCCTTCCCTATTTAACTTTTCCTGGGGAATTTTATTTTAGATCATTTGTACAATGGATCCAATAAGAGTGTCACGAGGAGTATCTAGGTATATTATGATCTTTAGTCTGATCTTATTCCAAGCCTTTCACAAGTTTATCATTTGGGGGCATTTACATATATTTAATCATCATTATGACACACATTAGGGGCATAGTTGATTGTCTTCTTTTTTAAAGTTGCGTTGCATTGTTGATATTTACTTCTTAGACTAATTTCAAGTAGTGTGATAACATCTTGGTTCCTTTATAACTCTAATGCCTGCACCTACTGTTCATATTGGTCTTGTGTTATTTTTTCATCTTTTCTTTATCATGTGTGTGTGTGTGTGTGTGTTTGTTTATGCACATCTAGGTTATCCATCTTGATTACTTAATAATTATGATGAAAAATATACTATGCAACAAAAAATAAAGGTTTATATTATATTCACACTCTCCAAACGATGCTCATGCTATGAGAAAAATTCCTCCTATCCTTGTTAAAATCCCATGCTTCCTTCCTATCAAGCGGTCGTCCACCACATTACTATGTCATCCACCTACTTGAGGGGGCATTCCTCTACTATCCTACTCACTGGGGCATCTATGTGATTCACCAATTCCTACTCACTGGCTCATCCAAGTGCTTCACCGCTTCCTACTCACTAGGGAATCTAAATGTTTCACAGCTTCCTAGTTATTGGGGCATCCAAATGCTTCATTGCATCCTACTCATTAGGGAATCCAAGTGATTTACCACTTTCTACTTGTGTGCATGTATACTTTGCTTAATGCTAAATCAAATGAAGCAAGAACTACCACCTAAAATAGTTCTACAATTTAGCTAAAACAAAGCATAAACACCATCAAGATAGAGAACTAAGCAAGATCTAAACTAACATTATAACTTTGAAAACATGAGATCAAAACTATGCATGCTATTTTAACATCTCTACTCTCCTAGATTACCAACAAGAATGAATGGACCTATTTAGCTCCAATGGCAATCAAAAATTGCTTTGTTTGATCCTTAAAGAATGCAAGAATAGGAAGCTTTAGCTCTTAACAATGGTGACCTCTCAAGAAAACAAAAGGCAAGCTCTTAGTCTCTTTGTTATATGCTTTGCATTTTCTCTCTTAAGAAGTTTTAGGTGTAAGTAAAAAGGTAGGTGGAGGGCTCTTTATATAGCCCAAAGGATAAAGGATTCAACACATTCTCATGAATGTGGGATAAAGGTAAAACATGATTAGGAATGGATAAGGTTGTTTTATTAAAGGTAACCTTACTTTAGAAGGGTTTAATTTATGCTTAGCAAGTCATGGGAGTTGGGGGTGTTTTAATTAATCAAAGGTGATTAACTAATAGGTAGATGTAAGCTTATAGAAGATAATTAGAGGAATATTAGTACAATTTAGGCTATTATAAGGGGATTAAATCAATTACATATTGATTTATTGGTTAAATGGAAGGGAAAGCTAATTAATTAATAATAATTAATTAGTCTAGGTAGAAGGGGTGATTTATTAACGGAAGGTCATTAATTAGGGTATTTGTTGGATAGGAAACTTAATTAATTAGCTTAGTGTAATTAATTAATGATGATATGAGGGAAAATGAGTTCTTTTGATGATATGTCATTGATTTGCGAGAAAGGGGATAATTAGCGCAATTTAAGTATTTAAATTGCTTGGGCGTAATTATAGGTGTCTACATTTCCCCCTCTTTGGGGTGGCGTAAGTGATGCCACTTCAAAGATAGTAGACAGAAGAGATTTTGAAGGGATAGAAGAAAAATTAGTAGGAGGGAGAGATGCCCCCTCGAGTGTCGATGGGGTGATGGAAGAAGCCGATCGACGATCGAAAAAGGTGAGATATAGGCAGAAGAAGGGGGACGAGGCAGGATGCCTCGATGAGAGGGAGAATTAGGGGTGAAAGGGAAGTGGTGTAGAAGAAATATGGATGAGGGGGGAGAAGAGCTTAGCCTCTAGCCGCGTATTTGTTTGAAACAATTTGGATGTCATCATATTGCCATAGGAACTACGTCATCGGTCCTTATGAAAAATATAAGCATACGACAAAGGTAGAATGACATGAAAATCCATAATACGAACAATTGTCCATTGCTGAAAATACCAACTCCACGCAACATACAAAAATGCAATGCAATACGAGAAGGAAACAAGCTCATCTAACAGGGAAAACAAGTACGAATGCACATATCCAACCCAACAACGGTCAAGACAGTTGTACAAATGTTTTGTTATCAGTGCTGGAGAGATCCACAAGTTCATGATTGATGACAAGGGTTAAAAAATGATGCCCCAAGCAAGGATACATGTAAGGGGAAATGAAAATGGACACGGGGTCCATGAAAAGTGTTTGTGCGCAACGAAACAACACCAGGCAACCAAAAGTGCCCCAGAGTACAGACGAAGCAAGCAGCTAGCTTTTGTGAATGGTTGTGAATCCGGTGATCCACGAGTCGTATTAATCGGGGAAGATGTGAGACAAACCAACAGGATATGGAGAAAATACCATGCGCAAGACACAAGTTTCAGCCGTAAGAAGCAAGTTACCATTTTGTAGGGTGTTTTACTTTTTAGGAATTTTTTGAAAAATTTTGCCTTGTTTTTGGATTTTTTTGATATAGTAAATGTTTGTATTGTTTTGGCTTTCTGAATCATGATAAACAATAGAAGAAAGGAGAAGAATAAAAAGAAGGGCCTAGGGGCAACAGAAAGTGCCCTAGGTGGAAGAAAAGAGAAACAAACGACAAATAATGTCCTTGTTTAGTGGAAAAATTAAGAAAAAATAATTATTTGAAAAATAATTATTTACGAGGGTGTGAAGAAGAATAAAAATTTCCATGGTGCAATAAAATTTTCTGGGGGAGAAGAAAGGGGTATTGGACAAAAAATGCCCCAATACAGTGAAAAATAAGAGAAAAATAATTATTTAATTAAAAATAATTATTCCATAGTGAACAGAGGAGAACACGGTGAATGAAACGGGTTTCCTAGCTGTCCGATCGGTGAAAAACAGGTTAATATACCCCCCAGGGGGTAAAAACATCGCAATCAGTTCATTTTAACCACTCAGTTTAGAAAACTTACCGTGAGGCTCTGACACTTAGGAGAGATGGTGATCGCACGTGATCGTTTGAGGCGTGCTGTAGATTGTAGATGATAGATCTGTAGACAATATCAAATGTTGTTTTCAAGTGTTATTTTGATGTATATGGACGGGATGATATGATGATATTGGTGCGGGGGGGATAGATTTTTTATTATGCGCAACCCCTCTTGCCCCCATTGATGATATGATATGTGATGATTAGCTTAGCATACATGCATGATGTAAAACTTAGCATTTTTGTTTATATATGATGTATAGATGATGCTAGATGTGATGATAGTGATGGTAATGTGATGTGAATGATAACAAAATAGGAGCACATGTAAGAAACATAGCCAAATGCTACAAAGAACACCAGGAATTAATGCAATACACCATGAATCACCATGCCTTATTAACAAGTAACAAAACACAACCAAATGCATTAAGAAAGAAATAAAGAATTAACACACTAGCATGTCGAAACCCACTACAATATGCACAAGCAAGAATGAATCTATTCTAAGAAAGAAAAGATAAACTATGACAAAGTACACCCAAGCAACAAATAACTCAAAAGCAAGCACACAAAACACTATACAAGCAACAAGCAAAGCAAGAAAACAAGACAATGCAAGTAAATGTTTTTGTAAGATATGTTTTCATAAACCGATTTTCTATTGTTTAGGTTTTTGTGAAACAATTTTATATTTTTGTGTTTTCTGAAACAATTTTCTATTATTTTTATGTTTTCTAAAACAATTTTCTAATGTTTTTATGTTTTCTCAAAAATGTTCTATTGTTTTTGTGTTTTATCTTGAAACAATTTTCTATTGTTTTTGTGGTTTTCTCAAAACAATTTTCTATTGTTTTGTGTTTTTCTCGAAACAATTTTCTATTGTTTTTGTGTTTTTAACAGTTTTCCAAAGCTATGTGTAGGTAACCAAGAAAGCATGGATGCCCCCAGCATTAGGTGGGGAATATACAAGGGTAGAAGCCACGTGCTTATGGACAAGAAGGTGAAGTCGTTGAGTTGCCCCCAGTGTAAGATGGGAAATAACAAAAGACCACGTCCCTTACAGATGAATAGAAGAAGGCAAAGCCGGATCAAGGCTGGACAAGATGGTGTGCACAAGGAAACTCGAAGGCAGAAACCAGGTCCAGGCCAAAGAAAACTACCCTCCTAATACAGAATGCTTGTGAACAATGAATCCTCCCGAGGCACTGGAAACCGGTTTTCACCCAAGGACTTGTCCAAAGTGCCACAATTGCGTGGTTTTCACTAGTGGACGACCTGTTTTCTCTTTTTCTTTTTCTGATTTTTTTTTTATGTTTTTGTATTTTTTTAAATTTTTGTGCCATGTTCAAGCATAGAACTTCTTAAGATGCATGGCATGTTCATTGGCTCTTAGAGCTCATCACCATTGGGGTGAGCCAGTTTGTATGCCCCGGTGCCGTACTTGGCAACTATGACATAGGGTCCTAACCAGTGTGGTTCGAACTTCCCTTTCTTTTCTCACTCTACTCTGGTGTTGAACTAGTTCTCCTTCATAACTAAATCACCCACCTCAAACTGGCGAGGGATGATTCTCTTGTTGTAGTTGCGGGAGATTCTGTGTTGATATACCTTCAGGTGATTAAGAGCGCAAATGCGCCTCTCATCCAGGAGCTCTAACTCAGCCAATCTTGCCACTCTATAATCTTCATCCTTATCCAAATAGTCCCGAAGAGAAATTCGTAGGGATGGGAGTTCGATCTCTAAAGGGATGATAGATTCTGTCCCGAACACTAGGGAATATGGCTTCGCACCCATAGGAGTGCGAATTGATGTTTGGTAGGCCCAGAGGGCTGGGTTGATTTGTAGGTGTCAGTTTCAACTAGTTTTTCTAACCATCTTCTCCATTATCCTTACCAAAGTCTTGTTTGTTGCCTCAGCTTGTCCATTACCCTGAGGGTAATATGGCATGGACCATTTCAATCTGATTTGGAACCATTGGCAAAGACCTTTCATAGTTTTGTTCTTAAATGACTTCCCATTATCTGTGACAATGGCTGCAGGGATACCATATCGGCAAATAATGTGATTCATGATGAATTTAGAAATCTGTGCTCCTGTGACATAGGTTAAAGGGACAACCTCCACCCATTTTGTAAAGTATTCTGTAGCTGTGATGATATGTGTATGACCATCAGATGAGGTAGGAGTAAGCTTCCCTATTAGATCAAGTCCCCACTTAGAGAATGGCCACGGGGTAGTGATTGGTTGCAATGGTTGCGATGGAGCATGGATGAAATTTCTATACTTTTGGCAAAGCACACATTTTCTAACATAATTACAACAATCAGTTTCCATGGTGGGCCAATAGTAACCTACTCTTAACAGTTTCTTAGCCAAGACCATTCCATTTGTATGTGCTCCACATACTCCTTTGTGTACTTCTTTAATTGCCTGGATTGACTCCGTCACATCCAGACAACGTAACAGATTCCCATCATAGCCACGACGATAAAGTGTACCTCCTAAAAGGGTGTAATGGGCTATCTGGCGAATCAGGCTTTGCTTTTCAGAATGGGAGATATTGGGAGGGAAAGTACTATCCTTAAGATAGGTGAAAATGGGTTCGTACCACGAGGAATAGGGACCAACAACCTCACAAGCTAGGAAAGATTCTGGCATGTCATATGCGGGCTGGTGTAGATTTTCTATGAAAAATGGCATATCATTATTCCCTGGTGGAATACGAAGCATAGATCCCACCGTTGCCATGGCATCTACCGATCTGTTCTGCGCTCTTGGGATCTACTCAAAGGTAATGCGCACAAAATACTCCTTCAGAGTTTCCACCAACTTCTTGTAAGGTATGAGCTTGTCATCCTTAACTTTATACTCATCATTAACCTGTTTGATGATTAGCTATGAATCACCTACAACCTTAACATGTTGAATATTCCACTTGATGGCTAGCTTCATCCCTGCAATGAGTGCTTCATATTCCACAATGTTGTTCGTGCAAGGGAAGGCCAAGGCAGAAAGCTTGCGGTATAGGATCACCCGAAGGAGTAATAAGGACCACTCCTGCACCTGAACCATGAAACGTAAAAGATCAATCAAAATGTATCTGCCATACGACAAATTCTTCAATGTAGAGCAAATATGCATCTGGCAGATCCAGACTCAAAGGTTTTGTGCTTTGCAAAGGTGCTTCCGCTAGCTGGTCGGCAAGTACTTGTCCTTTAACTGATTTTTGATGGACAAATTCTATATCAAACTCACTGAGTAGAATGATCCAATTAGCCATTCTACCTGTGAGGGTGGGTTTGGACAACAAATACTTGAGTGGGTCGACCTTGGATATGAGCTTGGTCTTAGTATTTAGCAGGTAATGGTGAAGTTTCTGAAAGGTAAAAACAACGGCCAAGAAAGCCTTTTCAATCTGAGGATAATTAAGTTCATAGGCGATGAGGGTACGACTCAGATAGTACACTGCTTTCTCTTTATGGCTAAGGTCATATTGGGCGAGCAGTGCACCAATAGCATATTGCGTAGCAGAAATATAGAGCAAAAGTGGTTCTCCCGGAGTGGGAGGCATGAGGACAGGTGGATTAGCTAGGTACTGTTTAAGCAAAGCAAAGGCTTGTTGTTGCTCGAGGTCCCCAGATGAAAGTGACGTCCTTCTTAAGAAAATGAGTGAATGAGTGACATTTATCTGCAAGCTGGGAGATAAAGCGGCGAATGGCTTGAATTTTCCCTTGTAAGCTACGCAGTTGCTTGATATTCTCAGGTGGAGGCATTTCTGTGATGGCAGACACTTTAGCAGGGTCTACCTCAATACCTCGTCTTGACACGATGAAGCCTAATAGTTTCCCAGATAGCACACCGAAGACACACTTCTTTGGATTCAGCCTGACTTTGTATTCACGCAGGCATTCAAAGATACGCCACAAAATGATAGGATGATCCTCTCTTGTTTTGGACTTTCCCAGGATGTCATCTACGTAGTCTTCCATGATGTCATGAATCATATCATGAAATATTACTGTCATGGCCCGCTGATAAGTTGCTCCCGCATTCTTAAGGCCAAATGGCATCACCTGATAGTAGAAGGTGCCCCAAGGAGTTGTGAAAGTTGTTTTGTGTTGGTCCTCCTCAGTGATTTTAATCTGATTATAACCCGAAAATCCATCCATGAGCGATAGCATTTCATATCCTGTTGTTGAGTCAACAATCATATCAATGTTGGGTAACGGAAATTCATCTTTAGGGAAAGCCTTATTGATGTCTCTAAAATCCGTACAGATTCAGATACCGATAGGTTTCTTCTGGATAGGAACAATGTTTGATATCCATTCAGAATAGTCAATTGGTCAGATGAATCCTGCTACAAGCAACCTTTCCAACTCTTCCTTGACCAACAAGGCCACTCTTGGATGCATCTTTCAGAGTTTCTATTTGATAGGCTTGGTGTCTATGTGCACGACCAGGTTGTGCACGACCAAAGTCGGATCTAGGCCGGGCATGTCTTGGTAAGACCATGCAAACACATCAATGAACTCTCGCAACAACATAGTGAATGTCTTTTGTTCTCTAGCTGAGAGTGATGCCCCCAATTTTACTATCTTGGGATCTTCTTCAGTACCAATGTTGACATCAATGGTTTCTTCAACTAACAATTTTGATAAATCCTCCATACGCGTAGGATCGGGAGGTAGGTTGAGATCTTCATCCAAGGATGTCTCTACGAGATTTTCATCCTTGGCGTGGTCACTTTGTTTGTCCTTTGATTTTCTTATTTGTTTGTCACGCCAGTGCCTCAAAGAGGTTTTCACTGTGTGACTTGGACTTCGATTTTTGCTGAGGCTTTTCTTTAGAACTCTTGCCCTCACTTTTCTTTAAATTTTTCTGACCACAAAGTTCAGCCTCCTCTCCGAAGTAGGCGCAGGTGTCTAAGTCGATAAAGAAACCCTTCTTGTGATCTCCAATGGGAATTGTATCCCTTATGCCCATGAACTCTGCAATAGCCTTGTCGTTCTCGAATAAATATAGTGGCACATGACGTTATTGGTCCCATTTAACAAGGGAAGGGTACGCAAGGTCAAGGGTCGGTTCAGTGAGGGTTATGGTCAGGACAACATTGTTCATGAAAAGGTTCATGGAGGGCAGATCCTCATATAGGATATAATGTGAATCTGTATCGCTGTCTAGGTACTCGGAGAGCTATCCTCATGCTCAGAACAAGTCGCATCTTGATCGTTGGGGTGTGCTCCATAAGGGTGAATCCCAATGCCATATCTTTCTATTTTGAAATGTGGAAGAGGGATTGGTTCTCTTTGTCCTTGTTCATTCCTCCCACATCCTAGGCCTTTGTAGCCCATGGAGTACATCATTATGCTAGATTTTTCATATTCTGGGGTTTGATAACAAGATGGCTGAGTGTCCTCAGGGACCCAAGTAGTAGGTGGATCAAGCAATTTTTCCTCAGCTAACAAGCCTCTAGGTAAGAACGACCCAATAGTGTGTTCCTCTCTAGGTCTCCTGAAGTGGTAGTTGGGTCAACCTCTAGTCTTGGGTGACAAGGAGAGGTCAGAAACCAAGAGTGCTTGTTGTACATTATACTCCCCACAGCCATATTCAAGAATTTTCATCTCCCATGAATCAAATGGAGATGTGGAAGTGGACGCCCCATGAGCACAAGACCTAAGAGAATCTAAATCCAGCTAGGATTCCATAGCCTCAGACTGAAAAGGAATGGCCATATCCATGGAGGGACATGCGTGTGTACCATTTCATACAAAACTATTGAGAGCTCTACAATGAGAAAAGGGCTCTGAGTCTCTTGGTATTGTTATCGTATGTCCCTCATGCTTCATCTTGATGCATTGATGAAATGCTGATAGCACAGCTTGCATGGCATGGATCCATGGTCAGCCTAGAAGCATATTATATGGAAGTTCCAAGTCTAGGACATGAAACTTCGTCTAATGGAAATTGGGGCCCACCTCCATGGGAAGCGTAATGGTGCCTGCTGACTCTCTTTCTGCGTTGTCGTATGCGGTGATAGTGATGATATGGGACTCAAGATCTACCTCTGTATGTCCCAATTGTTTGACTAATTTAAGCATGTAGATGTTCAATCCAGATCCGTTATCCACAAGCACCCGTTTGATTTTCCTGCGGGTGACAACTACCTCAATGTATAAGGGAAGATTATGTTTAGGATTCTCGGTAGGGACCTCCCTATGGTTAAAAGTGAGATGCTCACTTGGTGCAATATTTTCCACCATGGCTTGAAGGTACGTAGGATCGACTTCTAAAGGAACTCCCGAACCCCTGAAGAGTTTGATACAAAATGTCCTTATGCACATTGGATATCTTGAGAAGATCTAAGATTGAGATCTTAGCAGGTGTCCTCTCAAGTTGTTCTAAAAGGTTATATTTACCAGTTTGTAGGGTCAACAGAGAGGGTTCTGGAATCACGAGGCGGGCATGCCTTGTTACCCGCAGTGCAGTCCTTTCCCTTGATCCAGATGGTATTGACACGGTCAGTAGGGGAGTGAATACATCCAATAAGTGAATCGTAATGATTGTTATCTCTTTTGGTATACAAGTAATTTGTGGCTTTATAGGTTTGGGATGAGTCTCCCTGATCTGGATTTGTCTTTTCTGACTTATCATGCCTATGGGAATGGTTCCTTATAAATCCCCATTTTCTCATTAGGTGTTTGAATTTTGCCAGGGTTATCCACCTCTATCTCCCCATTATCAATGAGGTCCTGAATATAGTGGCAAAGCTGCAGACATTTGTCTGTCTTATGACCTTTAATGTGATCCATTTTATAGTATTCATGCTTCTTATACCATGAAGGTTTAGGAGCGTTGTTATCAAATGGTTGCGTTGTAGGATAGGTCATCATGTGGGCTGCATCTAGATGTTTTAGTATGACAGAAAATGGTTCATTGAGGGAGGTGAATGTTCGTCACTTTGGTGGTGGTTGAATTGGGCCCTTGGTCAGTTTAAAAGGTTGACTAGTTTGGACCGTTTGAACACGTTTGGAATCAGTGATTTTGTCTCCCACCACATTTTTGTTTTTGTTAAAGATCTTCAGCTTTTTAGCGGGTTTGACACTTTGGTTGTCTTTAGATTGGGTTTTGAGGGTGCCTTTGGCAATGAGATCCTTTTCTATTTGAATCCCTTTCTCGATAACCTCCTCAAAGGTGCGGACATAATGCATTTGGAGGTGGAAAGCTATATCTGGGTTGAGATTAAGGACGAAAGATACTGACCAGCTACTTCTCAAGGAAAGTGCAAGGGAAGCGACTAGCTATCCCTCTCCATCGTTGGAGGAATCTGGCGAAGGTCTCATTTGGGCATTGTTTTGTGCCGCACAAGCCTACCATGGTGACTTCAGTCTCTATGTTATACGAGAAATGACACACGAATCTTTCCACCAATTCTGGCTGGGTGAAAATTGATCCTCGTGGTAAGCGCATAAACTATTCCAATGCTTTACCTTTGAGACTCTTAGGAAAAATTTTGATGAGGTAATTATCACTATAAGACACCTCTTGACATGCCATGTAGAAATATTTAACATGATCCCTTGGGTCTCCCTTTCCTTTTTATTTGTCAAACTTTGGCATATCAAATTTCTTTGGAAAGGGTTGAAGGGTCATTGTCTTGTCAAAAGGATAGGGGCATAGTTCTTTGTATTAATATTTCCTAATACTCCATATATTGTCTTCTTGTATGCTCGCAAGTGTTGCTTTAATAGATTTCACTTCTTGTGTGAGCAATTGTTCTCTAGTGGGAGAAGTTGGGATGTGTACACGATGATACCCTGTGTCTTCTTCTCCTTGGTTTTCTTGATGGATTTCGTGGATCCTAAACTTAGGCCTTGACTTTTGAACGTTCTTTTTTGTGTCTTTTTGTACCTAGAAAGTAAACAAAGCTAGTTGTCAGCTTAGCTTATTGAGTTTTTGTTGGATTGTGACTTGGTTTGTGTCTTCTTCTTCTAAAGGTTCTTCCTCTTTGTATTGTGGAGGTTCTTACCCTGTCTCATGTTCTATCTTGTTTCTTCGTGGCACTTTGATGAGGGGTATTCTATGCCCTACCATTTTATCATTTTCTGCATAAGAAGTGGAAGCATGCCCACCTGTTAAAATATCTTCCATATTAATAAGGGGGTGTTCTTCCTTAGTAGTGTCATTTGTAGGTAATATTGGTTCATTCTCAATGGGCAATTTGGCCCCTAATTCCACAACTCATGCTAAAACTCTATCTTTGTTTCTAAGGAGAAACTCATCTAGTAGAGTGGGATCAAAATCAAAGTTCACGTGTGGTGATTCTAATTCATTTCCAATATGATTGACCATCTCTTTCGTTTCCTTTTCTGCAAAAAACAATGGCCCTAAGTCATGTCCAATGAAGGGGTTTGACCCTTGTCTATTAGAGGTCTCCCAAGCGTGCGCTTTTTGTTCCTCATATGTCTGTTTCTTCAACCTTAGACGTGTTTTGGGAGCCATGTTTTTGTGATAGTTTCACTAGGGTGAGTTGTAGATATGTGCAAAGCTTAGTGACTACCCCTAAGTGAAATGCAAAATGAAATTGCGAAGAGTATGAATATGTCAAGAATGTGAGAATACTAATATGATAGAGTGATAAATCACCCGTGATACAAGCATTTAGTATTAAAACTTGATCAAAGGAAGTACTTTCTAGACTACGTTTCAAAAATTAGTTTACGTCATAAGATGATCAATAAGATGTTTTCACTTATGCCAAGTTCAAGGAAATGAACAAAATGTAAGTAAATACAAAAAGTCAATGCAATCTCCCAATCAAGATACACGATGAGTGAGCTCAAAACTTGATTAAGACCTATATCTCAAAAAGTGCCAATTACAATTCGTGAATGACACAACAATATCACCAAGATATGTTAACCCACTTTGCTAGAAAGTGAAGTATTGATATCGAGGTGTTATTGATATAACACGCACAAATGGTAACACCTAGCACTCTTTGAAATCAAGGTAATAATAGAACTGAACTAAAAATCTCAAAGTATAGCTAGGAATATTTTAAAATGTGTGTAGCGTAACCGTACAATATAGGTATTTATGTCGAGTTTACAAGAAACAAGACGTAAATATCGAAATTGTAATGATACAAGACAAACAAGCTAACTCCTCTATGGAATTCTGCGGTGATGAACCACACCTAACTACAATGATGATCTTGACATGGGTATCAAGATCACAATGGCTACCAAATGACGTGAAAATACCTCTACTCACTTTAGACGTTTAACTAACCAAGCCACAAACATGGATGGGCATAAACAGACATAAAAGTGAGAGAAACAGTTGAATGGAAACACAAAGGTAATCACACCCTTTTGATCAACAAAGTGTCAAAAGAATATGAAAGAAATAAATCAAGAAAAATGACGAAAAATGCTAGCCTCACTTCAACAAAGTTTTGCCTCACCCTAAGGTTAGTAAAAACTAGGCGAAAGTAATATGTCACACGTTTCTCAAAAAGAAGGTTCACAACTCAACATTATTTAAAAATGGTCAAAGTGGGATCCTGGCCAAAGTATATTCTCCTAGGTGGTTCTCTCACCCTAGGTGTTACAAATTTTCCATGAGCGAGCGTAATTTACCCCAAAAAGTTGCACACTGACTAGTTTGGGAGTATCTCGGCTTTACTTTACCCCCTTTAAGAACAGTAGGCAACTAGTGCATCTACGTGTACTATCACTGGGGTCGCCACAATGGAAAACCTGTAATGCTATCTCACAAAGGAATCGCTAGTCAAGTAGGTAGTGCGGAGCACTTCTCATTTCATCCACAAGGTTCCCTCTTGCATGGACTACTTTGGGGTTCCTGGAACCACCCTCATTGTTGTAGCTTAAGGTGTTATGCCAAAGGGGTTATGTTCCAGTTGAGCGAAGAGGGACGTACCCTTTTCCAAAACCTACAATACAATGTTTTGAAGATGTTGTTCTTTTTATCTTGTTTAATTAGGTGTGGTTTACTTAAACACCTTTTAGCAACCTATATAACAATTGTATTAGTAGTTTTTGATTTCGTTTTGATTCCTCCTTTCTTTGACAAGTATTTTTAGGTCATGTACTCAAGCGTTAGTAGTTCTCTAAGAAAATCACATTATTTAAAGGAGGATTAAGAGTTGTTTTTTATTCTCAAGATCATCCAATGATGCAATAGAAGAGAATACACAAAAAATAATCCAACTAAAAAGTAAATAAAATCTTTTCAATCAATGAACCATACAAAATTCTTGATAAATGTCCATTCCCCAAAACCAAAAGTGAAAGATGAAGTTTCCAATATACCAAATGTTATAAAATGAAGACTAAATTTGTTTTTGATTCTCAAGATCACCTTAAGGTGCAAGATAATAGCATACACAAACTTTATCCCAACTATATAGAAATGGAATACTTCAAATCAAAGGACTATTGAAAAATGCTTTGTAAAAGGTTCATTCCCTTAAACCAAAAGTGAAAGATGAAGTTTTTAATTTACCAAATGTTATAAAATGAAGAATAAAGTTACTTTTGATTCTCAAGATCACCCTAAGGTGCAAGAGAAGATCATACACAAACTTTATCCCAACTATATAGAAATGGAAAACTTCAAATCAAAGGACCATTGAAAAATGTTTTGTAAAAGGTTCATTCCCTTAAGTAAAATGAATAATCAAATTTCTAAGTTTAATCCCAATGTTAAAAAGATATAGATCAAAGTTGTTTTTGATTCTCAAGATCACCAAAAGGTGCAAGATAATATCATACACATGCTTTGGTATAAATCGAGGAAGCATGAAAATACAACATTCATCAAAACATTAGACATGTTAGAAAATGACCAGTTTTAAACTAACAGAAAAACCTACAAATTTTTGTAAGTATAAATCCTAGAATTTAGGTTTTCATTGCATATTTAACTTCAATACATTTCCAACTCAAAACAAATAGGAGTCATTTCGAGTTTGGGAGAAAAAGTTATGGCCTTCGGAAGATGGGTTACGCATATTCTCTTATGCTCACGGGTATGCACTTGACATGCACTCAAAAAATGTCAAAAAAAAAACGTCTCTTAATCTGCAAAATGGGCAAATTTTTCCAACCAAGATTCAATTTTGACAGACAACTCCTCACATCAATATATGAATAGAAGACTCAACACTATCAAACATTAACATACATGCTCAAGAATTTAAAATTTTCAAGAAATTGACAAAACTAGCATGTAGAATGATGAAAAAGTAGGCTCTAAAAATAAAAACATGATGAAATTTTGAAATTTTGTCATCAAGATTAAATTTTGATAGCAACCCACCACATTAATATGTAAATAGAAGACTCAGCACTATTAAACACTAACCTAGATGCTCAAGAATTTAAAATTTTCAAGAAATTGACAAAACTAGCATGTAGAATGTTGAAAAAGTAAGCTCTACAAATGAAAACATGGAGAAATCTTGAAATTTTCCCATCAATTCCAATTTTTATAGAACTTCACCTCATTTATACCTATAAGGAAGACTCAACACATGCAAACTCAATAAAACAAGTTAAGAAAAATAAGTTAGATCAACATGTGTAAAAGAGGGTTAGTAACCAAAAATGAAACTTAACTACAAAAACTTAAAATTAAGTGCAA
Source organism: Taxus chinensis (assembly GCA_019776745.2). Classification (NCBI taxonomy): domain Eukaryota; kingdom Viridiplantae; phylum Streptophyta; class Pinopsida; order Cupressales; family Taxaceae; genus Taxus; species Taxus chinensis. The sequence continues at coordinate 85,391,651 of CM034150.1, read as the reverse complement.
AGTACAATGGAGTAACTCCCACCGGGCATGCCAAATGTGTGCATGTATAATGTTTCTTAATGCTAAATGCAAATGTAAGCAAAGAACTATCACCTTAAATAGTTCTACAATTAGCAAGAATAAAACAACAGCATAAACATCATCAAGATAGAGAACTAAGCAAGGATCTAAATGCTAACATTTATCAACTTTGAAAACTATGAGATTAACTATGTTAAGTACATAATTCATGCTCTATTCTCTAACATCATCTAAATGAAGAAACCTAGGTAGGTTACCATGGCTATTAGAAACTAATGGGCCTATTTAGCTCCAATGGCAATCAAAAAAAATTGTTTGATCCTTAAAGAATACAAGAATAGGAAGCTTTAGCTCTTAACAATGGTGACCTCTCAAGAAAACAAAAGGTAAGCTCTTAATTTCTTTGCTATATGCTTTGCATTTACTCTCTTAAGAAGTTTTAGGTGTAAGTAAAAAGGTAGGTGGAGGGCTCTTTATATAGCCCAAAGGATAAAGAATTCAACACATTCTCATGAATGTGAGATAAAGGTAAAACATGATTAGGAATGGATAAGGTTTCTTTATTAAAGGTAGCCTTACTTTAGAAGGGTTTAATTTATGCTTAGCAAGTCATGGGAGTTGGGGGGTGATTTAATTAATCAAAGGTGATTAACTAATAGGTAGATGTAAGCTTATAAAAGATAATTAGAGGAATATTAGTACGATTTAGGCTATTAGAAGGGGATTAAATCAATTAAATATTGATTTATTAGTTAAATGGAAGGGAAAGCTAATTAATTAATAATAATTAATTATTCTAAGTAGAAGGGGTGATTTATTAACGGAAGGTCGTTAATTAGGGCATTTGTTGGATAGGCAACTTAATCAATTAGCGTATTATAATTAATTGACAACAATTAGAGGGAATATGAGTGCTTTTGACGATATGTCATCTATTTGCGGAAAAGGAGATAATTAGCGCAATTTAAGTATTTAAATTGCTTGGGCGTAATTATAGGTGTCTACACTACTCACCACTCTGAATGTGCCTACTATATTTAAAGAAATATTACTTTGCAATATCACTTTAAAGAATGGAAAATCTAGACACCCTAAAAATTACACTAGTTCCCAATATTATCCTGGTTCACTTCCTAGTTCACCCCCTTTGTGATTGATTAATATAATTAATTAATCAGGTACATTCACCTCCTTTGGATTAATTAAATTATTCCATAAGACACTTTACCCAAGTTAATTAACATTTATTAAATAAATGATTAATTGATTATGTTGCACATTGTAACATTTACTCAATTGGGGGAATGCACCTATTTTCCCCTAGTCAACAACCACTTCCTCATTCCCTAATTAACTCAACTTGGAACTCAACATCTCAACTCCAATTTAACTCCACCTTCCTAGAGGTACACCCTAAATGGCTCTATCCTCAACTATAAATACAAGCCATCCCATTTGTAAAAACATCCCTTGGAGCTTTGAGAAAATTACATCCCACTTATGCTAATTTGAAAATTGCATCCTTGTGATCCAAGCTCGTAGTTTTTGCAAATCCATTGAAGATCGAATCAGGAGAATCCATATTAAAGCACATACAAGATCACACAATCTCAAAGGATTCCATGACCTTATTTGAGATTGTTGGCTAAGGAAATCTTCACATAATCAATAAGTCATCGACATACAAAATGAGGATAAACATTGACTAATCTTGCCACAAAATGTAAACATTTGGATCAAAGTGACACCTAGTGAACCCTGATGCAGGAATAAAGGAGTCCAGCTTAGCATACAAAGCCCAAGGGACTTTTTTAAGGCCGTAAAGAGACTTCTTAAGTATGTAAATGAGGGAGGAATCACAAACATAACCACGAGGTTGTTCCATATATATTTCTTCCTAAAGGCCCCCATGAAGGATGGAAATCTTAACATCTATTTGATGGACTTCCCATCTATTAGCGGTAAAGATGGCGAGGGTAAATCAAATAGAAATCATCTTCACAATGGGAGCAAAGTTCTCTAAATAGTTAACCCCAACAACCTGGGAGAAACCCTTAGCTATGAGTTGTGCTTTATAATTTTTGATGTTCCCATCGAAACCATACTTTATTCAGTATACCCACTTACACCGAACCATTTTTCTTCCCTTAGGAAGAGGGTTGAGATCCCAAATATCGTTCTTCATGAGAGATGAATATTCCTCCACATAAGAATCCCACTAAGGAATCCCAGTAACCTCCCAAAAAGACTAAGGGTTGGAAGAAGAGGTAAATAAGGTGTGGGGTCTAATGAACTTTGAACATGTTGGTATCTCATATGAAGGATCCCCTATCGAATATCCAACACTCTGTAAGATATTCCTAGTCCAAAAAAGACCAAGAGGAGATTCAGGATTATAATTTGGTGAATATTCACTCGAGTGAGAGGGGGCATAGTCCTCATCATCACTATTATCAGAATTGGTAGATTCCAAAGTGGGAGGAGTAAGAGGATCAGGAGTAGGAGGCTCATCAAAATCATCATCAAAAGAGTCTGAATTAGAGTTTGAGAGGGGGAAAAAGACATTAGTAGGTGGAGAAGTGGAAGTAGAAGATGACTCATCAAAATTCACATTTCTCTCAGTATAAATTTGATGTGTGGTGGGGTTCAATAATCTATAGCCCTTCATGCCACTAGGATACCCAACAAATATACAAGGTTTGGATCAAGGTTCTAAGGCCTTGTATTTCATTTTATGAATTCGAGACATAATAGTTGATCCAAAGATGTGAAAGTGATCAACATTAGGTTTGTGTCCATGGAAAGCCTCAAAGGTTTTCATCCCTTTTACTTCTTTGTGTGGAATGCGGTTATGAATGTAACAAGCACAATTCATGGCTTCAGCGTAATAGTGTGGATGTAGAGATTTAGAATGAACCATGCAAGTAACACATTTATTGAAACATTATAGCTCTGATACCATGCGTGAGTGAACCACAAGGATCAACATAATCCATGCACATCAAGGTTGTTGCACTCCAACATAAGTGAGAAAATACTCCAAGTAATCAACAAGAAAATTAACCATAAGTAAATTATTCATGAAAAAAGAATAGGTCTACTCATTCTCATAGATCAAAAGAGATAGTACATATGGGGATTATTATGTAACTCTGATACCCAGACATGTCATAATCCCATGATGGAGTGAGGAGTTACAATGCTAGGAATAACATGTAACTCCCATATGACAATGACGCATATTACATTTTTTATGACGTAATCTATCATATGTCATATAACTCCCTAAAATACCTATGACTCACCTAAGTGAGATGACTCACCATGTGTGAGGTAGAAAATACCAAATAACTAAATAAAAGGGGAAAAATATACCACACACTAACAAAGACTAAGCTAATTTATTTGAGAAAACTCAAATAAGGTTTTAATACCTCTAACCATTCCTCTTATAAATTTCCAAGCAAGGTTCCCTATAAACCCAAGTCTAATGATGCTAATCTTACTGACAATGTTGTTTCTAAACCTACTAAGATATAGCTCCAAGCACCTCAACATACATTTACTCAATTGCCTTATCCTCCCCATATGCTATTGCCCTAACTCATTACAAGTAATCTGATTTATCTTTCACCTCCTCTTGAGTATGATCCTAATAGGCCCCATGGAAAGAGTTTTGATAAACATGAACATTATGATTACCATATCTATGTAATGCCCATTTTACCAATAAGTATTTCAAGATTATCCATTTAATTAAATATCTCATTGACAACAATGATATCTAGTTAGCTAAATCCACTAATTCCATTTACAAATCTACCAAAGAAAATGGAAAGTTAAAAATATTTAATCACCCATTACCTAAGCATGAAAAGTCAGCCATTACCTAAACATAAAAATATTTAAACATTGGAATCATCAACTGGATCTGAATGAGGGATAATTTTAATATGTTCTGGTAAAGAATCCTTCCACCATGTAGGTTTTTCCTTGTGTTTGAAATGTGCGCAATCATCTCAGAGATTCCCTATTTGATAACATCGTCGGCATCTAAAGGCTAAACCATCACAGTCAATCCTCTGGACCCAATGTTTGTCACCAATCTACAAGTTAATATCTGATGGGAGAGATTGGGATGTATCAAGATCAACCAGAATCTTGGCATAAGTTGTATGAGTTTGATCCATGGTTTTATCATTTGCTTTCACAATAGATCCTAAGGTATTTCCAATAGCAAAAAGCCAAGATTTATTCCAAAATTACAAAGGAAGTCCAGGTAAGTGAATCCAAACTGGGTGAGAATCAAAGGCGTCTTTTAAAGGATCAAGTGACGGGTACCATGGCTTGAGAATGAGACGATGTTCTCCCCAAATCAAATATTTGTCAAAAATTAGATCCCTATCCTCTGGGGTTTTTAAAAAAACAATAAAACAGGCTTTAACACAGGGGTAGAGCTCGATCTTACCCTTGATCACTTGTCTCCATCTATGTGAAATCCAGTCATGGAGCTATGATAGCTTGGGCCGAAACTTGTGGAATCTACAAATGAGGTCGAGCTTCACTAGATTCTCCTTCTCCTTAAGGACCTCTTGTAGTAGATCCTTCTCGATATGCAACACAACAGTCTTCTGGGTGAATTTTAGTAGCTTGCTAACATATTTTGCACCATCTTTTTGATTTGAGACCACAACAACAAAAGATTTGGGGGAACCTCCATTCCCCAACCTATCCCCTACAACAATGACCTTTTCCCAATCACTTCCTGAATTCCCATTAGCCTTGCCACCTCCATCTATAAAAGAAAGACCAATCTAGGATAGGTCATTTTCTCCATCATCTCTAGCAGAAGCCTGCACACCACTGCTGCCTCCAAGGAGTGATCACCTCTGATTACCTTGAGCCATTCCAGATCCGCGTAGAGATCCACCACCAACCTGTGTTCATTTGAAAGGTTACAGGAGTTTAGGGTTCGTGACTCATAGATTTGGGTGAATATTTTCATTATTCCCACCTGCAAAATATTTTGATATTGGTGATTTGGGTCCTCTATTTCCCTTAGAGTGGCCTCCAATACCTTGCATAACAGAGCAACCGCCGTCCTCCTTAGGGTTTTGAGCAAGGGAGAAAATGTGTTTAGGGCTCATGATTCGACCATGTAGGTGTGAAGTTCGACATTAAAATGACATTATTCTATTCAACTTTACTATTACATTACACTGCATGATTCATGGTTATTATCTAGCCAATTACATAGCCAAACCACCTCCTAATAAATAACGAGGTGTAACAACAAATAACCTGGAATACTATTCACAGTTATAAAAAAAACTCTATGAATAATATATTTTTGGAAAAATATATTATAACAACATAAAAATAATATTTATCACACCGTTGGTAAATGATATTACAAATAGATATGAGAGCACTAATTTCCTAACAATTATCATTGTGTTAAGTCCTCAAATTCTCTTTGTATGATTAATGGCAATGCATGTGATTCCATGTTGAGTATGACACTACTACATGGAGGGGTCTTTTGAGACAAAAGTTAGAGACATAAATGTATTTTTGTCTCTATCTTCCCTTTCATCTCTATCTTCCCCTTTACCAAAATATAATATAATTATATTGAATTTTTATATGGTGATACATTGGGGGCAATAAAAAATTGTATCCATGCGGGTTCAAGCACGAGCTTGCAGCGCATGAAACCACAACCGACGGGAAGCATAATAGGTCAAAGAGATCAGGGCTGCCAAGGCAGGACAATAGGAGGCCGAGTAGAGAAAAACCTTGGCATGGTCATGATCCCAGAAACCACTACGATGAGCAGGTAGAGCAGTGCGATTCAATTAAGGTTTTTGGAGGTCTGATGTCCGGTTTTGAGGTTTGAGGTAGCAAATCGGTCCAGAGCAGACGAGCAACATCAGAATATCAAGGTACGTTTATTAGGATTTCTCCCCGAATTCTCAGAGCAGGACCTTTTAGAACATCCTTCGACTGTTCTTCATTACTATCTTCTTACATAATCGTTAATACAAACCATTGTTGATTTATTATCCGAGCAGGAGTATATATTTTTAACAGGGTTTAATATTACAGATAGGGTTTAGGTGGTTTTTCTCCTTATATATGCTAATGGCTTAGATTGATTTTTCTGATAAGGTTAGTGATAAAACTGTTATATTCCAACTGGTGTGGTACACATGGTTGCAGGGTGAAAACGTTGTTGGCCTTTGTTTTTAGTAACTAAATTTTATAATCCCCTGGCGACTGCTAAACATTACATTTTTTGTCTGATTCGTAGATTAGGCATTAGGCCATTTTCACCTATATCGATACAAAGAAAGTTTAAAGTCATTTCCTACACATCAACTACTATACAATGATTGCTTATATGTGCTAATCAAGAAATTTTTTGTAGTTTGCCTTCCATGATTTATAAATGGTCTGTGCAAGGCTAAATTAATTCGGAGGGTTTATTTTACAGTCAGTTTTTTTCTTGCATTTTACAGTGTGCAGGGTTAGCAAACGATAGTGGTTCATTTCACAGGTGGTGGGGCTAAGCCCTATACACCTATCACATATGCTCGATTCTGGTGCATGTTTTGATTATTATAAGTAACAGATTTAGAAAAATATTATTCTCCTCTCTAAATCCCAATTTTTATTGTGCTTTTCAGATAACTTCTTGGGCTTCAGTTTTCCATCATTGGGCATTTTGTTTAATCAAGATTTGCAGGCTCTTGTTAATGTGATGTGTTTGACATTGTTCTCGGTTTAGGTATGCAACTTATATTCAAATGGGTTGTTGTTTTATGACTCTGTTTTGTTTATTTCCTTGTTCAAAACTAAATATAGAAAGGGTTCACTTTTTATTGAGCAGGGTTTACGTTTTGACTATTTTTACTTTTTTTATTGAGCAGGGTTGTTGTTTTATGATTCTGTTTTGTTTATTTCCTTGTTTATGTTTACTATTTTCATATGGGAAAATTTTATAGCGGTTGGATATGTCTGATTCTTCTATATAGGATATTAGTTTTCTTCATTTTATCCATGCTGTGTTGTAGCCTAACTGAGTATGAGGCTTTTGAGAGGGTTATAGAAAACACTCTTATTTGAACTGCTGCACTCTTATTATAATTTTAGTAGTTTGAAAACACTAGAAATTTGTAAAGAGGGTTAGAGTTTTAAGGTAAGCACGTTGGATTAGAATATCAAGGTAAGCACATTGGTTTTTCTAGTGGTTTTCATGACTATTTTCTTATATACATGTTTCTTATCTGTCAGACAGACTAAATGTTTGACAGGTTTAAGACGAGTTTTCTTATATTTTCTTAGTATTCTAATCATTTTTCATATATTTCATGGTTAATATTACACTTTAACATTGAGACATTCATTTGTTCCATGCCCGGGTCCAGTGATATGGTGAGTTGCACATGGCCACATGCAGAAAATTATTTGCTATTGTTTTTCAGTTACCAGGTTTTATTGTGTCTTTTATTTTCTTAGTATTCTGATCATTTTTCATATATTTTATGTTTAATATTACACTTTAAGATTGAGACATTCATTTGTTCCATGCCCGGGTCCAGTGAAATGGTGAGTTGCACATGGCCACATGCATAAAATTATTTGCTATTGTTTTTCAGTTACCAGGTTTTATTGTGTCTTTTAATAATTGGATACTACAAATTTTCCTCAATCTTGCAGATATAAGTCTTATTTTGGAACAACCTTCTACTGGTTTAATATTTTTTAAGTAGATAGGCAGATTATGAAGTCATTTTCACTTTTCAGCTACAGCTGAGATTTGTAGCTAGATGGTTTCAATACTTAAGTTAGGGTTGAATATTCCTCTGTCTGAATACAAAGAAAATGTTTATAATTTGCATTCCATAATTTATTAATGAAGGTTTCTAGAAGGTTTCAAAAATTCAGTTAAGGTTGAATATTCACTGATCTCTGTGAAAATAGAGTAAATGTTTATAACACAGAAAACAGAGTAAAAGGTTTATAATTTGCAAAATTAAACCCAAAGCATATCAGAATTCTTATGAGTTAATAGATTAAGAGATTATTTTCCTCCTCTTTTAATAGGGTCCTAACAGTTGAACATTTGATTTTCAAAAGAGATTTAGCAAAACACTAGTTTAGATGATGCACAAACAAAGTTTTAGGTTTTGTTTGATTATTTTAGGGATTTTGCAACACTTGGAGCAGATTTTTTGAAAGAGGATCCTGCTAATTTCTTTGTTTTTTATCGTCAACCCTTCAAAAAGTTCTTTTGGAACAGGAATTGCTGCATTTAATTTCTCCCGATTGATTGTTTGTTTGAGAATATCATCATTAAAAACCTAAGTTTTTTGGTACAAGGATCAACTGATTTCTTTGTTCTTACTCATAGGTGAGTTGTGCATGGCCACATGCAGAAAATTATTTGCTATTGTTTTTCAGTTACCAGGTTTTATTGTATCTTTTAATAACTGGATAATACAAATTTTCCTCAATCTTGCACTCATAGTTTTCTTTTGGAACAACCTTCTACTGGTTTAATATTTTTTAAGTAGATAGGCAAAGTATGAAGTCATTTTCACTTTTCAGCTACAGCTGAGATTTGTAGCTAGATGGTTTCAATACTTAAGTTAGGGTTGAATATTTCTCTGTCTAAATACAAAGAAAATGTTTATAATTTGCATTCCATAATTTATTAATGAAGGTTTCTAGAAGGTTTCAAAAATTCAGTTAAGGTTGAATATTCACTGATCTCTGTGAAAATAGAGTAAATGTTAATAACACAGAAAACAGAGTAAAAGGTTTATAATTTGCAAAATTAAACCCAAAGCATATCAGAATCATGTAGATGTGTAGAGTATGGAGTCATTTTCACTTTTAAGTTGCAGCTGAGATTTGTAGCTAGATGATTTCAAAACATAAGCTAGGGTTAAATATTTGTCTGTCTGAATATAGAGTAAATGTTTATAATTTGCATTTCTTAATTTATTAATGAAGGTTTCTACCTTGAAGGTTTCAAAAATTCAGTTAATGGTGAATAATTACTGGTCTGTGTGAAAACAGAATAAATAAAAGGTTTACAATTTGCAAATTAAACCCAAAGCATATCACAGTCATGTAGATGTGCAGAGTATGGAGTCATTTTCACTTTTAAGTTGCAGCTGAGATTTGCAGCTAGATGATTTCAAAACTTAAGTTAGGGTTAAATATTTGTCTATTTGAATACAAAGTAAATGTTAATAATTTGCATTTCTTAATTTATTAATGAAGGTTTCTACCTTGAAGGTTTCAAAAATTCAGTTAATGGTGAATAATTACTGGTCTCTGTGAAAACAAAGTAAATAAAAGGTTTATAATTTGCAAAATTAAACCCAAAGCATATCACAATCATGTAGATGTGCAGGGTATGGAGTCATTTTCACTTTTAAGTTGCAGCTGAGATTTGTAGCTAGATGATTTCAAAACTTAAGTTAGGGTTAAATATTTGTCTGTTTGAATACAGAGTAAATGTTTATAATTTGCATTTCTTAATTTATTAATGAAGGTTTCTACCTTGAAGGTTTCAAAAATTTAGTTAATGGTGAATAATTACTGGTTTGTGTTAAAACAGAGTAAATGTTTATAACACAAAACAGAGTAATGGTTTATAATTTGTGAAATTAAACCCAAAGCATATCATAAGCATGGAACACATCAGTATTAAATCAGTCATAATTCTTATGAGTTAATAGATTAAGAGATTATTTTCCTCCTCTTTTAATAGGGTCTAGCTAACAGTTGAACATTTGTTTTTCACTTTTAAGTTGCAGCTGAGATTTGTAGCTAGATGATTTCAAAACTTAAGTTAGTGTTAAATATTTGTCTGTTTGAATACAGAGTAAATGCTTATAATTTGCATTTCTTAATTTATTAATGAAGGTTTCTACCTTGAAGGTTTCAAAAATTCAGTTAATGGTGAATAATTACTGGTTTGTGTTAAAACAGAGTAAATGTTTATAACACAAAACAGAGTAACGGTTTATAATTTGTGAAATTAAACCCAAATCATATCATAAGCATGGAACACATCAGTATTAAATCAGTCATAATTCTTATGAGTTAATAGATTAAGAGATTATTTTCCTCCTCTTTTAATAGGGTCTAGCTAACAGTTGAACATTTGTTTTTCAAAAGAGATTTAGCAAAACACTAGTTTAGATGATGCACAAACAAAGTTTTAGGTTTTGTTTGATTATTTTAGGGATTTTGCAACACTTGGAGCAGATTTTTTGAAAGAGGATCCTGCTGATTTCTTTGTTTTTTATTGTCAACCCTTCAAAAAGTTCTTTTGGAACAGGAATTGCTGCATTTAATTTCTCCCGATTGATTGTTTGTTTGAGAATCTCATCATTAAAAACCTAAGTTATTTGGTACAAGGATCAGCTGATTTCTTTGTTCTTACTCATAGGCCAACTCTTCAAACAATTATTTTGTAACAGAGTTTGCTAATTTCTCTTATTAGTTTAACTGCATCTGTTGGACTCTTCTAACAAATTACTCTTAGTTAATTAACAACATCTAACAATTAGTCTAATAATTAACTGTTTTTCTAACAATTTATCAACAATTACTCTTAATAAAGCATCACCAGTAATATCATAAAAAGCCTTCTCTTTCTGTTATTTATTTCTTATTAAGATGATTTTCTTTCTATCACTTATTTCTTATATAGGCTAAGCTCCTCACAATTAGTGATTGTAATAGTTTACAAGCAATATTTCTATTACTAAGAGTGAATATTTATTACTTCTCCTAAGAGAAGCTTTATTACTAGAATGGACGTGCAACAAACATTTTTTTAGGGATGTTTTATTATATGAGATTATGTTTTATTATATAAGATTTTTTATTTTTTTGTTGTGGCTATATTTTAGCGAGGGTGGGAGCTGAACAACAGAGCAAATCGGTCAAGTCCAGATGGGTAGCATTAGAATATTAGGTTTTCTAACCAAATTCTCATACGAGGCCCTTTTGGAACATACTTCTACTAAACTGCATTATTAGCTTCTTACATAATCGCTTGTGTGTGTTAATAACTTAAAACAAACCGTTGTTAATACAAACCATTGTTGATTTATTAAGTATCTGGGCTGGGTTAGATGTTTTTCAAAGGGTTTAATATTGCATACAGTAAGGGATCATGATTTTTTCTCTTTTATTTGCTAATGGCTTAGATTGATTTTTCTAATAAGGTTAGTGATAAAATTGTTCTATTCTAGCTGGTATCTAAATGTGAATCATTGCAGGGTGAGAAAGTCATTGGTCTTTATTTTAAGTAATCAACTTTTACTATGCCTTGTTGACTGTTGAACATTACATTTTGCCATTTATCTTTAATTATTAGAGTAGGATTAGGCCATTTTGAAACAACCTTCTTCTTATTTATATTAATCACAATATGAATAAAGTTTAAAGTCATTTAGTACTTAAAATTTTTAGGTGAAATTTGTAATTGGAGGTTTGGACACGTCAGTTACTGTAAAATTATTACTTATATGTAAATGTTTGTATTTTGTAGTTTTCCTTCCCTTGATTTATGGTCTCTACAAGACTAATTTAATGCACGGTTTAATTTTACAATCAGATTTTTTCTCTTTTATTTTGCAAATGACATTGGTTCCTTGCACAGGTGGAGGGGCTAAGCCCTGTACAACTATCACATATCCATGATTCTGGTGGAGGGTTTGATTATTATAAGGTAACAGATGTAGAAAAATATTTATCTACTCTGTAACAACCAACTTTTATTTTTCTTTTCACATAAATTCCTTTTATTGTGCTTTTCACTTAAAGACACACGATCCGGTTTTCCACCGCTGGGCATTTTGTTTAATCAAAGATTTTGCAGGCTCTTGATAATGTGATGCATCATCTGATTTTGTTCTCGGTTGAGGTATGCAATTTATAGTCAAATGGGTGGTTGTTTTATGTTTATTTCAAGATTCAAAAGTAAATATAGCATGGGTTAAGTTTTGAGTGCATTTTATCCATGTTGTGTTGTAGCCTAACTGAGTATGAGGCTTTAAACTTCTGCACTCTTATTATAATTTTAGTAGTTTGAAAAATATTTATCTCCTCTGTAACTACTAACTTTTATTTTGCTTTTCACATAAATTCCTTTTATTGTGCTTTTCACTTTAATTCATGGGATCCAGTTTTCCACCGCTGGGCATTTTGTTTAATCAAATATTTGCAGGCTCTTGATAATGTGATTTTGTTTTCGGTTGAGGTATGCAATTTATAGTCAAATGGGTGGTTGTTTTATGTTTCTTTTTTGTTTATTTCAAGATTCAAAAGTAAATATAGCATGGGTTAAGTTTTGAGTGCATTTTATCCATGCTGTGTTGTAGCCTGACTGGGTAAGAGGTAAGCACACCTTAGCACGTTGGATCAGAACATCAGGGTGGTTTATCCATCAAACAAAGTAATAAAGCTTCACTACTAGAAAATACTCTCTTTATATACACGTCTGACAAGTTTTAGTTGACTACTAGTTTTTTTATATTTTCGTTGTATATTTTTATATTACATGGTTTACACTTTATGATGGCGAGTTCTTGCACATGGCACATGCAAAAAATTGTTTACTTTATTGTGCCTGTTAATAGCTAGAGATTAGAAATTCTACTTACTCTTGCAGAGTGTAATTCTGCTTTTGCAACAACTTTCTACTAATTTTCCTTAATTGTTCTTAAGTAGATGCGTAGAGTTTGAAGTCATTTTCAAAGCATATAATAAACATGGAACAGATCAGTAATAAATTATGGATTGCAAATTACTAATATTTTATATATATATATATATATATATATATATATATATATTTCAGTGGTGCTTATATTTTCCAGGTTTTGTTTAGGCTTTTAGAATATGATTTAAGATTGTGGCAGTCATTCCTTCTGTTCCAGGGTGGTTAGGGGTTTTTTAAGCTTCAGTTATGGTAAAGATTCACCAATGTGTGTCAAAACAGATTAAATGGCTTATGATGTGTCGAGTATAACTATGCAGTCTAGTGATTATTAGATATTGCATGGGCCTTATATTTTCTCAATTTTGTGTAGGGCTTGAGAATATAATCTAATATTGTGATAGTCATTCGTTCTGTGCCATGGTTCAGTGGGACACATGATGGAGAATCCTTCTTATGGTTGGGAAAAGTTCTGTACAAGTATTAAACACTTGTTGTGCAGAGTTAAATTTATTATTAGTTAAAATATAAAGAGATCATTGTACTCCTCTTTGAACAGGGTCTAGCTAACCGCTGAACATTTGTTTTTCAAATGAAAATGTAGGGTACTAATAGTTGGATGGACGTCTTGTTTAATTGAGATTTGGAAATGCTCTAGTTTTCATGATGTACATACTAAATTCCAGGTTTTTTTAATAGTTTTCTTTTGACTATTTTAGGGATTAAAACTAAATATTGTTGAACACAATTTAATTAATGGTTATCATGTTTCCTGTTCTTCCTTATTGTCAACATGAGGATTTGGTGATTTCTTTTTCATTATTTCCAACCCTTCATAACAGTGCTTTTATAAAAGGATTCGCTACATTTAATTTCTCCAGATTGATTGGTTGTTTGAGCATCATTAAAACTCATTTTATTATTTTTAACTGCACCTACTAAACTCTTCCCATCAGTTAGTCTATTAATCAATTGATAAGAGTGAAATTTTACTCTTCTAACCAGTTAACTTTACACTTATTACAAGTGAAGATTTCCTTTCGATTATATATCTGCATAAAATCCTCTCACAATTAGTGATTTCCTTTGGTATTGAGTAAATATTCAGTCCCTGAGATGGAGATCTTCAAGGCTTGCTTTGTTAAAGAATGGCTTCTTCTCAAATGCAATTCTTCGATTTACATATTCAAGACTGTAGAAGTCTTTATGCACAATGACAGGCTATTCTTGATAATGAATCATCCTTGTTTATAGCTCATGGAATTTGTTTGATCATGTAGATTATAATTGTAGCATTTATAGTAGTAACAATATTATTGAGAACACGAATACGCTAAAGGAATCAGGAGGATGGAAACTTGTATCTTGGAGCCCACTTTTTCACCTTCCTTACAATCATGTTTAATTATCATTGATATTAGCAACGGGTTAGTGCTTATTATATATTTAAATAATCATTTGTATGTCAAAGGAAATAACTGAACTAGTAATTTTTAAAGGTTTATCACAACCTTGACATCAAATTCCAAGTACAACAAGTAACTGATATGCATTGGGATTGATTCATTGCATAGTTAATGATGCCTCTGATCTATTAATTGGTTTTATAGATATTTCTATATTTTTCTAATTTGCACTTTCTAATATCATGCACTGTCATTAGAGATGAAGTGGGGCTGGCCCTTAACAAAGTTGGGAATGAGGTTCTGGATCCTGCGGAAAAGGTAGTACTGACAAAAGATTCAATATCAATTATGGGTGATGGGAGCACTCAGGAGGCTGTCAAGAGAAGGGTTGCCAAAATTAGGACCCTGAATTGATTTATATTTTTGTCTTTTAGATTTATTAAGATTATTTCTGTGTATCCTTCAGGCCTCAACTGGACTGATGCAAATTCGGTTTTTTTTCTTTTCTCTATATGTTTTTCTCTGATCTTTTCTTTGATGTTATATAATCATAATAATGATGGAATCAAAGTAGGCTACATTAGCTTTACTTGGAATTATGAGAATTATTAGCTCTGGATTTTTTATTTATTTGAGTCAATTTCATTTCTTCTTTATTTTGAATTCTTTGATATCTAATTCCTTTGAAAAAAGTATTGTGGAATAAAATGAATTACATCAACTTAGAATATGACTTCGAATTTTATTATGTACGATTCCTTTAATTTTATTTTTTGATTTCCGTGTTTCAGGGTGCTACATTGTTGTAATGAGGTAGATTGTTGACAGACTTTGGAGTGGACATCATTCACAGTAAGCATATCGCCTTGTCATGTTTTTAATTGATTCAGTTGAATGCATTTTACAACTTTATGATGAATTGCATGAAGTTCTCTATCTTTGGCTGCTTCATGTAACAGGTATTACTCTAATCACCTTGTGAGAAAGATATTTGTGTGAAAATTCATCAAAATTTCATATGGATTTGTAGCTAATTCTAGTGATTTTCAGCATTTAACAAGTTCTTTGTGTAGAAATTTGAATTTTCAACAAATACATTTGTGAATAGCCTGCAATGTCTACGGGGTGTTAGTTTAACGTATTACATCAATATGTAATCATTTCAAACAAAAAAACAAGCAGTAATACTGTATAATGAGCACAACTTTAGCTTCTGTCAACTTGAGATTTTATTTGCAGTTGAAAAACAATGATCTATAGTTATTTGCAACCAAAAATAAAAAATGAATAAAGGGGTAAACATTCTTCGGGCGGACTCCAAATTGCATTATGCTTCAACATATACTCCATGAATTTAAAATGTTTTAGCTTTAACATATCTATCGCCAGATTTGGCACACGATCTACTTGAAGAAACCTTAGATTATAAAATTCTTTGTTGCATTGTCTGTCCACAATTGTCCAATTTCCCATGGCAAATACTCTTAAAGAGTTGCTCATTGCGTCTAATATTTCTGCAGATACATAGAATGGTTGCTTATTACTTTTTAACCAGACTCTTTTTGCTTGGCAGAGAACCTGCTAGAAATTTAAACACAAAACCATGAATACTTTAAGATCATCTACCAACCTCAGAAATCGTTTCTCTTTTTTCAACTCTTTTCTATTTAAAATATTCATACCTCTTCACTCTCCAAGGCCTTTGAAAAATCAGATGCGTTTCTAAATCTATCACCCTTTGATTTATTATGCGCTACTGTCAATATAAGATCGTGTATACTTATACTCCTTACATTTCTTTTTGACCACTCATAGAGTTCTTGAGCCTCTATTCTTTTGAGCAGAGCTCCTACATGTAGACATTCCAGTTCTTCCTCTCCCACAATGCATGCAACCTCATCCGACTTCCAGTCAGAGAAGAATGAACAAATGTCAAGGAAATCTTCTTGAGCACTAGGCTAAAGCTCATGGTAAGAAAACAGAATCATGGACTCATCAAAAAAATCTTCTTTGTAACAGCTGAAAGCCTCTCCCTCTCTTAGCCAACCAAATACATTTTCATAAGCTTCAATTTTTTTATGTCTTTTATGAAGATAGGCTCCTACCATTTCAGAAAAAAGAGGACAACAACTACATTTCTGTGCTACCTCTCTAGCCTGAGGCCTTTCATCTACGATTGAATTTATTTCCCTTTCTCTATCTATTTTCCTGCACAACAATTCAATTGGTGACTCAACAGGGAGCGGTTTAATGGGATATAATTCAGTGTTTAACTCCGCAGCATTCAAACACTATTGAGGCATTTGTTTTTCTACCTGTTCCAAGAATCCTTACTTTTCTTTCACTATTTATCTTCTTAGGTAGAAGATTTTCTAGATGCTCTTTGCTCAGTACGTTGTCTATATCTATGAACACTTGTCCTCTCTCTAAAATACATTTCATCTCTTTCTGCCCATTCTGAGAGGGATCTACCTATCCCTCACGCATGTTCACGGGGGGAATATTTAATTAAAAAGACTCAAAATTCCTAACAACCAATGTTGTGGCAGAGTGGTGGGCCTCCTGCCGTGTATTTTGTAGGTCACATGTTCAAATCCGCCTATCTCTCTGTGAACGTGCGTGAGAGATAGGCTCAGCCGGAGAGTCTCTTACTTTATATTGTTTTTGCCCAGTTAAATCTTGCAAAATCTGAGATTACAATTCCTCAATGTTAGGATGTGATTCCATATTCTTGATGAGAGTGGCTTTTGAATGTTTCCATCCCTGCAGATTCAAAGTTGCATACACTTCATTCGCCAGCATGGTTTTACCAACTCCACCTATGTCGTACACTACCACCGCCACAACTGGCTTGTCATTATCGAACTCAAGGAGCTTAATCACTTCACTAATCTTGTCCTTTATACCCACAACAAAGAAATCAAAATTTAAAATATATGATAAATTTGGCATGTTAATAACCAAGTGGAGATAATATACCTTCAGGGTTGTGATACCACAGCCTGCGCAAGCTCTCATCATGAATTTTTAATGCATCATTCCCAATATTGTTCAGCAATTCTCCCTCGTCACTAATTTGTAGCAAAACAATTAAATCAATTAAGGGCTCCATATGAGATTGATAACTAGGAAGAACACGTGTTTAATACATATTGATTGTTGTTCACCACGTAGCCGTTTGTAAATGAAATTTTGTGGAGATCCCTGTTCCATTATACAAGCTTTTCGAGGGTGTCTACCTTTGAGTACATGACTCACAAAGGCATCCACATACTTTTCTGTTCCTTCAGCCACCCATCGGAGATCACTAGAAGGATCAACACCATAGAACACGTGAATAATCCTCACGTGCACTGAGTGCTTCTCTTTTCTATCCTGAGCTGGCTGTACTTTAGTCATCCCATCGACCTATATTTTTCATTTATGGACATTTTCAAGATTTCTATGATATTATTTATTCCTTATATAAGACTCAGTTTGATGAAAATATATAGAACTGCCTTAGCTAATTTAAATTTTGAAACATATTCTTGGTTTGGGTATCTGTGTAGATACAATTGTAGGAGATGAAATGCATATGGGAATATGAGGAGGACAAAGAAAATGTGTTACAATAGGTATGTAAATAAAAAATGCATGAAATATTGATTAGCATATTGGTTTATATATGAAAAATTGTCATGTGTAGGTTTCCAATAATAATTGTTTGGAAGCATAAATAAAAATGTTGGTGTTTTCTTCGCTTTAAAATGAATAAGAATTGAGATGCATAGAATGGCTAAACCAGTGAGTCAAACTTCACTTACAGTTTTCCTGTCACCTATGTTTGTACTGTGTTCATCATATTTCTTTGATTCAATACCAATAACTCTTCTTGTTCTGTTACAGATGCTCAATATATATTCATTACTTGTCAACACATGTTGTGAGAATTGAAGGCCAACTTTTTGGGGGATATACAAGCTTAAGTGTACACAAAACTTCTTTGGTCTTCCATATGTGTGCACTTCATTCACATGTGCTGCTTGGCTACTTTATGGAGCCCCATTTACTAAACCCCACAACACTTTGCTGCTCAAAATGAATGGCGCGAGTTTCGTTTTGGAGATGTTTTATGTTCTATCCTTTCTAATTTTTGCCTCTAAGAAAAACAAGGTATGTTATTATATGCCACTTATGAGATAGGTATTTTAAACATTTTGGACACATTTAATGGTTTCTTAGATTCTATACTTGGATCTATAAATGTAATTGTAATATTGTTGATACAAAGGTTTAAATTTATTCTTGGAGGTGATAACATTAGGGTTGATAATAACAATGATATTGGCTTTTGTCACGTTACTTGCAGTTAATATTTTCTTGCTGTACATGTACAAAATCCATACGATTATTTTTTGGAGTTTCATGCGTGATCCTCTCCATTTTTATGTATGCCTCCCCAATGATTTTTTTGGTAGGCATTTATTCTTATTCTCTTCTTAGTATAGATTTCTATAAAATGTGTACAATGATTCTTTCAAGAAGGTTTGTGATTTCATTTCTAATTTTAGGTACTTGTTATCAGAACCAAAAGTGTTGAGTATATGCCATTTTTAACATCCTTATTTAACACCCTAAATTCACTTGTCTAGGCTGGATAGTCTCTAATCACTAGGGATATCTTTTTAGCGTTACGCTTCTCTTATTTCGCATTGCCATTTTAATTTATAGACTCAATATTTTTCTACGACTATGAACAAAAAAACAAAAGTTTTGCTTGGATTGCAAGTACAGATGATCACTTGGATATTTATGTGTTGGGAATGACAGGAAAACATGGATTTTATCATATAGGTATATGAGTGCACAACTTAGCTTATTAGTTTTGTGCGAGGTTTTAATTATTGTCCTATTTTAAATGTAATTTTGTGAATAATTTTGATAGAACTAGAGTAAAATATGTGTTCTTAATATCTCATAATCTAATGCACCTTTGTTGTTATTGATAATAGATAATTGTATCAAAGTGAAGAACATGAAGATGACAACTATCGGCAGAGAGGAAATTGCTCAAAATAAAAGTAAAGAAAAAGAACCTCAAAGTAGAACCAGAGAAATAGACAGATCACGTGAAGCTAGTGGTGGAGAGAAGGTTTTCATATTGTATGTGAAGGTTTAACGGCATTTAGGCACCCTTTTCTATTTTATCATTGTATTTAAAGGGTTAGCCGCATTTAGACACCCTTTTGTATTTTATCTTATTTGATAATTATAAATGTCTGTGGACCCATTTGTTGGGCACAAAATTCAAATCAAATTGTTTTTAATTTCTAATATTATTTATCAGCCCGTGCTGACATCATAGACGATATGTAGCCGTTGATTGCACTATATGATATTTGATTATTATTTATTCTTGAAATTCAGATTTTTCATTCTTTAAATTTGTATCATCTCTACAGAGACAATAAAAATTGAAATTAATATTGTCTCTAGAGAGACAAAAATTAGTATTATGTATTGTCTCTAGGGAGACTAATGATATTGTCTCTCAAGAGACAAAAATGATATCAATCTATAATGTCTCTGGAGAGACAATAATTAGAGACAATATTAGAGACACCCGCTTTGAGACAATAATATAGACAATATACAACTTTTTTATTGTCTCTATTTGAGACAATTTGGTCAAGTATTGTCTCTATTATTATCTCAAAACACCCCTCCTTGTAATAGTGTGAATATTTGTTAATCAAGTCTTTCTAAGCTAAATGATATTACAAATAGATATGAGGGCACTAATAAATATAAGTTTATATTGTCAATATTGATATATATACAAAATACATTGACAATAATGCTTATACAACTTTATAAGAAGCCAAATTATATTGTGGCGAACTTTACAAGAAGCCATATAAGGAGCCATAATTTGTAACTCATGGACAATAGTTTGTATATAAATTATCATAAAGAATGCACACACTATAAAATTTTAACCACGAGCATGAACGAAAAAAATGGTTTCGTTTATGTTAAGAAGATTATTGTTAGTCTTTTTAATAGATGTGATGTTTACGCTGAACGTTCTTAAAATGAGTTACAAATGACGTGTTGTCGTAAACCAACAACTTTATTTATGGATTGTAATACAATCTGAAAATTATATGGCATACGCAATAATATGCAAGTACATATTTGCATAGTGGAGACACATACACTACGATACAATAATTTTTTCGGGTTGCATGACTATATAGTCATGTACTCAAAGATGTGATCGGGTATCAATCATACTCGATCTTTATAGACGAGATTTTGATGGGGTCGGCCTTGAAATTTCCTTTTGGGACAAGAGTAACTACGATATCGTCGTCCTCGCTTGCATTTAAATCTTCGAGTATCTCTGTAATTCCCACCTTGAACGATGACTTTCTGTAGGCGGAATGAGTAGTGTTGGGCAGCTTGTTGTTCCCACTTTGATGATGGTGGCTGTGTGGAACATTTGCAAATGTGCCTGCGTACTCCTGGCAGGAAATAACAGTATTCGAATCGGCCTCAGGCAAGTTTAGAAACACGTCGAACTTGGCAGAGGACCCCTTTCTCACCTCGATACCTTCGATCACCAGCACCTCCTCAGTCTCGTCGTCGATCTCCTTCTGGTTTCGCTTCTTCTTCGGCCTCTTCACGCTGGCGCTGATGGGACCCACAAGCTTCCTCGCCTTTGATCCGAATTCCTCCACGCGATCACCCGTCGCCACCGCCAAAGCGGAAGATTGCGGCGCGAGAAAACCCACGCGGGCATCCGATTTTGTGTTCCTCGTTTTCGGGCGGGAATTTAACCAGGGGATATCCACTTTCTGGTAAGAAAACCTGAGCTTGTCGGGATTGAGAGCGTCCGCCACCTTGACACGCACCAAACGCGCGTTCTCGTCGTAGAAAAGGAACTCGGTTCGCAAGTAATCGGGGTCGTCGAAATCCTGCCGACGTTTGCCTCCGAGCGATTTCCAGATGGTCCACATTCGATCAATGTTTGCATGGTGGGCAAAGAAAATGGGGTCGCGAGCAGCAGAGTAGAAAGTTCCCATGTCTTCCAGGTTGGGTTCGAGGTCGGAGCCGGTCCACAAGTGCACGGGGCCGTGCGGCGCGTTTTCCAGCGTGCCGGCGCCGGGGTCGGGATCGTCGCCGTATCTGTATGGCTGCCCCTGGAAAAGCTTTGTTGTCTTTGCGCCCGACACGACCTGTCTGTACATCAGATTCGTGTTGGCTGCAATCAGATTCGTGTCCGTCGTGTTCGTCGTCGCCGTCGGGTCGAAGTTGAGATCAATTTTAGCCGGCGGCATGTGGGCGGCGTTTCTGAGCGCATCATACAAAGGAGACTTCGGGTCGGTATAAATCGGCGGAAGAGTCATCCCGGCGGGAGCGTCCCAGTTCCAGAATGGCAGCGCGAAGGAGTCGTCTCCCACGAGTTTGGCGAGAATTCGTTCGTGGAAATAGAGATACCAGCGATGCCACGGCAGGAAAAGCCACGAGTTGTGGATTTGGAGATCGAGGGGAAGCGATCCTTGGTAATATGCCCCGTCGCAGTATGCGCAGTGAACGTTTGCTTGCTGTTTGAAGCTGCGCGGATCGTTCGACGGGAGCTCGCGCATCAGCTGCACTGCGCGCTTGTACTTTTCCACGTATTTCTTATCCAAGTTATGAGCCGAAGGACGCACTCGCATGGGAAACCTGCGATCTGGGAATTGGAAATCTACAGACTTTTCAGAGAAGGGAGGGCAGCAATTCACATTCTCTGCGTCGTTTGGAAGGTCCGGCTTACTACACCGCTCCAGATCGGGAGGCGGAATGGATTCCGACGATGCTTTGTCTACCATGTTTCCCAATGCAATGGACGACGTGGACGCGAATAGCAGCTGCCTCCGATCCATACTTATTCCAAATCCATGTTTGCACCGAACGACAACATTTCTTCGCCTACCAAGTGTTGCCCTATGCGGGAAAATTGTATTTACTGCGCCTACTTTAGTCGTGACTAAACTAACGGAATCCATGTCTCAGTTTTTTGCAATTCTAATTTGTAAGCCCCTCCTTACTTACACAACTATATATAGCTGACCACAGATATTAGATCGCTGTGTCACGTTTGACATTTTAAAACAAAACGTGAATACATGGAATTCAACCTCTGCATTGTCATCGGCCATATATCGAACTCTAAAGCCGTGTGACAATCAACATTCGTAAATGTTTTCAATCCTCCCCGGATTCGAAATATATGAAATGAACGAGTGTCGTAAATTAGTTTAGTCTCCCCATTCCCAGCTCAGACTTTTGTGCACACAAGAAACCGAACAGCTAAGAGAAAAATATGTGGGATTATATTAATATATGATTGGATTCAATCCAGTCATATTCCTCCCGTTTAATTTTAATTTGACCCGGAAAGCTAAGATGAATGAGTTCATATAGCTGCTAAGCAGTTTCATTAACTTCACCAACTCTATTAACTTCACCAACTCTGCTAAGGTGAAATCTGCACGCATATTCTGTTGAAATTTGATATCAATTTGGATTCAACGTTTATGAACAATGACTATAATAATAAATTGTGTAGACGCGCGTCAAATTTAAAGAGAGTGGTTTTCTGTTTTTACAGTTGGATAACAATTTGATTATCCATTCGCATGCTCAGCCTCTTCATCTCTTCTTTTATGGATTTATAATTCCAAAACAATATCGTGTAAGATTGTGTTTATATATATGTACGAAAATATGTGAGGATATTGAAAGGGTTATAGTCCTATTTATGAGGATGATGACTTGTTAAACTATTTATGGTGTTATAAATCTTTACAAATATTTAATACAGAGGGTCAAATGAATAGGACCAAATTATTTCCCTTGTATTTTTGACTAACGGGATTCTCCTAGATTTAGATGTATGTTTGCTCATCAAATGTTACTCACTATATGTAATGTAACTATATGGGTAGGGATGTCGACATCTATGTAATTTAAGACTTCCCCATTAAAAACAAAGAATTCTTTTATGGGTGATTTTTACAAATTATTTTGTGGGTGACTTTAACAAATTAAATTCCCTTTAATTTAAATATATGCTTACTCATTACTATACATAATTCAAAATATAGATAGAGGTGCCAATTTTTTTGTTTACCTTATGTTAAATTTATTTATTAAATTTTAAAAATTTAATCTACTTGAAATTTCAAAAGTTATTAAGTAACACCAAGAGATAGTTTTATAGTATGTACCTAAACTAATTAGTTTTTACTCAAACTAATTATTTTTTGATTTAATCTACAAAATATTTAATAATGTATTATTTAATTAATTATGAAGTTTGAGACTCAAAAATTGCATAACATTCCTTACACTTTAGTTAGGATTCATACTCTGTTTACTTTTCTGTACATATAATAATCGTATATTACTTATATTCTTTTTTAAAAATATTTTTGAGTTCACATATTATATCATAATAAGACAAATAATTACAATGCAACATAAAACATAGAATTTCTAAACAATTATTATGACATGACATATCAATCGATATTTGTAAAAAAAAAATACACAAAATGACACCTCAAATAATTTAATATCAATTATTTGCCACCCAATAAAAAATTACTATTTTAAATCCAAGTGGTTTACAATATAATTTAGAACACACCCATGCGCACACACATACACCCTCACATACACATGCATGGGCATGGACATATACAAGCATACACATAGATGTACATGTATAAATGCACACTCGCCCACACATGCGCATGTATACACACATATAAAAAGGTAAAAGATTTCAAATATTTTGTATTTTAACTCTAATTATTCATATGTATACAAAAATGGAAATTAAATAATTAATTAAATTCTACAATCCTAAAAATGGTCCATATATATTTACTAGTCAACAAATAACATATATTTTAGCTTTTTTTAACTATTAGTTTAGATTATAAATATAGTAGGGCAATTTATTATCTTTTGTTACTCCTCACTCATCAGAATACACATATATATTTAGAAAATAAATCAATTAGAACATGTACCAAATAGAGATAAAAACGAGAAGGTGATGAGTGTACTTAGAGATTTTCACTAGTTCGAAAGTTGATATATGGATAAATATGGAATTCAACGTCTGCATTGCCACTCATCCGCCATATATCACACTTTGAAGTGTGTGTGACAATCAATATTCATTTATGCTTAACATTGATTAATGTCCATAAAACCAAAAAGACTAATATATGAGCGTGCCACAAATTAATTTAGTCTCCCCATTGCCAATCCAGACTTTTGTCCCCATTTGCATCACAAACATGGAACTGAGGGCACAGGTAAAGTAAAAATCGAATTGTCTTCCTCGCGCTTAATAATGCTTAATTCGACCCGCAAATCTACAGATGAGTAAGTGGTTATAATCGGTGGTAGTCACCGACTCACCATTTACCACTACCAGTTCGAGAACTTCATTAACTTCATTTCAAATAAACACGCTTATTCCATTGAAATTTATTACCAACCAACGTACACTGCTACCATTGATCAAACTGGGCTGCGTTTCTTACATTTCCTCCATACACACAGACAACCTAATGTTACTAGAATGGAAACTTTTCAAACTCATTGAAATTTATCGATTTAAAGAGTTCAAAAAATTATTTCAATACCGTTGTCTTTTACAAAATATGAAAACAACATGACATTTTTAGCATACAGGTTAAGTAGAGAACCCTTATTCTTGACTATTAGTGTTAAATGATGTTAGATACAACTTAATATGAAAAATTGCGAAGGTTATTGATTTACTTTATTCGAACTAATTTTTAACATAAATATTAACTAGTACAAGCCTTAAATACATATTCTTAAAAATGCATATAGAAA
This sequence comes from Taxus chinensis, assembly GCA_019776745.2. NCBI lineage: Eukaryota > Viridiplantae > Streptophyta > Pinopsida > Cupressales > Taxaceae > Taxus > Taxus chinensis. Next base: position 85,366,562 of record CM034150.1, on the reverse strand, counting down.
TAAACTACAAAGATTTAATCTTCAGTTGTATGTATGTCATATTGATTAACAATTTTGTTACATTTTCTAAAAATAATGATTGATTAACGACAAGAGACATAAATCTAACTGCTCCAATGTGATGGTCAAATGGACAACAAATTTAAATTTTTCATTAATTGTTTATATATGGACATTACCACCCCAACTACCATTGTAGGACAGTGAATGACATAATAATTATGTCTATAGGCATTCTACAATAACATCAAAGGATGAAATGCATTAAAGTGAGTTAAGTTATTCACTTTTATTTTTTATACTTAAGTTTGACATCTATTATGCCAATATGTGTTCTACAATGGTAGTCATGTGGAATGTAATGTAGTGAGTTTTTGACATTTATTTGCATCCTTAAATATGTCGTCGATTTCGCTGTAAAATGGAAATTAAAACCTTAGAGTTGAAATCCATTTAATTGTTAGTTTAGTTTTTTATTGCTTGTACAAGATAAGTGAAAAATAATAATATATTGCCAGAGTTTAGCGCCCATAATTTCCTTGTTAATTTTTTTCGAGAATGACACAATGGTGTAGCAATACTGATGTCATTCATAATAGTTAATGGGAAATCAGAAGAGAATGTTATAGAATTATTAATAAGTGTGGTAAATGAAAAATCTAAGGTAAGAACATTCAAATTGATATCCACTGATGTATTTAATATATTTAGATGTATTTGATATATTTTTACTAGCTTAATCCACCAAAATTTTGAAAGATATAGCATCTAGATTGATAAGGAAAAATTACGAAAAATGCAAGATATAAAGACATACATTTCCACAACACCTATGCTAGCAGCTTTATGCTTGGGATCTTTAGCCAATTTTTTATTGTAGAGAGAGAGAGAGAGAGAGAGAGAGAGAGAGAGAGAGAGAGAGAGAGAGAGAGAGAGAGAGAGAGAGAGAGAGAGAGAGAGAGAGAGAGAGAGAGAGAGAGAGAGAGAGAGAGCACAACTTGTTGGTACTAAGTCGTCATTACCATGGAACCACATATCACTTTTCTACTTAATTTTAGTTTGATGGGATCTATACTGGTTGCATGGGTGGTCATGATTTTAAACAAGAGAAATGTTTTTTGTGTTTTGTTTAAAATTCCATGTGTATAACAATCAAGTGACAAATATGATTTACAAGGTATAAATGTTTTGATAGTGAAAGTAGCACATGTTACTAATTAATGATTTCGTTCTACCGTAATACTCCAATTTTATTCGAATGAGTCTTTTACTATCATATATGTATGAAAATCATGAGAACGTTATAGTTTATATTAAGTTTTTAGATATTGAGAAATGGTCTAGGTTAAGATAAATTATGAGTCATGAATTGTATTTCTAGAATTCTTGTGTTTTTTTTTTAATTACCGGTTCAAGTTATATATTTATTTCACATTTATTGGCACAATTTGTTGACATACACTGGTCCACACTCATCCCTATACATACTTAACTCTCACCACACTCCATCTAATAAATGTCCTATCTTTTTGGTCCCTTCCTCTAGATCATGGAACCCACATTACAACAATGCCAAGAATGTGGAACACAAGCTCCTAAAGTGTTTTTCACTGTACCATTTCCTATGCTACCTTGTGAAACTAATGTCTTGTATCATTGTTTATTTTTTAACCACTAGAATGCAACTTGCACACCAATAGGGTTTTAATTTTAATCTTACACACACACACACACACACACACACACACACACACACACACACACACACACACACACACACACACACACACACACACACACACACACACGCACACACGCACACACGCACACACGCACACACGCACACACACGCACACACGCGCACACACGCGCACACACACACACACGCACACGCGCACACACACACACACACACACACACACACACACACACACACACACACACACACACCACACACACACACACACACACACACACACACACACACACACACACACACACACAACCGTCTACTATGTATGTTGAGGCATCATACCTACATACTAATAGCTCATACCTACATACTAATAGTTATAAGAGGGCTCAAAACCACACAATTATCCTAAGGTTATGATGAAATGAAACTAACACTATAGAATAAATGCATTCAAAATGACACCCTGTTTCACTTGAAAACATGACCTTTTACCAAGTTTTATATCTTCAACATAGTACTGGAAATTTGGCCTTGTGGCATTTGACAATAATAGTTTGGCATTTATCTTCACATTACCTGATACACCTATATATTGACTAAAATTAAAGCATCCTACTTAATAATACATTTTGATGCCATTGGGTTATGAGTTTTTATTCATCGTAGCATTTAAGAATAATGCACTTTAAATAGAACATGTCTTTAGAATATTTTAAATCAACCTAATATCCTAGATTATGTTCTAGTGTAATCCTAGATGGATTTGTGGGACCATGAAAGGTTCAATGATAAAATTTATTGCATGATCGAAGATGATGTCTCTTATACTTACAATGATCATATTTTCTAATGCACAAGTTGCGTTAGTTTACTTGGAGTTTACTAAGTAGGAAATCACTTGCACATGTCATATATATAAACATGCACACCCCAACTTATTAGGCACATCTAAGGACCACCGTATCCAAGAAAAATACAATATGGTCATTGAGCCAACAGTTGAATCATATTTAAATCATAATACATGAAAATATAGCTACTCAAATCTAAACACATCTATCTTACTTCCGCAAATCATTACTATGTACTAAAATCAAGCCAAGCATCAATATTGTTAAGTGTTGATGGATGAATTAGATATCCACCTTATTTTCATTTTTGAACCTCCACTCCATCATATGACCTTGAGAACTACATGTTTCTTTATTTTGTTTCTTCATATATGTACATAATGTAATACTTGATTTAACCCTAAATAAATTTTATGTGATGATACAAAGATAATTAGAATTAAAATATATAAAGGATGTAAATCCAAATTACCAAATTAACAAGAGCCGCAAAGCGGCCAGTTCCCACCATCCAAGTTACATGTTTCGGTAGGAATCGGTAGTTTGAGCATAGTAACAAATACCGAAGATTAAAAGCATGTACAAGATAAAACAAAATAGCAGTTGTTGACATATATAAGAGAAATCGGTTGCAAGTGCATTGTTTTGATCAAAGTATCATGATCGAAAATAGTCGATATATGGAAAAACCTATAAAACAAAGCTACATATTGTTACATATGTGGAAAGGCATATGATGCCATTCCAAAATTGACAAAAACTAGTAGTGTTTATTAAAGCTATGTGTATATTATAGATCAAGTTTTAGTCACTTTCAGCTAAATGTAGAGACCAGGTGCTCTATGAGTCAACACTTTGCAAAACGTCTATGATAAAATAGTAGAGCTTTTTATTATTATTGCATGGGCAAGGACATTACATGCCTAGTAGGTTGGCATTTAGTGAAACAATTAACACACTTTCTGTATCCTCTCACACTTTCCATACATGTCTACTATAGAACTTTGACAAAAATCCACTTTCCATTATGCTTGGGTGGATGGCTATGTCCTACTCTACAGCTCCCAGTTCGACACAGGTTGCAAGTAACGTGGAAAAGGTTTTGGAGTCTAGCTTTACACGTGTCAATTGCATTTGCATAAAAGTTTCCAAGTCCTTTTCAACAAACGCATTGTGTGCATATGCTGCAATCATTATAGTCCACAAGTCAAATAAGGGGCCACAATAAGGGGCATAATTCAATCTCGTATGGAAATAACAGGAAGCAATGAAATCATCAAATGTAGGATACAAAGTTAATAAGGAACAATTGCAGGATCTTTCATCAAATCATGAACATCTTCAAGAAATGAACATACTTCTTTGAATAAAACAAGGCATCTTGTATCATCGAAACAAAAGAGCAGCGAGCATTAAATTACAATTAAGATTCGTTATGTTGTAGGTATTTTTGTATGAAAACTTGAGAGGATGGAACTATTGTATTGAGACTCTAACCAAGGTCCGAATCCTCAGGTACATTTTAGACTTGTAATCGACAAAAAGGCTTGGCGTGTTTCGGAAAATGAATAAACTGTAAATTTACTACAAAAATGCAAATAATGTATAGTTCCAAGGGCCCTTAAAAGCAAAAATTGAATCAAGGGAATCTATATCTAAACTTGAAAATCAAATTCCGAAAAATAGATAGCTTAGGAAAGAAAATGAGAACATTATACGACATTGAAAAAACCATTGAATAATTCCAAACATCCATGATTAGTCTTATGCAAGGATATTAATTGATGGCACTCAAATTTTAAGTCTACTGCAAAGACGCCTCTTCCAGATTAAGAAAATTATCTGAAACCATACATCTCTTTGTCTAAATTGTAAGCTATTATTTGAGAATATTTAAAATGGAAAATAAATGGGACTTTCATTGGAAAACCCTAGATTCAAATGCCCCTAAATTTCCCCAAAACTTGGTAATGTGTAAAATTGAGCGGCATATTGTATCCAATTCTCGGTGTGGCATACCTTAGCGGACTAGACCAGGTGAAAGTTGGGTGAATTTGATGGGCTAGATGCCCTTCAGTTGGTAGCTATGCTGAAGGTAAACCCCACCAGAGTCAGACACAAAAATTTATAGAAAAAAATAAAATAAAATAAAAAACAAGGTGCAAATCCCTTGACATACACATGTAATCGGCTACTTGTAATAGTCCAATAATTTAAAAACAGGGATTGTGATATCCATATAACTCAGCTTTTTCCAATCAAAAAAATAAAAATAGTAAAAAATTAACTGTGGTGCAGGTTGGAATGGCTAGGCATAAGAAAATCCTACAAATTTAGTGTTACATTCAGGGATGTTAATGATCTCTGTTCCTTTATTAAAGGAAACTATTAATTTGAAAGTCCAGGATCAATCTTTAACATTTTTCGGATGTAAGAGATTACTTAAAAAATAACTAAACCAAAATAAAACAACACCAGATTTTCATTATCAGCAAAGAGTCTGTAACGCACCAAAATCACACACCCAAACAACACAGTAAAAGATAGGATTTTTTTTTTGACTCGCTTGAAGATAATACGACACTACACAAGTTCTCTAGGGAATACAATCAACTAAAGACATGCTTTCCACAACACGGACCCACACTGGTTATGGATAAACATGAGGCACACACTTAGGACACAATGGTTCATCCAAAATATGCAATTTTACAACAAGGTTTTCCCACAGAAGGTTTCTTTAGAATCATGTTTTAGCTGTAAGTGCTTTTACATTATTTACTTTTCCCAGAGAAATCATGATAGGAGAATCTGAAGTTCATGTCTCCTTTGAAGAATTTTCTCCCACCTTGTTAATGTTAATATACAGTGTGAACCAATTATTGTATGGTAAGAGGTTACTTCATTTACTTGATCAACTTATTCATTTGTGAGGAGGCAGTTAATTTCTCAAGGCTCTTAACTTCATCAATTTGTTTTCGACGTTGTGCTTTTGAACATATATGTTTTATCTTTTCAAGCGGTCAATTTTATTTTATTTTAGTTTATTCCAGTACATGACTGTCTAAATCTTGGATTCATCATTAAGGTCTTATTAGTTGTTAATAAGATTTCATTGGGGTCAAGAGTCTAACCAGAAATATTAAAGATTTCACCTGGGCTTCACTTGAAGAGATAGACATAAGTATACTGTTTACATTTTCAACGGGTAAGATAGATCGAAGAGTTTCTTAATCAAGTTCCTTCTATTTATTATAATTTTATTATCTTCCACTATTTAATCATTGATCTCACCTTAAGACCGTTCTAAGGACTCACCAAAATAAGAGAATGTTGATTAGTTTACGTGGGATCACAAGGTATATTTGTTTCTCTTGCTTTCTTTTTTCTAGGTTCAAAACATAGTCCTCTACCAAACGACACATGACCAAAGGTAACCAAAGTGATGCAAGTTGATTTATGTTTAGATAATTATAATTAGGTTGACAATTAAAGGATAAATCATATTCTGAAAGGTGAAAATTCAACAAAGGATACACATGTCAAAACTAGTTCATTTAATCTTATGGACAATAATATTTCTCAAATTGACTTTCAAACGATAACATCAACCTACATGAGAACAATACAAAATTATAATGCAATGCCTTCTAAATAGTCTTCACAATTTCCATACCAATGTTTTAAAGCAAAAGAAAAACATTCATACAACAACAGTTCCTAAGAAGGATGGAATCCACTTTCTACACGTGTTTCTTTTTCTCTCTCTCTTTTTTTTTTCTTTTCTACTCAGGAAATCCTCTTGCACATTTGTTAGCACATGTCAGTTCGCAAGAACTGAGCACGATAAAAGCTATAACATTAAGACAATATGTTGTTATCTAACTGTTTCAAGGAAGAAATGCACCGTTGATGATGAAAAATAATCCAAGAGTCTAAACAAGAGCAATTAAAGAGTTGTCCAAAAGCATAAAACGTCAGAATAAAAAGGGACGGCACTAACTCTATTTAAGTATCATTTTCTCATAGGAGCAGTTAATAAACATCATAGTGAATTTCACCCATATCACAATAATGACCGTCATTTTAACAGGATAACATTTCGAAACAAAAACAATTACAAGAAGAGAATTAAGTTCAAACGTGATCTGTCCCTATTTGTTTAAGTTAGTTCACCAAGCCAAGGATTCACTAAGCCACTGGAAGATCCCAAACAATCAATCGACATGAGAATATCTAAACCAACATGACTTATTAATATTAAGATGATGTGCCTATAACAGTTAATTTTATGTCAGTACTGAATAAATAAATAGGAAAGAAAAGGGATGAAACGCACAAATGACCTCGTATGGGTCACATCCTATCCTAACAATCCTTCTATTAAACTTTCTTCTAATCAAGAGAATGTCTTAAGAAAAAGGACAACCTTGGCAAGACCAAACATAACCATTATAAATCTTACAGGAGGGTTACTCAATCATTCACAAGAACACAACACATGATACATAGCTTCCAAGGATCTGTCGTCAACAACAAGTTGACTTAAACCTTTCTGGTCAATACATAACCATTCTACTACAATGACAGCAAGGAGGTAGTATCACAACAAACATCACAAAAACCAGTCAACCAATGAGTTTCCAAACACACCAACCTCTAAGTCACAGGAGAATGAAATTTAAACATCTTTACGGAGAAAAACGTAGGGTAATTTCTTACGCATGAAACCAACATCCCAAATTTAAGATTTGAAAACTTCCTCAATAATGATCCAGTAGATCTCGTATCCTCCAACAAGTGTGAAACAAAAACCAAGGTAAGAAAAAGAGTATTTCCTCTGACATTTTAAGCTATCCAGAAGAAATGTGAGTATCGTCAAAAGAAGACATTCCATAGGATCAGCTACATTCCTCAAAACATACAATAGTCACCAAGGGAGAGAAGGTGATTCCAAAGACAACAATCTCCAAACGGTGAACATGAATTGATATCAAATTATGACGATCAACCATGACACTCGAAGAATAAAAGTATTTCTTCGAGCGATTCAAAACAAATAACAAAAGCAACTAACCTAGTTGAAAGTAATATCAACATGGCTCAATTCAAAAGTCAGTTAAGCTAAGCACACAGCAAACCAACCGGGAAGGGTTACTAGAACCTAAAACAACTAAAAGAAAAGGATAGAGATAGGAATAGCATCATTCACCTATACACAATGCACTCGGAGTACTCAATCACTAATTCACAAATACCCAACATAAACCAGAACTACAAATCTCGAACCGAAACAAGAATAAGAACAAAACATGAACTATAAGGTTGATTCCAACAACAATGTTTGATAAAACATTCAAATCGTGAGTCCAACACAAAGAACTAGGGGATATTCATTATAGGAACCCCACCTCTTTTGTTTTATTAGTCTTAAGAACAAAGTTCACCCAACTAATATTTATTAAAACCCAGAAAACAATATAAAAGGCTTCAACTAGCGCAATCATTTCTAACGCCAAAAAAAAATACAAGGGAGCAAGGGAAGTGGAAACCAAACAGCATACCATCACACGAGACATTTATATGTGTAATGCCCGTTCATTATTTACTCCAGGTAGGTGGCCTGTCCCCACAGCGCGGGGCTCCAAAATAAGATGAAATAAAAATTTTTGGCCTTAGTTAGCTGGCAGTAGGTGGCAAATTATGTTTCCTGTTTGGCGTGTTCAGTTTTTCTTCTTGGTTGGTGTAAGTGCTTTGAAAAGTAGCCGCCTGTAGTAAGGACTGTATTTGTTTATTTTATTTTTTTTTAGAAGTCATGTTTTTTTTGCAAGTGGTGTATGCAACTTGTCTCCTTGGCCGACGGCAGACAGCTTGAAGTTGGTAGGTAGTTGTGTGAGAGTTATGGAGTGCGTTGTCTTGAAGTTTCAAAACGTGGTTAGGGCTCTCTCCTCCAAAACTACGCGTGTCCTCGATGTGAATAGCTGAGGTGAATGTATCAATCTGCTCATTTAGTCTGTGACAACTTCTGGCTGAAGGTCTTGGTCTCCTTGGCATCAAATCTGAGCAGAGCATGAAGGAGTCTTCAACTGTGACAGCTAAGAATGATCGTTCAAGGTAAAACAGTGGTGATTATGTGCTCCCTACGCGCGCATTTTTCTTGGACTGCGTGTGGTGTTTTTGTTCTTCTTCCTGGTTCCTCCCTGCTGGCCGTGTGGGCTCCTCTAGAGTCTGGTTCCTTGTGGAGGAGGGGCGTGGAGCTTCAGCGAGTGAGGAAGGTGCGTTTCCTCCATTTTCGCGGGTGCTGCGAGGTGTGTTTCTGCCAGATCTCCACGGCATACATCGTGTAACAGTAAAGTGTCAGGCGGCAGGAGCGGTTTCAGTGGGGCAGAAGCTGTTTTAAGTGCTTCCAACGAGCAGGCTGTCCAACTGCACTGTTATCTGTTCAGTATCAACGCATCCTCAAATTCGGGACTCTCCTTTAAGATATTTTCATCAAAATCGATTAAGTGACAGTGAGAGTGTTGCCAGGAGACCCGATGAAATTTATTACAGAGATTCTCTGTTGAGACTTTACTTGTCTTACGCTGTAACGCATGGAAGAGAATCTCTTAGGTGTAGATCTGTACCATGTCAGAATATTCATGAAGCACGTTTGCTTTACTGCAGTTATGGCGCATGATTTTTGTGTTGGTGTTAGATCACACCCACAGGCACAGGAGATCTATGCAATGTTGGAGAAAATGTCTTGGGAGATGAAGGTATCAGGATATTTCTCAAACCCAGAGCTTGCACTGAGTCATTTCTCCAAAACCGATTCGTGACAGTGAGGGTGTTACCAACAGACCTGATGAAATTTATTTGCAAAGAGTCTCTATTGAGATCTTACTTGTTGTAGGATGTAACTCATGGAAGAGAATCTGTTAGGGGCGGATCTGTTTCATATCAGAGTATTCATGAAGCACAATTTGCCTTGCAACTATATGAGCATCTTCTATGAGTCACTAAGCTGGCAGGCATAAAGGTTTCTGTTGGAATTATCACACCTTTCAAGCTACAGCTGAAATGTTTTCACCGAGTGTATGATGCTGCCCTCAAATCTGCTGAAGAAAAAAAAAAAGAGGGTTTATCCATCAATACAGTAGATGCCTTTCAGAGCCAGGAGCTCTGCTATCTTTCTTGCCTTTTTGGGTTGTCGTCAAATCTACTTTTTATGGTGCCCTTGACGCTGGGCTATAGTTCCATGCTGCTGTGCAGAAGACCTTGTGGGCATATCACTTTTGTGGCTGCTTTTGCCTATCTCTTTGGCTGCCATGTTATTATATGAGTGGGGATGCTTGGAAGGAAGGAGGGATTGATGGAACTGGGGCTCTTATGGTCTGGACACTCAAAGTCTTTTCTTGTGCGGTCAACTACCAGGATGGGTCGTCAAAAGCAGAGGATAAAGCGGAAGGCGTGTGGCTGTAGCAGTCCCTACTGGATGTTCACGATTGGTGGATGCGTTAAAATAGGCAAGATAGACTAACCATATACATAATATGTTAGTATCTAATAACCTCTTGAAATGAAACTTTTTCTTTCTGGAAATTGTTTTAAATCTGTGATTTTGTGGATTTGCGTTTAGTACATGGTTAACAGTTTGTTACTTCTGGTTTTGCCTCTGTTGGTTGTTCTTGTTGACGTAATCAACCCATCTATATATATAAAACAAACAAAGGTTCTCAGTGTATGCTTTGATTGATCATATGAAATATATATATATATAATATATAATTTTAAAGTTACTTCCTTCTGCAAAAATATCGCCGTTTGCTTTTGTGAACCTAGGTATGTAATCACCCCTAGAACGTTGCAGCGTTGACTAGTATTGGTTTTCTATTATGTTGTTGCCCTAGAGGAAAACATACAGTTAAATTATTATTATTATTATTTTTATGATAAGCGTGATTATGCACTTCGTGTATTGTGCAAAGTATTAGGGCTTTTGGAAATTAGAAGTTCTATATATATGCTTGTTAAGAAGGAATTTTTGGGCCGAAAATATGTCCTGGGTTGATAGAAGGGCATAAATTATTGATAGAACCCCATTTTGATTCTACTCTTTCGGTGAGTAAAATTTGATAAAATTAATGACCTTTAGGGTGTTAAGATATGGTATGTTGATGATTCCTTGTGTGATCGATTTAATCATGTATCGACATAATGCCTTGATGGAGTAAGGTAATATCTTTCATGGTTCGTGAAGGTTAAGGTTTTCATCAACTGCTTAAGGTAACATGAAGTTCCTTAATTTAGTCAAACTTGTTTTGTACTTCCTTCTTGATGAGTGACCTTTCATTGCAAATTTAGAATGATTGTGTTGGAAGGTCGTGAATATATTTTGTTGTCAAAAATGGAAAAGAAGTTATGGAATAGTTTGTTTATGTGTTGAACGTAATGATTATGATTACATCGTTATAGAAGTTCGTTATTGGAGGATGTCTATCTTCAATGGTATGTTATGTGTTTAGTCTCTGCATAGGTTACCATAAACTTAGTGATGAGATGTAAATTAAGGAGAGTTGAGAGACCTTTTCCTTTGTATACATCGTTTATGATATTAGGAAGTGAGTTGATGTCGGAAAATTTTAACCAAGTCTAGATTCATGGCTATGTTCCTTTAAAACGGGAGGATTATAAATCTATGGTATTACGAAAATTGCAAGGATGTGTTTTGAATGCTAGATTGCCTACTCAACTTGGGTATTAATGAGGCTTGTCGCTATTCCGGCCCCAGTTATGTTCAGTAGGTAAGTTGCTAGGTAATACCTATTCCAGACATTCTTACCGTTCTTTCCACTCCTCCGTATTAGCTATGAAGTCACTCTTTACCTAAGATATAATGGTTGTGGGTTGAATATAAGTTTTTCATCCTTTAAACCTTTTTGATTACATGATGGAACTTTGTGTTACCCTCGTTGTTCGTTTATAGCCTATTAGACCTATGGCCCTATGGAACGATTCCAAAACTATATTCTTTTTGGCAGCTAAGATCGGGCCTGGTTTTTATCTTTTGACTTCACCTTGAGAATGTGGATTGATGGGTTACACTTTAGATTTCAATCACGTAATCTACGGGATTACATGATTGAAATCCTAATACTCTCAACTCTTGTGTCTAATCATTCAAATTTCATAGTCTAGTTGTTTTCGAGGTAGTTTTCATAACTAAAATTTATGGATTTCTTCTTAGTTGATATGTTGAAATTATATCTTGTTTAAAAAGGTTGTTAGAGGTTAGAACTTGATCCATTTCTTGAAATAGAATGTTTCCTTTCATGGTATTGTTGGCTAGTAGCTTATTGTTGCTATGTATAGTCTTATCTTGCTCAGTTCTCGCGAACTGACTCAGGTTATTAATTGTTGCAGATGGCTTACGTGGTTAGATGATGGAAAGACTTGTAGATTATTGCATCAATCTTGGTTATGATGTTCCTTTGTATGAATGTGTATTATGTTATTAAAATTTGGAAAGTGCCTTTGGACATTTTAGAAGAAGGGTCAGTGCCTAGTAAATGTATTGTAGAGTATTGTTGTTGTAACTGTTGAAACTTTGGCTTGTTTGATTATCATGTGAAAGATGAAATTTTGATTACCACTTGGTTATGTGATATTCTAGTGAATTTTAATCCTTAGAATAGTAGCGGGGCATGTCCCATGTTATTACTCTCTTGCTCCCTAGTCTTTGTTCGATAGAGATGGTATGTCCCTTTGATTTGTGCACCGTGTTGGAACGAATTGATATAACCTTGCTTTGTTTCCGCAAACGAGTACTGTTAAACTTTTCTCTTGAGTTAAAACGTTGAGTTGTAAACCCTCCTAAGGCATAGTAGCAATGAGTTGTAAGCACTATAAAGTGAGCTGGATAATCCTGATAAAAGTTAAACTAAAAATTTATATATATGAATATATTATGTAGGTGTGATCTACTTGATAACCTTTGAGACCTGGAATAATCAAGAGGAAACTATCTTTTGTAACGAAATATGAACCCTAACTTATTATTATTATTTTTTTATTTGAGCCAAGCTAATAAACATTATCCTTTTATGGTGAAATCTTAAATGATCTCATGGTGAAATCAATGGTTAGATTTTAGAAGATGATAGGATTTAATAAGTAGGAGTGAAAGTGATTAATAAAACCTTAAATCTCTCTCTATCGTTTGGAATGTTTTCCTTTGTCAAACTTAATTAAGTAAAGTCTAGATGGAGCATTTAACCAATCTTGATAAACTCTTAACCTCAATGAAAGACTGATAGTAAACAATGTGACCCTGAAGCTAAATTCTGTTGTCCTGTTCTGTTAACCCTTGCCTTGATTCATGGTGATATTTCTTAAGCAAGGTCAAAATTTAATCCTTAAACAAGAAGGCTATTGTTATGAAACCCTAAGCGGTACTTTCCACTCAATCAGAGCTTATGCCTTCACCTGTGCAATAGAGATGTGGAACATGTGTTAGTGGCTTGAGTAAGATAAATTAACCTTGTAAGCAATGGAAAATGTTCTAAAATCAAATGAATAAGAAAGATTTGGACATCAAATTGATGATCCCAGTTTAGAAAGCTTGGCCTTAAGCTATCTAGTCAACCGTTGAAAATAAAGAAGTTCTCCCTTGTGAAAGAATTGTGTGAATCATTACATGAAATTTTATAAGAACGTAAGTTAAGAATTAAGAGACACTTTAGTAAACAAGAAAATTTAACAAGAAATTCCTCATGGGATGCCCTAGCTGTGAGTGTGTCATGTGGATTGGACTTCCATGTTGTCTTGTCAAAAGAAGAGTACATTGTCCTTGATAGGTGTGAACGTTTCCGAGCTGACCTTGTGGTCTTCCCCGCAACAAGTGGTTCCTAGTGTTGGTTGTAACCTTGTGACGACATGTTGTGTCATGTTGTGTCAAAGCAAGTCAAAAAAAAAAGTTATCTTGTATTCCACTGTGTTGTTCGTGTGTGTGATTTGTGGGTCGTTACAATATGAAGAGTAGAGTTATTTAATGAAACAGTTAAATAACAGCATAAGAATCAATGGTATAGAGAATATCGGCTTGATTAAGCTCCCGCAGTCGAAAACAAGCTGGACAGGGCCTGCAACAGCAACCCAAGCCTAATTCCATTTTCTTCAAGCTCGTTGGGCACCCAAACATCGAACATCTTCACGTTGGCATAGGTAGGAGTTCACGGCCAGGGTGGGTGGTCTAAAATACTTGCCATCATCCTCCCAACACCGCTCCAAGATTAGCCCTAGAAGTTCTATAGGCCCCATTTTTGGCAATTGAACTTGATCCTTCGTCAATCATCCAAACACCTCCACCATCTCCATATGCATCTGATTGCTTCTAATTTGGACCTCCTAACCTTGGTGCTCTCATATTAGGAGCAGCCCTAGTATGAGACAAAGCAAAAGAAGATGGCTTTATAACCAAGAACAATCTCTTGGTACAGGCTCCATAACCATAAAACAGTCCCTAGACTTAGCATCCTCACCTTTTCCCTGCATCCCATAACTTGCAATCATGGCTGTCCATGAGAATACATCACTTTTAGGCATTTGTTCAAATACTCGGTGTGCAACTCTAAAATTCCCACATTTGCAATACATGTCTACAAGGGCATTCATTACTATAATAACAAATCAAAACCACTTCTTAGTATGAAGACGTGGATCTCCGTCCCCTGATGCAAATTCGACAGGTGAGAAATTACTGGAAGAACAGTTGCAAAGGTAACATTGTTGGGTTTCATGTCAACCAGATGCATTTGTTGAGAGAGATCTAAACTTTCCTCATAATGTCCACTCTGTGCATACCCTGCAATCATTGTATTCCATGACACTATTGTTTTCTTAGTACATGTTCTGAATCTGAACAATATCCTGCTACCTTCATCTCCCAAGACATTTTCTCCAACATTGCATAGATCTCCTGTGCATGTGGGTGCGATCTGTCACCTACACAAAAATCATGCACCTTTTTATTGCCTTTAATCCAACTACACCCAGTTTCTTTTTAATTCCTCTATCCTTCATCGATCTCCTAAAAGTTCTCTTGCAAAGCAAACTGTGCTTCATGACTATTCTGATATGAAACAGATCCACCTCTATGAGATCCTCTTCCATGAGTTACATCGTAGAACAAGCAATGTTTCAGTAGAGAATCTCTGTAATAAGTTTCATCGGGTCTCCTAGTAACACTCTCACTATCACTTAATCGATTCTGACAGAAATATCTTGAAGTAGAATCCCGAATTTGAGGATGCATTCGACACTGAACAGAAAACAACATAGCAACAGATGTGCATTTCGCACACCATTGCACCATTCAACACACGCCTGCTAAACTAGCTAGTTTCCACGCCCCTCCTCCATGAGGAACCAGTCTCCACCTGATCGAGGGCATTGAGGATGTCGAGGCCTGAGATGGCGAAGTAGGCTAGAGTGAGATGATTAGTGTCCTACTCTTGATACTTGCTCGGTAGACCATCCAGCACTGTTCTATTCTGGCTCCATAACCGATTTGCTCCATTGGTCGGCTCCCACACTATTCTTCACCCTCTGCAAGAAATGGAAATCAAAGAACAACAGACAACTAAGAGACATGAACACGACACAAGACATCCTTCAACCCAAACGGACACAAACAACACAAAAAAATCAGAGGCTCGATACACACAAAAAACAAAGAAGAAAGTAGCACACAGAGTTCAAACCCCCACATCAAACAGAAATGAAAACAGAGAGTAGAGATTATGTTCCTTCACCACACAATCACGCATCCAGGATAGAGAAGGGCACGCAGACCACGGAAGTCAGCCAAAAGATTTGCAAATCAAAATTTTAATAAATGCAGGGAAGTGCGGCCACCTACCAGGGAGATTTCAACACGCCAAGCAGGAAATTACAGGTTCATTTAAGAAGTGACAAGAGATGTCACCCATCCGCCAGCTAACCATAGCATAAATTTTGTTTTATTTTATTTTTGGAGCCCCACATTCAAAGGCGCCACCACAACCTTTGGTAGGTGTAAAGAAAAGACGCCACAAGGTGTAAATTTCGTGCCAAATGGGATGTTTGGAACAGCCTATGGGCATCCATCAAAACCATAATGGAGACGGGATTTTCGTCATATGCTGTATTCGCAAGTGTCCTGGCGAACATGTATGTAAATTTTTGGAAGTATACACATGACACGCAAAAGGACAAGGGCGTAACAACGAAATTCGATGCCGAACACGGCATTACAGAGTCAATCATGTTTATCTTGATTGAAATTAAAAAAAAATGATCTTAAGAATTGGAAAATCCATACCTGTCATGCTTAGAACGATGAGACCTGCCACGAACAACATAACCCAGACTCATCTCTTCTGCATATCCATCCTTTACACAACCTAATAAATCTTCAAAATGATATACCCACAAAATGATTTGGCCAAAACTAAAATACCCAACACTCGATTGACACAAATATCTAGAAAACGAGAGTCGGCTAATTTTATTTTCGCCAACTCCACCAATTAGGAATGCAGAAAAATTGGATTTAGGTGATTAAGGAATTCAAGGTGTGGAATGTGAAATGTAGAATGATCTTGCCCTGTGACTCCGCTATCAATGCATTTGTTTCATTAAATGTTCACATGTTATATACTTACTTACCCATGCTGGAGAAATTGCTGGAAGCTATATGAATTGACTGATTGACAGACATTAATAAATGCCAAGCCACTTGGCTATTTCTTTTTTTTTGGTTTAATAAAAAAGAAAACCCTGTATCTCAATAAGGGTAAAAATTAGTCAAATCATCCTTTCTCACCAATCAAAATAACAAAAAATGTAATTTACCAAAAAATATATTCATATAATTGTGTCAATTCAAAGTTTACACATTAGAAATCTTGGCATAGCAAAAAAATTCTTGTATATTATTAGCTCACAGCAACATGCATAATTAAATAACCTGAAAGCTATAGTATTCCTGCCTTGGCAGGAACTAATAATTCAAGTACTTAGGTTTCATTAAATATGGTAATTATACGAAGGTGGCACAACACGAGAAACCTAATGTTGTCCCCTGCGAGAACCCTAGATGTTGTGTTATCAAAACCTAATGGATGCGGCAGCCATAGCTGCGCCAAGGAGAACTGTGCATGACATGATCACTTGAAACCTAGCCCCAAATCTGGTGGACGCATTTTGGTTACTGGAAACGACGGTCATGACTTAGATACAGGGGATAGCGCCGCCATTAGAGTGGACGAGCTGTGACCGGAGCTGAAGGCCATAGGGAGCCAGGGGACTTGCTTGTTGGTGGCGGACGGGTACTTAACGGGTTTCAATGGACCCCTCTTCCCTTGGACCTTGGATTGCTTTTTTCAGATCATGGTTGACACTCTCCCTTATTCGTGCCAGGACAGATCTACTGCAGAGGGTAAAGGAGTACAACATGGCTCTGGCCGTGAAAGCCCTGTTCACTCCACTGTACGTACCCTCGTTTCACTTTTTCATACTCCTGTGCTTTCTGATGTAGGGTTAGACTGCTCCTTCACAGAGGTGGTCCGGGCAGGGAAAGGAACCATGCAATGCGTGAACAACATTCCATATAAGATATTTGGGGAAGAAGTGCTTAAATACTTGGTTTTTTATCAGTGACATGGCTTGATTTGTAGATTTAGCGGTTTCTGGCCCTGCCTTCCAGTTCTTCAGATATGGATATTAGAGCAGTGGCTTCCACTTCTTGAAGGAAGGTTAGATATCTACTCATGTGCAAGAGGTTTTTTATTGTAGTTTTTACAAAGATTTGTGATAAAGATGTTATTGCTGAAACCCTGTGGGAATACCAATCCCACTTTTGGATGCAAAACCCTGGTTCCCCACATTCAATCTTCTCACCGAAACATTCTCATGCAAACATGTTTGGGTCAGATTGTCTTCATTCCATTGGAAAATCTTTGGAAAAATTCTTGAATCTTGATTCCCACACCTCTGATTTCACCCATACAACTTATTTTAAACTACTTGTTGACCTAGACATGTCAAAGAACCTTCGTGCTAACATATAGCTTAAAGTTCAAGACACAACATGGACCCAACCCATTGACTATGAAGGATTTCTCTTCAAATGTAGAAGATGCTTCACTTTGGGGTATATAGCTGCAGATTGTCCATTGGTGAAGAGGAAGATAGAGAGAAACACCTGTTGGAAATATGCCCTCCTAATACATTTTAAAGTAAATGTAAAGGAGGATTTTGATTCAAACACAAATTTGGAGGACTTGTAGGACTCAGTTCTTGATTCACCGCCAGTGAATAAAACAAAAAAATACCACTGAAAAGGTAGGTAAAGTAGAATGTTCCTACTTCGTTTAACTTAGGGCTCGTGGATGAATGGAAAGTGGTTCAAAAAAGAAGGGTTTTTATAGAAATACCACTACTCCTCTCATCAAGACTCTCATTCGTTAGCCTAATTGTCTCCTTTTGTAGTTCTTTTCTTCCCTGGTAGAGTCCGAGTAAAGAAACTCCTTTTTACCCATTATATAAAAAAATTAGTATATGATGAATATTTTAAAATCATAAGAAGATAGTGAACTTATATTTCTTTTTACTTTGATGAGTCATATGGACTTGAAACTAAGAGAAATGGATAATAATATTGTTAAATTAGGTTTGTCTCTAAAATTGGATCTTTGTTTTCTTTGATACAAAAATTGTCAAGAAATTACAAAATTTCCAATATTTATTTTCCAAGTTGTATGGGATTTTGCATCTTTGAAAAATAGGTTTGTGATTGTACAAACTCTTGTAAGTGTTGATATTTATAGCTATGTGTGTGATGTAGGATATTAAATATTTTCACAAGTTATCGAAATCAATAATCTCTTTCAAAGTCCTATAAACAAGGGCGTGCATTTTTAGTTGAGATTTCCCCACATTTCTTACATAGTAATACCTCAAAATGACTTCAAACCTCATGTAGTTACCCTACCTATTGGAAGTGAAAATGTTCACTTTTTGAATACATGTAAGCAACTCAAATCTGGGTATTTAAAATATGATAAATCCTTGTTTTGACTTGTATTTGAATGATTCTAGCTTTGTTTGGAGTTATTTATACCTATTTAGGGGCTACTTTGTGTGTATGATCTTGTAATATTGAAGAATATGGTAACTTTTTTGTAATAGGAGAGAATATGGAAACTTTCTTGATGCTTGATGGATGAGTGTTAGGTATGTGCCAAGTGTCCCCCAAGTGATTATCAAGTTAGACAATGAATGGGATTAACATATTTTTTGTAATTCTCTGAGAGTAGGTTTTTAACTAAGTCCAACCTAAATGTGAATTGCTAACTCATGTAGAAATATTCATTTAAAGATTTGGATATTTGAGGGTAAGGATAAAATCAGCTAGTAGGGGACACTATCGGCTACATGATTTCATCCTATAGAGTTGAAAACTAATTTGATTATCTTAAAAGATCCATTTATAAGGTAGGTGTTTTTCCTTGAACACAATGTTCTTGTAGGTGATTGATCACTAGAATGCAATATTTGGCCCATTTTGAGCCTTAGTATAGGATATGATAATGAATTTGAGATAAGTTTATGTGTATAATTCATGTATAAGGGATATAAGCCAAAACCAACTTCACAAAAGTCCAATTGACAAAACTTGGGTGTGCACATTTCCCCACCACTCTAATCTATTAAATAAAATTTTATAATTAAAGGAAATGTGTACTTCAGTATGTAACACATTTTTTTCATTTTCTCAAATGCTCAAGTATTTGAGGGCTTGAGTGATTATAATATGTTTGAAGTGAATCCTAATAAAGAAGGGAGTAGGCAATATCCATATTATCAAAACTAAATTCTAAATCAAAAATATAAAATTGAAATTAAAATAGATACAAAGGATGGATTATACCTTCATATGCCAAAATCACCTATCTCTTGCGGAAATTGTGGCTTCCTAGTGAAGGCCACAAACTAGATTGTGCCTCCTAGTCAAAGAACATGAAGAAGAATCTTATATCCTTACAAGTGGAAAATTTGGGGTGATAAACCCTTGATTGATAAAACAACAACTAGCTAATAAGATTGGGGGCACAATAGACCCAACACTCATTATTTGAAAATTAATATTCGACATACCACACGAAAAGTGGGAACCAACAGGAGTTGTTAGAAATGATTTCAAAGACAATGCATTTCTCTATACCCAATGTACAACACCTATTCCAACTAAACCACAATACTGTAGATAGATCTAAATTCGAAGTTTACATGATCAAATGGGAATGAAGTACACTTATTCTTCCACTATACTCATAATAATTCACAATATTGAATAATCATTAGGGAAGAAAAAATATTCATGCCCATATTATGATTAGAGTCACTGAATTTTGAATAAAAATGAAAAATACCATTAGAGAATTTGTGAATTGTATATGTAATTAATCTAAACAAATCTTCACATTCCTTGCATTTGTAACAAACACTACTACATATTGTGCATAAGAAGTCAAAATTTGTGTCGAATTCGCATCGTTTTTTGTTTCATCTTTTTTCATTTTTGACATTGTTTCCAATGAAAAAATGACACAAATATTTCAGCTCAAATGTGATACCATTGGCATTATAATAATATTGCATTTGTGTCTTGATAATACCTAACTTAAAAAAATAAAAATACTAGTCTCATCAATGTTTTTTTCATTATTACTTGGTCATTGAGCTCTGCCAAAATGTGAAAGAAAGATAGTTCACAGAAAATATGTTAGATGGTTTTCTATAGAGGTGGAAAAATGGGAAAAGGAGAAAAGGAAAGGGAAAAAATGTGTGGTAGAAGAATAACATAGAGGAAGAAGGGGATGGAAAAAACCACTATAGAGAACCTTTGAGGAGGAAGAAGAACATGAAAAAGAGAGGAGAAGAAAACACGTGTAATAAGGAGGTGGTAGAGGAGAAATACTATAGGGACATAAGAAGAGAGACATGCAAATTATTTTTGTTGCATTTTTTTTTCGTAGTTCATAGATAAAAAGAAATTAAAAAATAAAGTTTTAAAATAACAAAAACAACAAACCTATCCCAAATACCATATTTTATTGAAAATTAAATAATCATAAATAAAAAATAACATAAAATAACAAACCCTAGCCCAAACGCCAAATTCTATACAAAAATCATATATTAAAATGGATAGCTAAGTTTTTTTCCCAACTAATGGTTCAAATTTGTTTGTGCATCATTGATTGGATGTGGCATATGTTTGTCTTTAACTAAAGCCTGCACTGTAATATGACACTCTCAAAATCAAGTTCACTCTTATTGATCTCCCCAGTGAAGATCTTTCTAGCCATCTGCTTTATGCAACGTTATTTCCAATCAATCGATTGATTAATTTTTAATCAGGATGAATATGGTACATGTTGCGCATAGAAATAGTTGATATGTGAGTTTTTCTTAACAAATTATTGCCTAATCTATCATTGAATTTCTCATATTATTATGTTATTCATTCAAATCTTGTATTTTTTTCCATTCAACATGTCCCTTTTCTATATTCCATCGTAATATTCTATATTGTGCTTGGATTTTTCATTTATGTCTACATGTGTATGTTTATGGAAATATACCAATACTCATTTGAAACATCATATATCTAGTCATTCATGGAAAAATTCATATGTACGCAATTCTATATTCATATTTGGATTATTCATTTTTGTCCAACGTCATTTTTTGGTCTGTTCATATTTGATAAGTATTTAGTTCTTTTCAGTATCGTAATGTAGATTTATTTTTCATTAATAAGAAAAAGGCTCACTTTCATTTCCTACATATATGAAAGGTCACAAGTGATAAGAAGGTGAGATGAACACTCATATTGTAAATATATAAATTGGAATAGATTCTCCATTCTAAGGGGTTTTCAATTCATTACTAATGGATAGCTTTTTCTCTACTAAATACAAGAAAAAGATTACTTTTTTCTATTCCCTCTTATCTATGTTTCCTCTACTTCTTGCATACTTGACTTTGCAAGCTTGGTCATCTTGAAAACCAAGAAAGAGCTTTGTACCTTTGATAAGTTAATCAATAGAACTTTGTGTCTTTGGTTTGTTAGTCTCATTGTTGTTCACATGGTTGAATTCTTATAATTGAGTTTGAATCTACTCCAGTTAATGCTGTCAAATATAGAATTCCCTATTTAAAAAGTTAACCTCCCTTCACTATATTCTTTACTCTCCTCTACATCCTTCTCTAAGAAAAGTCTTCCCTTGTACTGAGTACAAGAAATTTTCCATAGGTTTAGTGGAGTATTCATGTGTGATCCCCAACTTTACAACCACCCACTAATTTTTTTTTCTACATTCAATAAATGGGAGCCTCCCCATTACCAAGAGGAGAGACTTCACCTCAGAGTGTTGGTGAAAAGTCACTAATTTGTCCTTACAAAAAAAAATATTTCTCCAAAACTTGAGAAGTTATATTATTATGGATATAACTATATTTGAGAACCCAATCACTTGATAATGTTTGATAAGGCTTACTTTGTTTGTACTTGAATTTTGTTTGAATACCTTTGGCTTAGGAAGATTGAATCTAGAACTTAGTTGGGAATGCTTTGGACCTATGTGGGGGATTATTTTAATATATATCACTACTTAAGAAAAAATTAGGAGAAAGTTTTAAGCCTTTTTAGAGATATTATTTTGAAAAAGCTAGGTAATTGTTAGGCGAGTCAAGATTGTATTTGGATTTCTATATAGGTTTACGTATGTATAGTTTCACATTACGGTTGACATTAGGAAATTATTGACCCATTAAAATTTTGAAATTAAGAATATGACTATTAGAAGGCAATGGACCAAACCTTTACATTCAAATCAAATCATTAGCTTAGGTAGTTCAGATCCTTTTTTGGTGATTTGGTCTAGGAAACAAATGTGGTGTTGGAAAATACTAAGCATGATTCTTTTTATTATTGGTAATTGGTTTTGAATCTTGGACGATACCTCGAAGAACAAAGAGGCTCAAAAGCAAGATAATACATGAAGTATGCACACTAGAGAAAAGGCCAAACCACCAGAAAAACAAAGAATCACATAGGCATAGGACATTCTACCGACTAGAAGCCAAACAACAACACAACAACAACATAACATTTTCCCACCAAGAAAGATCAGAAAAATGCCATAAGACAACCGAAAAATGAAAAGACCAGTTCAGGTGCGGTCTGGAACCAAGAAAACAAAAAAGAAACCTAAACTAGATCATCAAGAATAAGAAACCGTGAGAGTACAACTAGGATTTCCTACCACGACTTCGGGTCATGGCGAGATGAACTGTATGTGGCATTTTATTTTTAACGCATGTTCATCCATCATCTCCCTCATTCGAAGCTATGATTCCCACCTTTTCGAGAGACTTGGTAAATACATAGATCATTTTGTTGTTATTTTTCTTCGACAGGGGATTCACTTTCTTTGCTGTTCAGATCAAATTAGATGTGGTGCCAACTTGAACTGTCATTTCATTCATCTCATTATGTTTTCGCTCAAGGTCATTAAGTAATGCTTCTATCATTAACTCCTCAAAATTCTTAGCTACATCCTTATTTGACGAAGCTTTATTGGGGATTGTATTGCGATTTTTAATGTTGACTCCACAAAACTTATTTTTTGAGATATCCTTTTGAATCTTTCCCACGCATCCTAACAATGTATTTATTTGTGTGAAATCTACCTTGAAGCTTGATTCCAGCAAGTTCTCAAAATTTGAAATTATTTTGGGCGGGATACCCACCTCCACCATCTTTAACTGAAAGTTGTCAGTGAACGTGTTTTTCCCCACCTCCACATTGTTCGAAGTCTCCAACCCAACACATGCCAACCAAGGGTTAAATTTGATGACCGTTTAGATGTTTTTTTGGTTATTTTAGCCGTAAAATACTTGCAAATATTTGAAATAACCGTCACATGTAACTTCCATATTTAGAATTTAGCCGTCAATTTTTATATATATTTATACATAAATTATAAGAAAATAGACAAATGTATCTTTAAAATAATTAAATAA
The DNA here is from genome assembly GCA_019776745.2 of Taxus chinensis. Classification (NCBI taxonomy): domain Eukaryota; kingdom Viridiplantae; phylum Streptophyta; class Pinopsida; order Cupressales; family Taxaceae; genus Taxus; species Taxus chinensis. Next base: position 85,342,898 of record CM034150.1, on the reverse strand, counting down.
ATATATAGAGTAGATACTATAAATAAAATTGTTATTCATTTTTGAAGGGTGGTATTAAAAACTTACTGTCAGCAAAACAATATTTGACAAGCATAGGTGGCTGTCAAATTTAATACACGATGCCATCTCATCAATAACTAAGTCCACGATCTGCTCTTTGACAACATTTTGAGTGGCCATGCGAGTAGGTTCAGTAGCCACGTCCACCACTCTTAGCAAAGGAACCGACCTAGGCACCACCGTCTGATACTTCTTCTGCTTGCAAGTCTGTTGCAGTGGCGGGTTTCTATTTTCTTTGCAACCGTAACAACCATGCCCGACCTTCCTGCACTTGTTACAAAACACAGCCGAATCCTCATATGAAAGTTTATGCCTCCATACTCTACCTCTAGATTCTAAGTTAAGACCTTTGGAGGAGAAGAACCTACAGATATATTAACACACATTCTTGTTGCAACAAATCTAGACCTTGCAGCTATGTTTGGGTCAAGGGAAATTAGTTCCCCCATCGAGTTAGCTATTCCAGCTAACACATCCACTTCCCAAAATTCCAGGGGCATCCTAGGGAGCTTGAACTAGACAGAACACACCGTCGGTGTGTGAGTTTCAGCTCCTGTCTTCTAGCGAACTATGGAGAGAGTGGTTCTCCCAAAAAACCAAGGTCTGCCTTGTATAACATGCTCCAAATCTTCTTCAAGGGAGAAGATGAAAAGGAATATTTTCTCAGACAAGGTGAACATGGAGACTTGTCTGAGAAATACTAAGCATGATAATTATGATTGGTGGACTGCATATGATGGATATAATGAGATTTTATTTTAATGACTGAGTAGTTCAATGAGGAGATAAAATTATTGAAATTGGATTAGGGATATAAAAATTAAACCCACAATAGGTGCAAAAGTCATGATTTAGGGATTAATATGATATTTACACCATCAAGTGATAAAGTACCAAATTTAGATGTCTACACAAAGAAACATGTGAATCCGTTCATCAAATAAAATAATAATTATGACCCAATTATCTTTATTCAAACTTCATAGTATTAGGAACATAACTTCATGGTCTTGGGAATGAGACTTTATAATATATATTATAATTAGTTGGTCTTATGTATGTTGTCTATTTTTGGGTTCTCTCGATCTTCTAGAAAACCAACATTTACAATGTCATAATTTGAAAATTATATCTCAATACATAGATAAGTTAATTTATTCCCCTCTCTGAACTTGCTCTTGTTTATAAAAAACTAATTAGCTTAAACTTATTGTTTAGTAGATCTACTTTAAGTACAATTATTTCACTTATTTGTGAATTATTATTTTTTACGTGGTTAATGAAAACCATATTTATTTATTAAACAATCTAAAAGAATGCACACTCTCTTACTCCCCTAAGGGGTTATATTTTTACTATTACAATTTTAATATTATTATTCTAATTTTTGTAATGTTTACTTTATTTCTTTCACTTAGGTCCAATTTTTGTAATTGTAATGTATGTCATTTAAAACCCTAGAGTGCTTACATAACATGTGTGCCCAATTTGTGTAATTATCTTATGCCACCAATATCTAGAATACCTAATGATCCAACTAAAAAGGGTGATAAAACTAATTTTGAATCTATTGGTCTTTCGTTCAAATCCCTCTTATTTAATCTATATTTTTTTTTTGAGAAAGGGAATTAGAAATTGAAGCTATTAGTTATTTTTGTAAAATAAGCCCTCAATTATAAATGTTCAAACATTTGTTCTCCAAACGATAATCTGATAAATGTTTCATAACAAGAGGTATACCATTGTAAACAAGATTTTCTATATGAACAAGATACATCTAAAGTCATTGCACATTTAATAAAATATTATAATGGAAAAACCTAATGAGATAGCATGATTGATGAATGTAGTGACATAATTTGCAAAAGTGACAAAAGATATAGCTATAGTTCAAGGTATTTCCAGTGAAATAATTTGTCGTGGTGAAAATTATTGGTTTCCACCAACAATCATAGGGATAAGCCCCTCCTTTGATATGGGGAGGATCACATTATTCAATGTAAACTACCTAAATATGTAGGGTGGCCATTAGGTTGGTATCACATAGGAATATTCCACAAAACCTGTAGAAAAGTGCTTGTACAGAGTATAAGGGAGGAATTTGTAGTGAGGAGAAGTAAAAGGGAGTTAGGGGAATAAGGACAGGTAGGCGTAATTTTGTAAGAAGGCTTACAAAATTCACATACATCAACAAGATTACGTCCACATTCAATCAGGAGATCAAAACAATGCTAACAATGATAAGACTAATAAATCATAGACATAAAATTCTATTGCTTCATTTATCAAAGGTGTCAACACCTTTCTTGATTTTATAAGATCATCATGTTTACAATGTTGTAATTTAGAGGGAAAGAGAGTAGAGGAACATAGACAAAGAAATAGAGGAAATTCAACTTTTTAACTTGATGTAGTAGTGGTAAATATCAACAACATACAATCAATCAACAATTGCCAACTATTTAGAATGGATAATTCATTCCAATCTATAACATACAAAAAAGTCTCTTCATCTACCCCCCCACATGAATTTTCACCTATCTCCATCACTTGTGACCTTTCATATTCCTAGGATACAAAAGTGATTTGTTTCCTTATTAGTGATAAAAGAATCTTACAATGTTAAGGTTGGAGGCCACTTACATGAATACAATGAAATAACAAAAAGAACATCCTTAATGGATAATTAGAATATGGGGAGAGAAGAAGGAGAGAGAGAAGGTTCGATTATTCTGTTGAAGATGAAGCTTTGTTGATGAAGAACTGGCCATTCAAGATCCAAGAGGGGGAGAGTTTCTGGACAAGATGAGGTCCTGGCCTTTGAATTCTCTATTGAACCAGATTGTCGCAGGTGCCATCTTTTCTTCTTTTAGAATACGGATGTGGTCATGATTAAGAAAATATTGAAATAAATAAATGCCTAATTTTATATTATGTAACAATGTTGAATATAAAAAATTAAGTTATATATCTTGATCCAAGAAAGATAAGCTAATTTAAATTATGAAACCCTAGTTGTAAATGAAGGGAATAAAATACTTAGCTCTGATTCACAAGTGATGTCGAAGATGTGTAGATCTGAAAAATAGATGAAACCGTGAGGTAGGATGATGCAATTAGACCCTAAAAATTACATATATATTGGAAGTTCTAAGACTAGGGAACCTATGGAGGGTCGGTGGTGCCTGGGGTGCCAAACACCTATTCTAGGTGCTTGTGACTGCTCAGAAGTTGTGAAACCCAATTTTTTTAGGGTCACAAGATATTCATTAGTTTTCTCCTTTGATCATTTGTATGTCACTGGAATTCACTATTATTCACCTAAAACCTTCTATCTGAAAAAAGCACCTGTAAAACTCTCAAACCACATCAAATCCTAAAAAGAAATATACAAAATGATGGGTTGAACTGTCCTTTGTTTTCAACAAAATGATGCACTGCATCTCATATTTAATGAATTTCTATATGTGTGTGTTAATATATCATACACCAGGTGGCTCTTGTGTGTGTCGCACTTGAATGCAAGAAATAGTTAGATGTATAAAATTTAGATAGATGTGTGCATGAAAGAATGAACTTCCCCTCCTATGCGTGTATATAGAAATGGAAATACCTTGTCCCTTGTGTGAAGCTATATAGATGCTTGAATGCTCTTAGAATGCTCTTAGATACAACCTTAGGAGGTAATAGCTAATGTTTAGTGTTTGGTCCCGTACTAGAAAATAAATATGCCCAAATAGATAGAAAGGATCTAAAAGATGTGAACAAAGTACAAAGATATTAGGGCACCCAAAGGGGATGAGGGTGCCTTATGTTGGTGTCCTGGCTTGGCGTTGGTGTCTAGAATGAGAAATGTTGAATTATGAAAAGACATACTAGGAAAGGAGTGTAAGACCAAGAGAGACAATGGAAAGCAAGGAAAATATGGTCCTAATATAAAGTGTTCAATTAGTTCTTTTCTCACTTAGGAATCATATGAATAGTGGTATGTGATCAAGACTAGAAATATATCTAAAGTGCATGATTTAGTATCTATATTTGCACTTACTTTATTGTTGTTGAGAGAATGATTGATAAAATAAATTATATAAGAGATGCATACTTGATAACCATGTAGATCGATGGTGAAAAAGCATACTGCCAGAGAGACAAGAGAAATGTTTGGAGTCAATAAAAATTGTGAAGCATGAAAGTTATAGATAAGAGGAAGTGAAGAATGATGATGATAACCATAGGGTGAGATCGTATATGTGGATATGTCACATTTTTATACTATTGTTGATGTCAATTGCTTATTGATGATGTGTTATTGATGATGTGATTGATGTGACTACCACTTCACATAAGGACGGACCTACAAAAGAGAAGAATAGAACAAGTAGTCAAATATCATGTATATATGATCAAAACATGTAAAAAGTGTGTAAAAGTATTAAAAATGAAAAAGGAACATGTGCACCTGATATGTGATGAATAAAGAGTGCAGAAGAGGATCCTAAAGATGATGTAGAAGAACAAGTTTTTTGGGCAATCTTACAAGCCAGTTACACTAAATGTGATGTTTTTTAGGTGATCTCATGCCAAGAATGGAAGAAGTGTAAGTAAAAAATTATAGGGTCATCCTCCAACCTTTAATTTTTTCCCGAAATTATTAAAACCACCTGTATATAGTTTTTAAAAATTTAATCTGTTTTGACCCAGTTCGATCCAATGTGGGAGAAGAAAAGACAAGTGTAATCCATGCATTCCAAGTGCTAAAGGATTGTCTGTACTGTAAAAGCCACTATGTGTAAACCTCTAAGAGACTGTGTTGCACTGATTGAATTTCTGTATGTAATTACCCCTAGTCACAGGCATTCAGGAAGGGTCAGGGGCACCCAAACACTACTGTTTGGGACTGGATGCACTAGTGTCTGTCATGTGTTGAGAAACCAAGTTAAGATCTAGGTCACTGTTAAGATTGAAGGCTTTGCTGAATATGAGTACTGAGATTATACTGAACTGTGACTGTAGACTATGCTGAATGGGGTAATTGATTCACCCAATGATGCCCTCTCATTTGGGGTGCATATGACATCACTGAGGAATATGCGACCCAAAGGATGGACATGACATTTTGAACTAAAACTGAAGCCCTGTAGGGGGAGGGAGTGTTCTTGGTAAAAACCACGACACACACAAGCAAAGTGGATGGAAAAAAAGTATTATTGTAAAAAAGATAAACACTCATGTAGAAGACAATATGTAAGCTAGAAAACAAGAAGATAATACACAAGAAGAAAATGTAGACCATGAAAAACATGTTGTGAACATGAGACATCACTCACGATGTAACAAGAAAATCAAGGTTGTAGTGGCAAAGCATAGGACATCATTAGATGAACAAGTCAAGACACAGGGATCAAGACTACAAACAATGAACCAAAAGTAGAATAGTAGTGTACCAAAGAATCAGACAACCATGGTAGAAAATAGACCTGTGAGATAAATGTTGTATATGAAGCACCTGTTAACATGTCAGAAAGATATAAAGTATGTCAAAGTTTGTATAATCCGATATAATAGTGTGCTATGAAAAATGAAACATTAGCAACTGCGATGAGTACAAAAGTGGATGCACCCATGAAGCACCTTGTGGTAGCATGTTAAGAAGACTATGGAAAACATGTATTGTGCAAAACATGTATGAAAGCTACATCCACAACTAGAAGGAAAGTGAATGAGCATGTGTATATAGAAAAATAATGACATACAAGATATTTGTCTAGAATGTGTAATAAAGTGTACATGTAAGCATAAGAAAGTGAGAGTAAATGTGACCAAGATAGGCAACATGTGCTACAAAAAAGAAATATTAGCAACTGTGATGAGAACGAAAGTGGATGCCCCCAGAAGCCATTGTGGGACTAGTAAGAGGTACTATGGAAAGGATCGTATCATCTGATGAAAGCTACATCCACAAATATGGAGCAAAGTTAACCTACATGTGTATATAGAAAAATAATGACATAAAAGATATTTTTCTAACATGTGTAATAAAGTGTACATGTAGGCATAAGAAAGTACGAGTAAATGCGACCAAGATATGCAATATGTTATGGATGAGATGGAATGGAATGCATTGTGAGTGCAATAGGATCCGCATTCCCTCATAGTGGATGTGTATGCATGAGATGAGGTTCATTAATAAAATACCCCTCAACAATCAAGAATGAACCTTAGAAAAAGAGTGTGTCATCTGGAAATGGTTTGAGCATATGTTCACTAGAAAGATATGATTGATAAAAGCGTAGAGAAAAAAGAGTGCAAGTGATATGTTGTGAGATTCATTTTAGATTGATACCATCAATAGAAGTCGAGTATAAATTATGTAACTATATTTCCTCATAGGGTAATGATTATATCATGTGATAAGTAGATGCAAGGAAGATATGTCATGAACACGTAGAGTGTGTAGTGCGTATAATGTGTAACAAAGGCTACATAGAAAGAAGATATCCATGAATGTATGATGTGTAAAGTGTGCACTGTGTGAGGTTCACGTGTATGTAGTATTCCATCAGCAGTAAAGTGTGAACCAAATCATGAGATTGCATCATCAGGTAATGATGATACAAGTGTATCAAGTGGTCCGTATTGATTCTTAATATATATTAGACATTAAGTGTAGAATGCGTCAAGATGCATCATATGATATAGACATTTGATATACAATGCAAAGGGGGGAAGCTATGGTTCCCCCCCAAGTATGTAATTTATGGAGATCTAGTCAAGGATGCTGAGCAGATCAATGTAAGGAGTAGTTTCCTTGTTAAAAGTAATTGGATGATGAAGTGGTGATGGCTTAGGAGCCTCAAGTGGCAGAAGATGAAAGAGGTCAGCAAGAGTATTCTTGTCTTGAATAGTGAGTTGTTGCTTGCTTGGTAACTTTGCCATAGAATACTTGAGAGGAGGATATGTTGGGTGCTTTGTTTGACTTGGTAAATTTTTAGATGACTCGGTAGGAGGAGGTAATGAAAAATAGACCTTGAGAAGTGGTTTTTTAGTCAGAGTGGGTTGGATAGGTGACATTTGACTATCTGAAGAAGACATATTAGAAGTGATGGAATGATGTTCACGAGACATAGAAGGAAAAAATTTAGGATCCCATTTAGATGCCATAAATGTAGATGGGCATGCAACATGATGTTGTGCAAATGAATGAGATAAAGTCATTGATGCTCAAGATATCCTTGATTCTACACTGTAAAACATAGGCAGTCATTGTCATTATGTCCACATATTTAATGATAAGAAAAAAAGAGAGATAGTGATATTTGATCATCCAATAAGGAAGATAATAATGAGTAGTTGGAAAAATGATCAATTGATGACTAAGGATCTTAGTAAGAATATCATGTTGCTTATCATTATGATCAAATTTGAGAGGATCCAGTAATGGAAAGACTTGAGGCTCACTGATAAGAGAGCATGTAGAATACATAGAATTAGGATGAGAAGAAAAACTGACATGAGCTTGCGAAGCATTATTAAGATGTTGGATTTCATATTTTGGAGATGAAATCATGGATTCCATAGCCTGAAATTTATCTTGAAATAAATAATTCAAAGCTTGAATGAATGTGTAAATAGATTGATTAGAATTAGAACTAAGTGATTCATCAGAAATAGATGATCGAAGATAACACTTAATTGAGTGGGTGGCATATCTTTAGGGAGATACATGGTGTCTAGGGATTTTTGAATAACCTCTTTACAAGTTGAATGTATTTGAAGTAATTCAGATAAAGAGATTTGATGAACCTTAGGAGTCATGATAAAAAATATATTGTACACTAAATAAGGATCCAAGAGTATTCAAATGTGGTTTTACCAAATGATTAAGTAAATATTGAAATAAATAGATGCCTAATTCTATATTATGTAACAACATTGAATATAAAAAATATGGTAAATATATGATCCAAGAAAATAAGCAATTTAAATTTGAATCCCTAGTTGCAAATGAAGGGAATAAAATACTTATCTAATTCACAGTGATGCCAAAGATGTGTAGATTTGAAAAATAACTAAAACCGTGAGGCAGGACGTTACAATCATACCTAAAAATTGTAGAGGTGTCAAAAGTGCAAGAAATAGGGCACCTATGGAGGGTCAGGAGTGCTTGGGGCACCAAATACCTATTCTAGGCACCTGTAATCTACTCATAAGGTGTGAAACCTAATTTTTTATGGTCAAAAGATGTATTGGTTGGTTGCCACCTTTGATCTTCTGTATGTCGCTTTAATTCATTTTTATTCACCTAATACCAAAAATCAGAAAGAAACACTTTCAAAACCCTCAAACCACATCAAATCCTAAAAAAGAAAGATGCAAAATGAGGGGTTAGATTGTCCTTGGTTTTCAACAAAGTGAACTTACGACTGAGCGTTGCACTACATCTTAGACCCAATGTAGTTCTATGTATGTGTGTGTCAAAATCGTGCCCTAGGTGGTTCTTGTATGTGTCACACTTGATAGCAAGAAAGTATCTAGATGTAGAAAATGTACATAGATGTGTGCATGAAAGAATGAAATTCCCCTCGTATGAAGTGTATGTAGAAATGACAGTCCCTTTTCCTTTGTGTGGAGCTAGATGGATGCTTGAATGCTCTTAGAATGCTATTTGAATGCAACTTTAGGTGGTGATAGTTAATGGTTAGTGTTTGGTCCTTTATTCTAGTCACATAATTTTATATTTATATGATTCCCTTGCTTGAATTTCATAGTTAACCCTGAAAAGGCTGACCACTAAGAAAATAAGATGCCTAAACAACTAGAAAGGAGCCAAAAGGTGTGAGCAAAATATAAAGAAGTTGGGGTTCCCAAAGGGGATGGGATCCCCTAACGCTTGTGTCCCTGCTGGGTGCTGGTGTCTAGAGTAAGAAATGTCGAAGTATGAAACATTTACTGGGAAAAAATGAGTGTAAGACTAAAAGAGGAAATGTAAAGCAAGAAAATATGGCCAAATACAAAGATCAGTTAGTAATTTTTTCACTTAGGAATCATATGAATAGTAATATGTGATTAGGCCTAGATAAATACCCAAAGAGCGTGATTTAGTGTCTATAGCTTCAAAACTTTAATCCATGTCTTAGAAACATCATTAATATCCTCACACTTATTAAAACATTCCTTGTGATCTCTTTCAATGTTAGAAATAGATCCTTTGATGTTGGCAAGGGAATCCAAAGTGTCTTGTTAAAGGAGAGGGGATCATTTGCCTCCTTTTTGAATAACTCTTGGAAAGAACTGATGAGTTCCTTTGATGATGAATTATTAGTGAGTGGAATGGACCTAAGTTTTTTAACATAGTTACTGACATCATTTAAAATCCTGAAGGTATTTCATTCAATAGAGTCAAGTTCAGAGATGACATCTTTTAACATGTCATATCTAGAATTCACAGTGCAGATCCAAACTAGGGACAAGTTCTTATCAGTGGATGTGAACACATTATTACTCACGAGAGTGTGGGAGTTGATGTAACTCATCTCATACATAAGTGGGAAAATATCATCCCAATGGGTTTTCTCTTTTCAATCCCGTCCCTTTTTTTCTTCACTTCCGAAATGGTGAAGAGAACATATTTGAACAGAGAGATCCTTTAGAAGCAACCGATTTACTTTCTCGAGGATCTTCTCAATCTATTTGTCATTAGATTCCCTTGTACTATATTCCCTTGCACCTTCTTGATCATCTTGGAATATTTATGAATCAAGGAATATTCACCACTAAAATTTACCTTGAGGCTTTCCCCCTTATGCAAGGTAACCATTCCAATGATCTTCCTAAAAACACGCCATCTCACAACTACCTATCAACCAAGAAATTGATTGAAGAAAAATGGATCAATATCAAAGAATAAATATCTAGATGTGAGAACCTCGAGGAGGTCGAGTGATAGAGAGAATAGATGCAAGAAAAGGGGCACCAATATTTGTCTTTTCTAAAATGTTACTCAGTAAGTAGTTAGGCTTCAATAGTAAATTTCATACCAGTTTTTCTCCCAAAGAAATGTTTCATCTCTCCAAGATAATGATCCCATCCCCCCTCATTTCTTGAGAAAATATATAGTCTCCCACTTAACCAACATAATCTTCTTAGGCTCTTATGTTCCTTGCCAAAGAAAGGTTCTCATAATTTTATTTAAATTCAGCAAAATTGATTTGGGAATTTTTAAAACTCGCAACATATATGTGGGAAGAACATTGAGAAAAAACCTAATAAGGAGAATGACCCCAACAAAATACAACCACCTTCCCTTCCATGATTGAAGATGAATTGCAATAATTTATTCCATAAAGCCGAGCATCCAATTCCAACAAAAAGAGGGATACCCAAATACTTATATGGAATTTTACCCAGATTAAATCCAAAGATCCTTTAAATATGTTAAGTAAACCTTCTGGTAGTATTGAAAAATAAAATAACCGATTATTATTTACTAATTACACGTCTAGCAGCTATAGCATAAGCCTGCAAAATGGATCTAAACTCTTTATCTTCCCACATTGATGTAGCCCCAAATAGAAGCATATCATCCAAAAACTATTGATGAGATAGTGACAATATGTCATCCACCACTCTAAGGCCTTTAATATATCCCTCATGAAGTGCAAAAAAAATATGGATCAACCAAAGGCCTCCACTACCAAGATGAATGGAAAACGAGAGAGGGGATCTCTTTATCTAATTCCTCGATTTATTTCAAAGAATCCCTCAACAAAACCATTTACCAAGACTAAAAAACAAGGGCTGGAAATACTTTATATCCATTTGAGAGGGAAATGGAGAATCCAAAATTCAATCATTTTTTTATAAGAAGCCTCCAATTTACTATGTCAAACACTTTACTAATGTCCAACTTTGGAAGCATACGTGGAACCTTATTGTTGGATAATGAATGCATTAATTCGTGTGTTAGAAGACCTCCCAGGTACAAAACCACTCACCTTGAGAAATTAATGAATCAACCGGTAGATTTAATCTTAAAGTGGTGGCTTTGGAAATTATTTTATATAGTATTACATAGGGAGAAAGGGAGAAAATCATCAAAATATTATGGCTATTCCTTATTTGGAAATAAACCTAGAAAAGTAAAATTAAAGGATTTAAGATCCTTTTGGATTACCTAGATTCCTCCACTGCTTTGCAAATGTCATTCCCAATGATATAACAAAATTCTTGAAAAATATCAAAAGCATCTGGTCTAGGATCTTTATTCTTTCCAATGAGAACGCCACATTCTTAATTTCCTCCTTGGTGAATGGAGCCATAAACATTTTATTATGATTATCTAAAATTAGAGGGGGGTTAAATCTTAACATGTCTTCTTTGGATTGCAGCGGGGATGAAGTATCACCACCCAACAAATTTGTAAAGTAATGGATTGCCTCTTTCTAACAATAATGGATTGAAACACAAAATGAAATAGCAGCAACAAAAACAATAGCAAGAATAACGCGTCTGTGTAAACTCTTACTTTGTTTTATCTTCACACGTAGCCTTTTGGCTGTTTTATACACCCTGATGCATACACGTTGAAAATGCATTGAAATCAGATTTGGATATGCTTATTCGTGCCAAGTTTGAGGTATGTTTCTTCAGCAATGTCCACGCTAAACGTGTCTTTGAACAACAATCTAAATCTCCATGCTTCTCCTTCTACGTGTCTGTTGCACCTCACGTTTTGTTGCAATGATGGCAGATTTCACGCTGGTCTCCACATTTTGATTTCAATGTATGCTGAGCAGGATTAATCCTTCACATTTAGATAGCAGGGTTCCCTTTGAACCAGGGATCTCCACATTCATGCCAAAATAGGTCTTATAGGGGAGATGATCCCATAGCTGTGCATTGGATTTCACCATAACTTGATGGAAAAAGTACGAATGGTTTTTCACTTTTTCATTAATGGTACCTTTTAAGAGCCAACCAAAATGTGACACATAGGGCACTCAGTTATTGGTAGACTTTTCAAATGCTTTATATAAATTATTTGTGTACTAAATCAATTTAAAATCCACTTTTCCCTCCAAATAAACACACGAAACTAAAATAGTGATGTGACATGCTCATATGATACACAATGATATATTATATTTGCACTAATGAGGCCTCTACATAAATCTATGCACCCCAAAATTAAGGTGCGCGGTTATGGGGTCATCTCCCTACTCCAATGCTCCACGTGCAACAATGAAAAGACAACAAAAGTGCTTTTTTCTATAGCGTCAAATTATTCCATTGTGCCTAAGGTCACTCTAATACAAATGACAAGAGAGAACATAGAAAATATTATATATGGAATTATACAATGTAAGCAAAAATATATACAAGAGAGGAAACAATGGTTACAAGGAGAGAATACAACATTTAGCAAAACCAGAATACCATGTGCACCTACCAGATAGTTACAAAAACTAAAACAATGTAATAACAAGCTAATTAAGCTCCATGCGACTTCAATAGAAATTTGAAGATAAAGCTCTATGTGAATCTCATAGACTGAAAGTATTGGATTTATAGGAAGCTTCACATTACAATAATTATATTTTCAAAAATTTTGGTTTCACAAAATCATGAAGAACTTATCAATCATGAATTGTAAGAAGAGGGATGGAACAAGGTAATTTTAAGAAAATGGAAAAGATCTTCTCTTTCGCAGGGCTAATTACCCTCCTACCGGCAGTGGTCCAGTTGTTTTGTGTTGCTTTCTTCCTACTTGTTTATAGTGTTGTTTCTCTATGTTTCTTGGTCTGCTGGGAAGCCGTGCTTCTGTGTTTTTCTCCTACTTTTATCATTCTATTTGGGTTTGGACCCTGTTTTTATATCTTCTGGGTAGGATCCCAGTCAAAAAACCTTTATCCTTGATAAAAATAAGCTAATTAAGCTAACATTATTTTTTATACTCCAAAATTACAAATATTGAAATCCGAAAATTAAAATATTGAAATCCAAAAATTGAAATATTCAAATCCAAAAATTGAAATATTAGAATATGAAAATTGAAATATTGGAATCCAAAAATTGAAATTTATCAGAATGTGAAAATTAAAATATTGAAATCTAATAATAGCCTTATGTAAATTAGCGGTTGCTAGCCTTATATAACTTAGCAAAATTGGAATTAAAAAATAGTGAAATTGAAATCCAATAATATAAAAAATTTGAATATTAGAATCTAAAAATTAAAATATTGGAACCCATTATACCTAAATCTAGGTGAAATCGTTTAAAAATGTCCACCTTTTCACTAATAAAATTCCTTAGCAACCGCTAGCCTTATGCAACTTAGCGGTTGTTAGCCTTATGTATCTTAGTGGTCGCTAGCCTAGAGCCTAATGGTCACTAGCATTATGTAACTTAGCGAAATTGGAATCCAAAAATCGTGAAATTGGAATCCAATAATAGAGAAAATAGAATCCAAAAATAACGAAATGGGAATCCAAAAATAGTGAAATTGGAGCTCCATTACGTCCATAACAACAATATTGGAATCCAAAAAAGGTGATATTAGAACTCGATTGCATCCAATAACGAAGATATTGGAATCCAATAGTACTAATAATGGAATCTAGTAATAATAATAATGGAATCTAATAGAGAAGGCTCAGTTGGATGATATGGGGCTCTCTATGGGTGATAGGGGTGGGATATTTGCTGAGGTTGATTCCAATGGTCCTTCTCAAAGGGCCCATCCTCTGAAGCCTATTGTTTCCCCTTCACTCACATTTGATGAGAACATGCTCAATATGGTGCGCGAAACTGAGGATAAACTCTCCAGAATTTCCCTCATCTTCCGCTTCAAGAAATTTTGGTCAAAACTTGCTCAGTTGAATGAATGGATTTCCCAAATATGGAGCCCGACAATCAATGGTAAGATCAAGCTCTACCCATGCTTTAGAGATTTCTTCATTGTTGTTTTTAAATCTGTTGTAGATAGGGATATTATTGACGACAAATACTGGGTATGGGGTAAACATGGTCTCATGGTCAAACCCAGGTACCCTATTTTTGACCCATCAAAAGCCTCTTTTTTATTCTCATCCTCTTTGGGTTAGAATCCCTAGCTTGCACATCCCATTATGGAATGAACATTGATTTGAGGCCATAGCTAATTGGTTAGGGGCTTATGTTAAGTCAGAAGACAACACTACCCATCAATTTCATACTACCTTTTCTAATATTCTAGTTGACATGGAACTCACTCAATACCTTCCCCCTGAGATCAATCTTCTGATTGGTGACAAAACATGGGTTTAAAGGCTTGATTTTGAAGGTGTGCCTTTTCATTACCATAGATGTTTTAAAACATAACATTTGATCACAAATTGTGGGAGACCAAAACACATTGTCACTAAAATTGCATGATGGAAAGATTCTCTACCTAATCATTACAAGGTGTACGCCCCCTCTGATTTGGTACTAGATCCGTCATCGACATCTTCGAATAAGATCCCCTCTCGGGCATCGCTAATACCACAATGGTTGATGAGACGCCCCATCTCATAATTCATGTGAGCGCTATGAGGGATCTCAAGGAGAGTGCCTCTTTATCTCCTTATTTGAAAATTTTTGGGCCAATTAATTCTTTAGAATTCATTCTTCCTCTTGAGCTTGAACCTGAGAATTTTGTTTACAGGGATAACTAGACAGTTGTTCAAAGTAAAAAGAGGCTCCACTAAAATTCCTTCTCTTTGAAAAACTAGGTCACCTTCTATGGCTAATACTTGACTGTTGGTTTTCAATTTGGTGCCTTTTCTGTAACATGGTTGTCTCTTGTTCTATGTGTAACCTCATTTTGTTTTGGGGGTATCTGTTTCTCTTTGGATGTTTCTGTGTTGCAGCTGTGTTGTTTGTTTCTATTTTTCTCCATTTGTTCTTCACCGTTTTATTTTGGCATTTGGCTCTTTGTTCCTGGGTAGGATCCTAATAAAAAAACCTTTTACCCTTATTAAAAAATAATGGAATCCAATAGTAATAAAAATGGAATCCATTATACACCAAAAGTGATAAATTTATACCAAATTTTGAAATATTGGAGTCTAGATTTACTAGAATATGTCCAGATTTACTGAAATAATCATTAGTTACTTAAAGGGTTCCTGAATATGCTCAAAGTTGCATATCATATTGAGAGGTAACTACTACAAGTGTAAATCACTCTACTAGGTCATGGATTTCTAGTTTCACCCACTTACAAGCATGCAAAAATGATACATTGATGTCATAAGCAAGAGAAAAGTCACTCCTACAATTACACAAGGGTTTTAATCAAGACAAGGGATAAGTCACATAGATGATTTACACCACATCTCATTACTACTACATTTGGTACATCCTATATTACACATTTATCCTACTATCTCGGTGTCATGAGACACAAGGGCATCCCTAGGGATTTAGTTAGATTTACACACTTACACAAGCCCCTAGGAGAACTACATGAGGTTTGATTCATCATCAAGGATATGTAGTACATAACACTAGGATTAGTTCATGAACTAGGAATTTGACCACACAAGGTGGTCCAACTCAAACAAACACACACACACATTTTTATCCTTTCTTTTACAACATATCTCATGAAGGGTTGTGTAGGATGCTAGCATTTCTACATTGTGGTAGGTCATCAATGTCATCTTGAGGTTGTGTTAAGAAGAGTGACAAAGAGAGAGCGAAATTTCTAGGAAAGAGAAGCACACAAAAATTTCAAATATTAACTATCTTTTGGTCCAAGAATGTACAATCCATGACCTGGACCATATAACTCCTTGTTGGGGTGTACATATTTCATATGGTCATGCACCTACATGTTTTCCAATGATAGAATCTTTTGTGCAAAGTTAAGAATTCCATATTTTCTATTTCCACTTCTAGTCACATCCAAATCATTCCAAAGTCTTTCAAAAAAACATAAATCTCTCTCTCTCCTCTTGTAGTTGAGCAAGTTACTTATCGTTTATCAATCTTTTAGTTCATTTCACGTTTGAACACATTATTCAAGTCATGTATAATTGATGTTGTAATTTAATTGGGTCAGAATAGTCTACCCATTTATAATCCTCATAACCTTCTATAAGCCATAACACCTCATAGAATCTAATTAGGGTGCAATAAGATTTTGTCAGTCGAAGAATTAGAAATAAAAACAAGACATCACACAAACCACATTATATCACATCGTACAAGAATATATCAACAATACCAAGTTATATTGAGAAAAAGATTATAAAGAAAAATGTGTGTAATTAGGAAGATGATAAAGAACAACTATGCTAATGTAATCAGGAAGCAATACAAAAACATCAACTCAAAAATTCTAATGTTGATGTTAATCGTGACGAAGAAACTACAATGGAGATAGAATTATGCATTATAATGGAGTTTACAAAAAAAATTCTAATCTAAATGTAAATGTTGCGATATATTTTCAAAACTATACAATTATTATTGTGGCAAGAGTTATAAAAACTTTCTTTTCCAAGCATTTTACATTTGTGAAGAGTTTTATCCTAGAATGAATATTTGTTAATCCCCTGAAGGACCCGTTTGTAGTAAATTCCAGCAAGGAAAAGGTGTTTACCTATTTTATGAAGCTAATAATATGTATCTTCGCCCCCAGCCACTTGAACTAACAAACTTAACTCAATTGAAAAAATATTGATCATGCGTGTGAATCAAATTATTTAAATAACCGAGGTTAAAAGAGAGAAATAAAAATATAAAGGGCATACTATTTGTTTTCCGGGTCAACAAATTTGTAAAATTATTACGATATCATGATTCACATCTTTGGATTATCATGAAATAAACAAATAAAATTTTTCCAACTACATATAACTTTACCGTAAATAAAAATTAAGTTTATAATACACTTAAATATAGGATTGAACACGATAAGTTCTATATGGATGTGAAGATTGATAAAATGTCACTAAAAGATCTCCCACCCAAGACATCCTAAAATGTCTTTGAAAAAATAAACTTTTCCCAGATAGAGTTCAATACATATTCAAACGAATATGTATTTCTAGGTCTAATACTTGAGACATATGAAGGAGATATCATAGACCACACACGGTTTATGGTCACCAAACCATATAATGCCATAAAAGAGAGATGAAATTCATTTGTACTTTGGATAAAAAATCTAAATAAAGATCCCGGTGAACTTATAGCTTGGGCACAAGTTGGTACATGTTCACTTAATGAATATGTGACATAAGGTTCATTAGACATGGAATTCTCAAATCTATTACTTGATGGAAGGTGTGAGTAGTTAGAACCATAACTAAAGCATGCACATCTAATAAATATGTAAAATATTTAATACGATGTCAAAAACCCCATTTTAGGAAATGCCCCAATGTTAGGTATCTTGCGAACAAACAAGATAATGTGAAATCAAGCTCAAATTTCATCAACAATAAATTTCTAATTAAAAGTAGTCAGGAAATATCCATTACAATTGATAAATTAGGCGAACACATGCATAATATGCCATAATCCTGTGAAACTACTTTACGAGGAACATGTTCTTATTGGACAAAATGTCATGTAATAATACTCAACCTATTACATCAATTTGAAAAAATAACTATTTTCTCTATAGATCTGTGAGAAACACAAGGTTGGTGACAAAAAATCATAATTGAACATCCTAATATATTTACTTATTAAATACACATTTGAAATTCAATGTTCCAAAGAGAGATACTTCAAAATATTATGAAGATAAAAGATTTTTTGTGTACATATGAATATAATCATAGAGGTTTATTTAATATTAAACACAAAACCATGAACATATTAGTATACATAAATAAATAATAAATATTTATTTTTACCTTATACGGTGGCTAGTGCTACTAACATATATATCTATAATAAATTTATATAAAAGATGTCGAGAAATATCATTTTTGAGACACCTATTCACTTTTACCATACATAAAAACATAGATACCTCGACACTAATATTTTTAGGACGAAAGGCGTATACCAATTGAGTGTCGGTCGACTGGATGTGACAAATGTTAGAAATATGACGGGCGGAATTGGCGAAGGGATTGGCATCGAAATCCAACGGATTGGTGTTGAGGGAAGCATTAGGAATAATTGTTATCGTGGTAGAGGCTGAGAAATGGGCACTATTCTTTATAGATTCCTGAGTTCCATAACCCCCATTTTTAGCTGAATTTATTTATATCTTCAGTGAAACTAGTGGCAACTGCAGAAGAACACAATAAATAGAATTTCTATTCATCAGGATCACATGAACGCAAGAGTAACTCTGTCATTTTCATGGCATTATCACTAGCTTTAACAACACAATGTAAAGTTGTTTTCCCGTCACTATCCTGGTCATTCAAAGGATCAGAGCCCCCTGTTGCATACAAATTTTTCGTCGCCTCCACTTGTTGCTTTGTGGAGTGTTTTTTTGACTACAGACATCCATCACACGAATGTGTTTTTGCTTATCCTCAGAAAGTATCTTCTTCACCATTTCCATGTGCCCATTTGCAGCCACCATGTGGAAAGGAGTTTGATCCTTGAGATATCTGAGATCAAATATATTCATAGATTTAGAGGAAGATCGTCTATGCCGCTAAAGGTCTAAAAGCTAGGCATTGTCATGTTTTTCAATTTTTCTAAGTTACATGATGTTGACATCACAATCTGTAATGCCCTGTTTGTCATTACTCATGTTTATTATTTGGCGACCGTGTTGCTAAGCATTGAATGTCATTGTGTTTTTGTTGATTAATAGTTGGCTTCGCCTTTATCGCAGAGAATAATCATCATTCTCCCTCTTCATCGTGCCTGCTTGTGTTGTTGTCAATGTTTTTTGTTGCTAATGTAAATAATATAAATAGTATTAAAGGAAAATCGTGTTCTCAGATTGTCGAGCTTGATTGTCGGTCATTGCTAATATAAATAATAATAATAATAATAATTTTCTAGTTGTAAAAGTAATAATAAAAATGATATTTTTAATTTAATTGTCGATTGGCCGTTACTTTATATTATTATTATTTTACTTTATTGTCGATTATTATTGATATCTTATATTAATTATCTCTATATTATTTTTGGTTTTTTCATTCTGATTGTGCCTATAGACCAAGCCTCATTCCACGTCGAAGAAGGGATTACCCTGTCATGACGTCGTGGTTGGTCGTTGCTCCATGTTTGCTTTCTAACGTTAACCTCTACTTTTCTCCCCTTGGTCGTTTAAGCCTGCTATCATGTTGTCTTAATCATTTAATTGAAAAACACTATGAGTTTTGCTTCCTCCAACATGCCAGTCATATGCAATTTAATCTCTTGGTTGGCATAGGATTAATTGGTATCCTTTCTTCCTTAATTGCTATCTTGTGAATTATGTAGGGGGTTATGTGTGCCACAAGTTTAGAAGGGGGTTATTGTTTTATGCCCAAATTTTTGAATCCTCCACCAAATGAATTTATTTACATGTTGAGCATAATCCTTTTTCCCTTGCAAAATATGGTTTTGTAATAATGTTTTATCTATCTTTTTCCCTTTTGGCGAGTGGAGGGTGGTTGAAGACCTGTCAACTTAAATTTCTTGAACAAGTGGCAGCCCCACCCATTACTCCACCTTGCTGGCTGACTGTTTCTATTTAATTGGTTTTATTGACTCCTTGTCCTACATGTTGGTAGAGTTTTACCTGGACAAATTTTGTGGGACACTTTGGGGGAAAGAACTCTGATTTTCCTTGTTGGCCGTATACATGGGGATCTTTCCCTAGTTGTTTTTGGTGCCTGCTCTCCCCAATTGCTGGCTACGTGAGATTGATGGGTTATGAAACCCCTTGCAGAGATGGAACGCCTTGTGGAGAAGCAACATGTGTTGTTGGAGAAGAATTGTAGGCTAGGTGAATCTGAAGAATCTCCTTTCAGGAATGTTAAGCCTACCCTTGCAATTCTCTGGTACCTTTTTATTATTCTATGAAATGTTTGTTCCTTCCTACAATGGCATCTAAAAATGGGTTGCTGTGGTGGTTTATTGATTGCCTTGAGTGTACTGGTTGCCTCGTTTGTACCACCTCTTAATCACTAGTTTTGCATGGATTAAACCTTTCTCTTCCTTGTTGTTCCATTATGAAATGATGAGAACTAATTTTATTTAAATTGATTTGTTATTTATGTGATATCTGGTAAGGAGTTTAATAAATGAAATATGGGTTCTTGTGCAACGGATTATTTCTGTGGCTTTATGGAATACTAGTAAACACTGTAACTTGTGATTTTGTGAGAGTATTCCATGGCTCGTATTATATGTAAAACCCTGTAACTTTGGGCTTTTATATCATGGGGAAACTTTTGGATTGAAATGAGTTTCATTAGAATGTTGTGTATTACACTGCTTTGTGACACCATCTAATGGTATGCATTTTGGGTCTTGTGAAAGAGGAATGACATTACCAGGGCCTTTTCAATTTGTTGTTGTTAAAATAAGTTTTGTTTACTCGACCTTATGAGGTTGACATGACGAATCTAGATCCATATTTATCTCAAAATGTTTTATGGTTTTATGTTATTTTGATTATTTCATACCATGTCAAGTTTCAAGTTTCTTTGAGGTTGAAAACATAACCATTTATGCGTACTTTCTATTAACATAAGGTTGACATATTTGTTGTTGTTAATGAGATATGGAATGGACGTAAGGATCTCGAATGGGTTCTTGCTATATTAATTCGTGTACTCCCCAACTTGTTGGAAACTCAGAGCAATCCAGTAAAATGATTTTTGGAACCAGTTTACCTTTTGGGCTTAAAGCATTCAGGATATTTCTATGACTGTTTTATCTGTTTAATGTTCACCTTAAGATATGGTCAGTTATTCATCCGACATCTTCTCGTTTGGCTAAATGATTAAATCTGGTTTCAAATCCTTGTTTTCTTTATGAAAGGGTGAAAACTTCATTAGTCTTAATGAACGATATCCCTACCACAGTTTTTCCTTGTGGCTTGGAAGCCAGTTGTTATGATCTTTGCCAATACGGAAGTTTTGAGATGGACCCATAGCTTTGTTTGTGATAAGTCGTTCCATGATGGGTGATAACTAGTTATTGCATTAGTTAACTAAACATGACCACCCATATTAGATTTTATTTATCCTGTGATATTGGATTCTACTTGTGCTATTGTGTAACCCTTGTGTGCGTTGGGATTATTCATAACAAGACAATATGGTCTTGATTTTAGCTAGGAATGTATTGTTCAATTTAATGTTTTCCAATCTCCCTTGCCCTCATGGCTAATGGTATCAATTATCTGGAAATGTTTGACATTTCCGAAGGGCCATGTGGTTTTGTTATTTTTTTTAACTCACTTCACCGTTGACCCAAAGCTCTTGTAGTTTTCAATCATGATTATACCGGGCAATCACCCTAGAAGGATATGTGTGTTTTTTTAATGCTTTCAACTCGTGGTAAGGCCTTATAGAGACTAGGGTATCGAGGGTGTATTACATTTCGTGTATTGAATCCATTGAATGCGAACTCGAATGTCATATATTATGAGACTTGTTTACTAAATGTCTCATATTGTGACTTCATTTAATGTAATCAACATTTCAAATATGTATGATATTGTCGGAAATTTGTAAAATTATTAATGAAATTTGGGGTTACTCTTCCTTTTATTATTTAGAAAGGTTGATATTTATGATGAGATTTGGTTGTAGAATAATGTCCTTTTTGTGCCTCGTTTGTATGCTTTTGAAGAGTGGATTTGATTAGGTTAATCAAGTACTACTTTTAAGACATTCTATAAGGAGGAGGTGGTAAAATCATTAGTTAAAACTGAACCTCTAGATTGTTTTTTAGAGTGATGAACCCACATTGCTATGAAAATCCCTCCTAGAAGGATTGAATAACTTGGTTTCGTTTCGCTTTCTATGATCATAACTAGTATGTTTTGACTTCTCAAGTTTTTCCTTGTGATGGATGGATTGAGTATTAGATTTCAATCACGTAATCCATAGGATTACATGATTGAAATATCAATACTCTTGCCCCTTTTGTTCCTAACCAATAAGGTCTTTCCTTGACCATTTGAAATGTCATTCTTACTAGAATATTTGGCTTCCTCCTTGTTGGCTAGTGAAAATATTTTATCTCATGTGAAGAATTTTGATTTTTGGTTTGTGCTTTGATCCATTGTTGTTTTAAGAACATTCCTTTCATGACATTATTAAATGTTAGCTTACTGTTGCAATGGGTAGTCTAAACTTTCTTAGTTCTCTCAAACTGACTCAATTTATACTTGTGTAAATGACTGGTGCGGGTTGATAAAGGAAATATTTGTAAAGGTTTCAATGGTTTGTTTTATGAAGTTCCTTGTAAGAATGTCTATTGTGTTGTAAAACTTGCAATGGTACTTGTAATGGAGTTTGGAAGGCCTCTTGCCTTGAATTTTTGGTATTTGTGAAATCAAGTTGTCTTATCCTTTTGTAGCAAAACTTGTAATTATCTTTGTGAGGAATAAAAATAGATCATTACCTTGTTATGTGTATTTTCTTTATGATGTTATTGAAGTCATGAAAATGTTGTAGCGTGGCTTCACCTATTTTGTTACCTTCTTGTTCTTAGACAAAGTTCAATTGAATCTTTTGACACCTTTGGTTCGGGTGCCATGTTGAATAGAAATGTTATATCCGTGTTTGGTTTCCTCGTTGAATAACGATAATTTCTTCTTTCGGGTTATAAAAATTTCATGTTTAATAACCCTCTATGGTATTGGCATCAATGCTATTCTAGGCATGTTTTAGTGGGTGGCAATCCTTTTTCTAAAGTTAATCATAAATACAATAAAATGAATACATAGATGAATAAATAAATAAGATAAAAATGAAATTGTGTTTTATATATAAAATTAAGAGTCCTCAATTGGAAAGAAAGGGGGTTGTCTACCAGGGTAAAATAATCCACCCTCACTAACCTTAAGATACGAATTAAACCTTTATCCTCTTTGTTGTGAAACATTAAGTAATTTTAACAAGTAAGATCATTGTTGGCTTTTGGGGATATAGTTAGATTTTAGTTAGTAGGGGAGTCTGATTAAGAACACATTAAGTCTAGTGCTTCCATTTTGGGAACCCCGTGTGTATCCTTCGACGAACCTAATCAAGATAATGCTAAATGAAGCTGATACCAAAATCCAGTTGAACTCTTAAGTCTCATTAAAAGATTGGTTAATGACTAAAGAGATCATGATGATGAAATGAATTGAGCTTCTCACTCTAACATTCACCATAGTGCCTTGTCAAAGAGAAAAGTGAACTGTCCTTGATAGGTGTTGGATGTTTCCGTGTTGCCCTTGTAGTCGTCGCTGTGTCAAGTTGTTCAAAGAGTTAGTTGTAGTCTTTTTGACCACCTGTTGTGTCGTTCTATACTTCAAACAAGTCAAAAAACAATTATCCTGTAATTTGTTGTGTTGTCTTGTGCATATGAAATAGTGGGTGTTACACATGGTATCAGAGCAAGGTTCATGCTCTCGAACCTCTAGGACAGACTAGAGTTGCAATGGCTATACATGATGGTGTTGCATGATGATGGTTTACATTGGAAGAGTAATGAAATTTAAGCATGATGTGAATTATATTGTAATTGTGACATTGTTAGGGCACATGTTGTGTATGTCACTTAGTGCATAACTGATGGCATGTTGATGTGTTAAAGATGAAAGTATTCTCTCTCCTTTTCAGGAATTTTGTGTGAATTTTAGTGTTAAATGTTGTGTTTTTGTGTGTGGAAGAAATGTGATTGTTGATTTCAGAGTGTTGAACCCTTTGGAAATTCGTGATGTGTGGGTGTGGTGATATGTAGTGTGACCAGGTTGATTGTAGTGAATTGGCTTTCTTAATGATGTCTTTATCATTTGTGTAGAAATGTGTGATTTCCCATGTTATATGGTGGTTGACTGTGTGTTGTAATTGTGCTCATCTTAAGTAATTCATGTCACATGTAATGATTAATGTCATAAAATGGGGACATATGGTGAGTATACGATCCCTATCATACAGTGATTGCACTCTATGTGCAACATGTGGTAATGTGGTGTGTTGTAAACTGTGAATGTAATGTATGTGATTTACCCTGTATTGGTACCATGCGTAAGATGCTACGGTTAATGTGCGTGATCCTCCATTGTGTTAGTAATGTGCATACGTGTTATGTCGTGAACCTTACACCAACCGATCCTAAGGGAAATCACTAAAAGTGTATGTTTAGAGTGAGGAAATGTGTACCATGGGCTAGTAACTCAAACTAACCTTAGGCTCAGTAGATGATGACCTGTGCTCCTTTCTTCTCTCTCTCCTCATGGTATTTGTATGGATGTAACCTAAGTGTAGCTATGAATTTGTTTAGCCTTGTCTAAGTGGTGGCGAGATGATCAAGATTGAGATGATTCAGTTGTACTATTGATATGTTATTTTTACGAGCTAAGGCTCGATGTTTCGAGTGCAAGCAACTCGTTGAGTACCACTTGGTGGCCGGATAAGGCCACATAGTCATCATAATGTGCTATTATTATATGTGTATTTTATTTGTAAATTGAAATTTTTACTTTATTTTTGCAAGGACCAGAAATTTTCTTGATTGCCATGATTTACATTTTTGGGCATTTCCTTGGTTTGTGTTACTAACACACAAATTTTTTCACTAACTATGGCCATTTGGTCATTTGTTTTGCTTGGTTTTGGATCTTATTTTAAATTTTAAGATTTTACCACCTTTCCCAGGGCTTTCACTTTGCCACTTAGCATTTGGATCGGATTGCTATGTTGGTTCTATTGTTGTGATGTGTGGAATAGGGTAATGGGATGCACCATGGAATGGTTGGACCTATGGACCCCCTTCATTGTTTGGGGGTACACCCCAAGGAGTTATAGATAACTAGTGGGTTGTTGAACCACGAGTTATTATGTCACTTTGTTTAGGGGTGTCTGGACTCTATGTGGTTAGGGCCATGGGCAGACCGTCCTCCTTGAGGGATGCATAAGCGATTGCGAGAGGCATAAGATATTGAGGGAGGAATGAGAGAATTGAGGGAGGCATAAGAGAATTGAGGGAGGCATAAGAGACTTGATGGAGGCATACAAGACTTGAGGGAGGCATAAGAGATTTGTGTGTGTGTGATTGATGCTTTAGGAGGTATGCAGAGTTGTTAGGATGTTTTGGTTGTGGTGTTATGATGTATGTGTTACTCATGTTAGTTGGATATGTGTTGTGATGTTTTGTATATGGCATTGATGCCCATGTTGACACTATGTACCTGTAGCTATTGTTATGAATTATGTGAAGCCTTCATTTGTGGAATTATGGAAATTTTAGGTTGTTGTAGTACACTTGTGTTCGAGTATGGTATGACAGTCATAGATGTGTGATCAGTACTATGTTTGTGGACCAAGGATGTTTTCTTCTATATTTGGTTAAGCTTTTGTGATGTGGTACAGACATGAAAGTATGTAAAAGTATATTTGTGAATATTTAGTGTTGTGTATGACCCGAGTAGAGTGTTGTGATTACAGTTCATGTTGGGCACCCACAAGAATGAATAAACTAAAAAAATTCTGCAACAATGAAATTTTCAAGCACTTGAATTAAGGATAATGTAATTGGAAAGAGTCTAGTTAACTGAACTTCAAAGAACTGTCAATCTTCACAGAACTTTGAAAGTTAAAATTCTGCCAAAATTTTTCTAAGGCTACCTCGTGGCTGTGCTTTAATGACTAAAATATTAACCGGAGGGTGTACCTTTCATTTTTTTTTTGCTTACCACTTTTCCTTCCTTCAGTGTTATGATGCATTGAGGATGATTCTTTTTTAAGGGGAGGAGAATGTAATGCCCCATTCCTCGTTACTCATGTTCATTCTTCAACGAACATGTTGCTAAGCGTTGAACGTCATTGTGCTACCATCGATCATTAGTTGGCTTTGCCTTTATCACAAAGAATAATTAGTATTCTCCCTCTTTGTCGTGCCTGCTTGTGTTGTTGTCAATGTTTTTTGTTGTTGGCCCCGCAACGTTCGTCACAATTTCCCTATTAAAGGAAAATCGTGTTCTTGAATTGTTGAGCTTGACTGTCGGTCATTGCTAATATAAATAATAGTAATAATTATTTTTTAGTTGTAAAAGTAATAATAAAAATGATAATAATGATATTTTTAATTTAATTGTCGATCGACCATTACTTTATATTATTATTATTTTACTTTATTGTCGATTATCATCGATATCTTATATTAATTATCTCTATATTATTTTTGGTTGTTTCATTCTGATTATGCCCATAGACCGAGCCTTGTTTCGCATTGGAGAAGGGATTACCCTGTCATGGTGCTTTGGTTGGTCGTTACTCCATGTTCTCTTTTGAACGTTAACCTCTAGTTTTCTCCCCTTGGTTGTTTAAGCCTGCTATCGTGTTGTCTTAATCATTTAATTGAAAAAAAACGACTTTTGCTTCCTCCAGCATGCCATTCATATGCAATTTAATCTCTTGGTTAGCGTAGGATTAACTGGATTCCTTTTTTCCTTAATTACTATCTTGTAAATTGCATAGGGGGTTGTGTGTGGCACAAATTTAGAAGGGGGTTACTGTTTTATGTAACATGGTTGTCTCTTGTTTTATGTGTAACCTCATTTTGTTTTGGGGGTATCTGTTTCTCTTTGGATGTTTCTATGTTGTTTGTTTCTATTTTTCTCCATTTGTTCTTCACCGTTTTATTTTGGCATTTGGCCCTTTATTCTTGGGTAGGAGCCTAATAAAAAAACCTTTTACCCTTATTAAAAAATAATGGAATCCAATAGTAATAAAAATGGAATCCATTATACACACAAGTGATAAATTTATACCAAATTTTGAAATATTGGAGTCTAGATTCACTAGAATGTGTCCAGATTTACTGAAATAATCATTAGTTACTTAAAGGGTTCCTGAATATGCTCAAAGTTGCATATCATATTGAGAGGTAACTACTACAAGTGTAAATCACTCTACTAGGTCATGGATTTCTAGTTTCACCCACTTACAAGCATGCAAAAATGATACATTGATGTCATAAGCAAGAGAAAAGTCACTCCTGCAATTACACAAGGGTTTTAATCAAGAAAAGGGATAAGTCACATAGATGATTTACACCACATCTCATTACTACTACATTTGGTACATCTTATATTACACATTTATCCTACTATCTCGGTGTTATGAGACACAAGGGCATCCCTAGGGATTTAGTTAGATTTACACACTTACACAAGCCCCTAGGAGAACTACATGAGGTTTGATTCCTCATCAAGGATATGTAGTACATAACACTAGGAATTTGACCACACAAGGTGGTCCAACTCAAACACACACACACACACACACACACACACACACACATTTTTATCTTTTCTGTTACAAAATCTCTCATGAAGGGTTGTGTAGGATGCTAGCATTTCTGCATTGTGGTAGGTCATCAATGTCATCTTGAGGTTGTGTTAAGAAGAGTGACAAAGAGAGAGCACAATTTCTAGGAAAGAGAAGCACACAAAAGTTTCAAAGATCAACTATCTTCTGGTCCAAGAATGTACAATCCTTGACCTGGACCATATAACTTCTTATTAGGGTGTACATATTTCATATGGTCATGCACCTACATGTTTTCGAATAATAAAATCTTCTGTGTAGAGTTAAGAATTCCATATTCTCTACTTCCACTTCTAGTCACATCCAAATCATTCCAAAGTCTTTCAAAAAAACATAAATTTCTCTCTCCTCTTGTAGTTGAGCAAGTTACTTATCGTTTATCAATCTTTTAGTTCATTTCACGTTTGAACACATTATTCAAGTCATGTATAATTGATGTTGTAAGTTAATTGGGTCGGAGTAGTCTACCGATTTATAAACCTCATAACCTTTTATAAGCCATAACACCTCATAGAATCTAATTAGGGTGCAATAAGATTTTGTAGTCGAAAAACTAGAAATAAAAACAAGACATCACACAAACCACATTATATCATATCGTGCAAGAATATATCAACAATACCAAGTTATATTGAGAAGAAGATTATAAATAAAAATGTGTGTAATCAGGAAGATGATAAAGAACAACTACGCTA
The DNA here is from genome assembly GCA_019776745.2 of Taxus chinensis. Classification (NCBI taxonomy): domain Eukaryota; kingdom Viridiplantae; phylum Streptophyta; class Pinopsida; order Cupressales; family Taxaceae; genus Taxus; species Taxus chinensis. Next base: position 85,314,649 of record CM034150.1, on the reverse strand, counting down.
ATGTAATCAGGAAGCAATACAACAAAATCAACTCAAAAATTCTAATGTTGATGTTAATCGTGACGAAGAAACTACAATGGAGATAGAATTAGGCATTATAATGGAATTTTAAAAAAAAAAATTCTAATCCAAATGTAAATGTTGTGATATATTTTAAAAACTATACAATTATTATTGTGGCAAGAGTTATACAAACTTTCTTTTCCACGCATTTTACATTTGTGAAGAGTTTTATCTTGGAATGAATATTCGTTAATCTCCTGAAGGACCCGTTTGTAGTAAATTCCAACAAGGGAAAGGTGTTTACCTATTTTATGAAGCTAATAATATGTATCTTCGCCCCCAGCCACTTGAACTAACAATCTTAACTCAATTGAAAAAATATGGATCATGTGTGTGAATCCAATTATTTAAATAACCGAGGTTAAAAGAGAGAAATAAAAATATAAAGGGCATACTATATGTTTTCCGGGTCAACAAATTTGTAAAATTATTACGATATCATGTTTCACATCTTTTGATTATCATGAAACAAAGAAAAATTGTGTCCAACTACATATAACTTTACTGTAAATAAAAATCAAGTTTATTAGACACTTAAATATAGGATTGAACACGATAAGTTCTATATGGATGTGAAGATTGATAAAATGTCACTAAAAGATCTCCCACCCAAGACATCCTCAAATGTCTTTGAAAAAATAAACTTTTCCCAGATAGAGTGCAATACATATTCAAACAAATATGTATAATTAGGTCTAATACTTGAGACATATGAAGGAGATATCATAGACCACACATGGTTTATGGTCACCAAACCATCTAATGCCATAAAAGAGAGATGAAATTCATTTGTGCTTTGGATAAACAATCTAAATAAAGATCCTGGTGAACTTATAGCTTGGGCACAAATTGGTACATGTCCACTTAATGAATATGTGACATAAGGTTTATTAGACATGAAATTCTTAAATCTATTACTTGATGGAAGATGTGAGTAGTTAGAACCATAACTAAAGCATGCACATCTAATAAATATGTAAAATATTTAATACGATGTCAAAAACCCCATTTTAGGAAATGCCCCAATGTTAGGTATCTTGCGAACAAACAAGATAATGTGAAATCAAGCTCAAATTTCATCAACAATAAATTTATAATTAAAAGTAGTCAAGAAATATCCATTACAATCGATAAATTAAGCGAACACATGGAGAATATGCCATAATCCTGTGAAACTACATTAAGAGGAACATGTTCTTATTGGACAAAGTGTCATGTAAAAATAATCAACCTATTACATCAATGTGAAACACTAACTATTTTCTCTATAGATTTGTGAGAAGCACAAGGTTGGTGACAAAAAATCATAATTGAACATCCTAATATATTTACTTATTAAATGCACATTTGAAATTCAATGTTCCAAAGAGAGATACTTAAAAATATTATGAAGATAAAAGATTTTTTGTGTACATATGAATATAATCATAGAGGTTTATCTAATATTAAACACTAAACCATTAACATATTAATATACATAAATAAATAATAAATATTTATTTTTACCTTATACGGTGGCAAGTGCTACTAACATATATATATCTATAATAAATTTATATAAAAGATGTTGAGAAATATCATTTTTGAGACACCTATTCACTTTTACCATACATAAAAACATAGATACCTCGACACTAATATTTTTACGATGAAAGGCGTATACCAATTGAGTGCCGTTCGACTGGATGTGAAAAATGTTAGAAATATGACGGGCGGAATTGACGAAGGGATTGGCATCTAAATCCAACGGATGGTGTTGAGGGAAGCATTGGGAAAAATTGTTATCGTGGTAGAGGCTGAGAAATGGGCACTTTTCTATAGATTCCTGAGTTCCATAACCCTCGTTTTTAGCTGAATTTATTTATATCTTCAGCGAAACCAGTGGCAACTGTAGAAGCACACAATAAATAGAATTTCTGTTCCTCAGGATCACATGAACGCAAGAGTAAATCTGTCATTTTCATGGCATTATCACTAGCTTTAACAACACAATGCAAAGTTGTTTTCCCATCACTATCCTGGTCATTCAAAGGATCAGCCCCCCTCTTGCATACAAATTTTGTCACCTCCACTTGTTGCTTTGTGGAGTGTTTTTTTGACCAGAGACGTCTTTCGCACGAATGTGTTTTTGCTTATCCTCAGAAAGTATCTTCTTCACCATTTCCATGTGCCCATTTGCAGCCACCATGTGGAAAGGAGTTTGATCCTTGAGATATCTGAGATCAAATATATTCATAGATTTAGAGGAAGATCGTCTATGCCGCTAAAGGTCTAAAAGCTGACCGTGTTGCTAAGCATTGAGCTTGTTGTGCTTTCGTCGATCATTAGTTGTTTGCACCTTTGTCACAGAGAATAATTAGCATTCTCCCTCTTCATCATGCCTACTTGTGTCATTGTCAATGTTTTCTATTGTTGGCCCTGCAACATCTGGTGAGATTTCCCTATTAAAGAAAAATCATGTTCTTGGATTGTCGAGCTTGATTGTCAGTCATTGCTAATATCAATAATAATTATTATTATTTTAGTTGTAAAAGTAATAATAAAATTGATAATAATGATATTTTTAATTTAATTTTCGATTGGCCATTACTTTATACTATTATTATTTTACTTTATTATCGATTATTATCAATATCTTATATTAATTATCTCTATATTACTTTTGGTTGTTTCATTTTGATTGCACCCCTAAACCCAGCCTCATTCCACACCGGAGAAGGGATTACCCTGTCATAGCGCCATGGTTGGTCGTTGATCCATGATCAATTCAAACGTTAACGTCTAGTTTTCTCCCCTTGGTCATTTAAGCCTATTATCGTGTTGTCTTAATCGTTTAATTTTTTAAAAATGACTTTTGCTTCCTCCAACATGTCATTTGTATGAAGTTTAATCTCTTTGTTGGCGTGGGATAATTAATTGGATTCCTTTCTTCCTTAATTGATATCTTGTGAATGCGTAGGGGGTTGTGTGTGGTGTAAGTTTAGAAGGGGGTTATTGTTTTATCATAAAATTATGATTACAACACTTACCACCTCTCACCACTTCAGCAGCGACTTGGCCCTTGCCACGTGGTCACCACAAAATGAATTTATTTGTGCTAATCATAATCCTTTTTCCCTTGAAAAATATGGTTTTTTAATAATGTATTATATGTCTTTATCCCTTTTGGTGAGTGGAGGGTGGTTGAAGACCTATAAAATTTAATTTCTTTAATGAGTCGCACCCCCATCCATTACTCCACCTTGCTAGCCGATTGTTTCTATTTAATTTGTTTTATTGATTCCTTGGCCTGCATATTGGTAGAGTTTTTCTTGTTACATTTTGTGGGACACTTTGGGGGAAATAAAATCCATATTTTCTTGCTGGCCGTATACATGGGGATCTTTCCCTAGTTGTTTTTAGTTCTCTGTTATTCCCCATTGTTGGCTACATGAGATTGGTAGGTTAGAAACCCCTTTGCAGAAGTGGGATGCCTTTCTCTAGTTGCTGGCCATGTGGACTACTTGGAGGAGGATATCTGCCTGTATGTGGCCATGGGAGAAGAAATTTAAAATCAGGCATGTTGATTCTGGACTCTAAAATTTTTGCTACCTTTTTACAATTTCATGAGATAATTGTTTCTTCTCCCTAAAATGGTGCCTAGAAAAGGATCTTGTGGTTGTTTATTTATTGCCTTGAGTTTGTTGGTTATCCCTCTGATCTTCCTCCTTCTGAATCACTATTTTTTTCATGATTGGCTTGCAAAAAGGGATCTACTTTAGGGAACTTTTTCTTACTCTTTTGTATTTATTTGGTTATGAGCAATATTACAGCTAGGAATTTATTGCACTCGCCTCCCCTCAGGGTGACCAAGTAATGGGTTTGGATGGTGCAACTGCATAGATAATTAGAATGTTGGTAAATCCTGGATGCAATGACTTAGAGATGTAAATAAACCTATAACGGATAATTTGTTATTAATTCGTTTTTTGTTTCACTAACAATTGATGTGTAATAATATAGGAATTATACTACTCAAGTTTTAGATCTGATATTTGAATGCTTATGAATCTTCATACCTATTAGTGATAGCATTGAAGTGGACTATAAGTAGGTATAGAGATTTTTTTTCAATGAGTTCCATAACTCCAGAACTGGATGGTTATACGTTTATTATTTTATCTTATTTAAGTGAGTGAAGAAAAAGATAAGAGAAAATATACTTAAACCCTTCTGGGTTAGTAATAAAGCACTATAAACATTCTTAATTGGCTAGAAGTGAGGCAGTAAAGTTCCAATTTTATTATTGCAGAATTGTTTTTGTGTATATGCTCTCTATGTTTTATTATAGATAGAAATAGGCTATTCTTCTACAATATTTGAAGGAATATTGGGTTATCTAGACTAGTGTGGGCACAATATTGTGCAAATAAACTTAGGGCTAAAATCCCATGATTAATGAATTCTTGTAAACTAATTTCAAAGGTGTATAACCTCAGAAAAATCTCAAATCCATATTTCCTTGGAATTAGGTGATTTGGAAGGAATATCAAGCAATGAATACTCTTGCTATTGTTTTGACCTTATAATATATCCATCCATAACTAATGATCTATACGCAGTGATTTCCTAAATTCAATATGGTTGTATGAAGTCATCGCTATACTATCTGGTAGCTGAAGGGTTACTATTTTTTATTGAAAACAATGTGGTGAATCCATCCGGGAATTTATTGGACTTGTAAATTTTATTACTGGAACGTAACCTTACCCATTTTGTTTAATCTATGATCCTATTAAGGATTTATGATTACCTGGTAGTAACCTTATAATATTTAGTTTGATTATATAATCCTTTTTAAGATCTGTGATTAACTATGCAATAATTAAGGTTTCATTGTATGATCCTATAATAGATCTTTGAATATCAAGCCATAACTATATGTTATTAAAAATGGTTTAATGATCATGCAATGAATATGAAAATTCAACAAGAGAGTAACAACCCAGTAATTGTTCTTATTATCCTTGATAATTTTATTGATTTCTATCTTGGATATAATAACATTGTAAATAATACTATGATAGTACCTAGGAATAGAGGTGTATTTGGTACTGTTAGCGTACCTTGCAATATATACACATATTGTGATGTTTTTATTGTTAGCGTGTTTTGATAAATGGTTGGTATACATGTATATATATATATATATATGAACACATTATTTTCTTACATCATAATTTTGTTAAAATTATTATTGGAATTTCTAGTGTTCTCTTTCATATTATAGATATGTTGTCGATTATGATGGCTTTGTTGTTGCATATAATGGTTCTTGGTGACAAATCTAAATACCTTTTATGAGATATTTTGATTATGGTAATAGGTGTCACTTTAAAAAGAAAAAAAAATTGTAGGAGGTAGTAAAATTCTTTTTTAGACTGAAACTTTAAATTTCTTCAGGAGGGTTACAAACACAGATTGCTATGAAACCTTCCTCCTGGAAGGATCGACTAACCTTTATTGTTCGTGTCTATGATCGTAGCTAGTATGTTCTGACTTCTTAAGGACTTTTTGAGATGGATGGATTGAGTATTAGATTTCAATCACGTAATCTATAGGATTACATGATTGAAATCCCAATACTCTTGACCTTTTTTCTAACTTTTGAGGTCTTGCCTTGATTATTTGAGATATTTTTCTAACCAGACTATTTGAATTCCTTCTTGTTGGCTAGTGGAAATTTTTTATCTCGTGTGAAGAATTTTGATTAGTGGTTTGTGCTTTGAATCATTTCTGAAATAGAATGTTTCTTTCATGATATTGTTAAATGTTATCTTACTCTTTCAGTGTGTAGTGTCAACATGCTCAGTTCTCGTGAACTAACTCTAGTTAATACTTGTCCAGATGGCTTGTGTGTGTAAATAAAGGAAATATTTGTAAAGGTTTCATCAGGTTGTTTGATGAAATTTCTTGTAAGAATGTCTATTGTGTTGTAAATATTGCAATGGTGCTTGTAATGGAGTTTGGAAGGCCTCTTTCCTTGGATTGTCTTATTCTTTTGTAGAAAAAATTGTAATTATCCTTGTGAGGAATCAAACTTGATCATTACCTTGTTATGTGTATTTTTTTTATGATATTATTGAAGTCATGAAAATGTTGTAGCATGGATTGACCTATTTTTTTTCTTTCCTATTCTTTACCAAAGTTAATCGAATATTTTCACACCTTTGGTTTGAGTGCCATGTTGAATAGAAATGTTATAACTGCATTTAGTGTTCTCGTTAAATAATGGTAATTTATTCTTTTGGGTCATTCAATTTTCATATTTAATAACCCTCCTTGGTATTAGCATCAATGATATTATAGGAATGTTTCAGTGGGTGGAAATCCTTTTTCTAAAGTTAATTAGAAATACAATAAAATGAATACATAGATGAAAAAATAAACAAGATAAAAATAAAATTTTGTTTTTATAGATAAAATTAAGAGTCCTTAATTGGAAAGAAAGGGGTTGTCTACCGGTGTAAAAGAATCCACCCTCAATATCCCTAAGCTATGAATTAAAACTTTTTCTAATTATTGTGAAACATTAAGTTTTAAAAAAATAAGGTTATTTTTGGCTTTTGGGGATATAGTTAGATCTTAGTTAATAGGGGAGTTTGGATAAGAACACTTTAAGTCTTGTGCTTCTAGTTTGGGAACCCCATGTGTATCCATTGTCAAAATTAATCAAGAGTTGCCTAAATAAAGATTTTGCCAAAATCTAGTTGAACTCTTAAGTCTCATTAAAAGACCGGTTAATAAGTAAGGAAATCATGATGATGAAATAACTCGACCTTCTCTCTCTAACCTTTGCAACAATATTTTGTAATATTCTCTTAAGCGTGGTTATTATTGATTCTTTCAACAAGAGGTTGTAATTCTGAACCTTAATGGCAATCTGCTTCAGTTAGAGGTTATGCTCGTCACCTGTGCAATGGAGGTCCGGATCAAGATTTTGTAGCTCGGGTATGTTTATGCAACCTTGCGAGAGAGGGAAGGTGTCCCTTTTGATCAAGAGAATTTAGCTAGTTTTTCCAGTCTTTAGTTGAACCTCTTTCAAAAAACTTGTCCTCCAGCTAATTAGTCAATAGTATAAAAGTAATAAGTTCACCTTTGTAGGAATGCTCGAATCAAATCTAAATCTTCTAGATCGTAAATTCAGGTCTTGTAAGATGTTTTAGTGATTACATAACCTTAAATGATTTTTGCACCATGGAATGAACTAAACTATGACTCTGTATTGTAGTTGGGATATTTCATGGTTCCTTGTCAAAGAGGAAAGCAAATTGTCCTTCATAGGTTTTGGATCTTTTCGTGTTGCCTATGTAGTCATCATTTTTTCAAGTTGCTCGAAGAGTTATATTTAGTCATTTTGACCACCTGTTGTGTCATTCTATACTTTGAAGAAGTAAAAAAAAAATCCTGTACTTTGTTGTGTTGTCTTGTGCGTCTGAAATAGTGGGTGTTACACTTGGTATCAGAGCGGAGGTTCATGCTATCAAACCTCTGGGCTAGATTGGAGTTGTGATGGTGTTATAGGAGGTGCTGCATGATGGTGATGGTGTTGCATGATGGTTGTTGATGTTGGAAGAGTAATGTGATTTAAGTATGATCTTAACTATGTCATAATTGTGATATTGTTAGCGCACATGTTGTGTATGTCGCTTCGTGCATAACTGATGGCATGTTGATGTGTTAAAGATGAGAGTATTCTCTCTCCTTTCAAAAATTATATGTCAATTTTAGTGTGAAACAATGTTTTGTTGTGTGTGTGGAAAAAATGTGATTGTTGATTCAGACTGTTGGATAATTTTGGCATTTGTGATGTGTGGGTGTGCTGATATGTTGTGTGGCTACGTTGATTTTAGTGAAATTTCTTTCATAATGATGTCATTAGCATTTTTGTAGAAATGTGGGCATTCCCATATTATATGACGGTTGAATGTGTGTTGTAATTGTGCTCATCATAAGTAAAATTCTTCTAAGATGTAATGATTAATGTCATAAATTTGGGAAATATGGTGACTATATAATCCCTATTGTACAGTGATTGCACTTTGGGTGCAGTATGTGGTGATGTGGTGTGTTGTAAACTATGAATGTAATGTATGTCATATACCCTGTATGTATGTCATGTGTAAGATGCTATGGTTATTGTGTGTGAACCTCCATTGTGTTAGTAATGTGCATATGTATTATGTTGTGAACCTTGCACCAACTGATCCTAAGGGAAATCGGTAAAAGTGTATGTTTGGAATGAGGAAATGTGTACCATGCACTGGTAACTCGAACTGGCCTTAGGATAAGTAGATGACGACCTATGCTCCTCTTTTTCTCTCTCCTTATGGTTGTTGTATGGATGCAAACTAAGTGTAGCTATGATTGTGTTTAGCCTTGTTGAAGTGGTTGCGGGGTGATTCAGATACAGATGATGATAGTATGTACTATGAGCCTTTTGTTTAGCAATTCGTTGAGTCCCCCCCCCCCCTCCTTGGTGTCCAGGTAAGGAAACATAGTCACCATAATGTGTTATCCTTACATATTTATTTTATTCGTAAATTTATTTTTTTAGTTTATTTCTGTAAGGGCCAATGGTTTTCTCGATTTCTATGTTTTATATTTTGGGAATTTCCTTGGTTTATGGTACTAACATGCAGATTTTTGACACTACCTATGGCTATTTGGCCATTTGTTTTGTTTGGTTTTTTATCTTATTTTAAATTTTAAGATTTTACCCGCCTCGCCCAAGGGTTGTACTTTGCAACTTGGCATTTGGATCGGATTTTTATGCTATTTCTATTATCGTGATTTGTAGAGTAAGGTCCTGGAATCCACTATGTAGTGGTTGGACCTATGGACCCGCTTCGTTGTATAGGGGTGTGCCCCAAGTAGTTACAAATAACTAGTGGGTTGTTGAACCATGAGTTATTATGTCACTTGGGTTAGGGGGTGTCTGGACTATATGTGCCTAGGACCATAGGGAAACCAACCTCTTTGATGTAGGCATAAGAGATTGAGGGAGGAATAAGAAACTAGAGGGAGATATAAGATATTTGTGTGTGTGGGTGTGTGATTGATGCTTCAGGAGGTATGCAGAGTTGTTATGATGTTTTGGTTATGGTATTATGATGTATGTGTTACACATGTTAGTTAGATATTTTTTGTGATGTTCTGGATATGGTGTTGATGCCCTTGTTGACACTATGTACCTATAGATATTGTTCTTAATTATATAAATCCTTCATCTGTGGAATTGTGGAAATTTCAAGTTGTTGTAGTACACTTGTGTTCGAGTATGGTATGGCAGTCATAGATGTGTGACTAGTAGTATGTTTTTGGACCAATTCTATTATCTTCTATATTTTGTTAAGATTTTGTGATGTGGTACAAACATGAATGTATGTAAAAGTATGCTTGCGAATATTTACTATTGTGTATGACCCTCGTAGGGTGTTGTGAATGTAGTTCATGTTTGACACCCATAAGAATGAGTAAACTAAAAATTCAAAAACAATTAAATTTTCAAGAACTTAAATTAAGGATAATGTAATTGGAAAGATTCTAATTAACTGAAATTCATAGAACTTCCAATCTTTACAGAACTTTAAAAGTTAAAATTCTACCAAAATGTTTCTAAGGCTACCCCGTGGCCATGCTTTAACGACTGAAATATTAACCATAGGGTGTACCTTTCATTTTTTTTTCTATTATTCATTTCTTACCACTTTTCCTTCCTTCAGTGTTATGCCCCATCAAGGACGATGATTTCTTAAGGGGAGGAGAATGTAATGTCCCATTCATATTTACTCTTGTTCATTCTTTAGTGACCGTGTTGCTAAGTGTTGAACATCATTGTGCTTCCGTCGATCATTAGTTGGCTTCGCCTTTGTCGCAAAGAATAATCAACATTCTCCCTCTTCATCATGCCTTCTTGTGTTATTGTCAATGTTTTCTATTGTTGGCCCCGCAACATTCGTTACGATTTCCCTATTAAAGGAAAATCATGTTCTCGGACTGTCAAACTTGACTATCGGTTATTGCTAATATAAAAAAAAGTTATAAAAGTAATCATAAAAATGATAATAATGATACTTTTATTTTAATTAGTGATCAGACCATTACTTTGTATTATTATTATTTTACTTTATTGTCGGTTATTAGCGATATCTTATGTTAATTATATCTATATTATTTTTGGTTGTTTCATTTTGATTGCGCCTGTAAACCAAGCCTTTTTCTGCACCAGAGAAGGGACTATCCTGTCATCGCGGTGTGGTTGGTCGTTGCTCCATTTTTGATTTTCAAACGTTAACCTCTAGTTTTCTCTCCTTGGTCATTTAAGCCTGCTATTATGTTGTATTAATCATTTCATTAAAAAAAATGACTTTTACTTCCTCCAAGCATGCTAAGTCGTATACAATTTAATCTCTTCGTTGGCGTAGGATTATTTGGATTCCTTTCTTCCTTAATTTTTATGTTGTTAATGAGCAGGGGGTTCTGTGTGGTGCAATTTTAGAAAGGGGTTATTGTTTTATGCGCAAATTTTGACTCCTCCACCTACCACCTATCACCTCTTCAGCAGAGACTTGGCCCTTCTCACGTGGCCTCCACCAAAAGAGTTTATTTGTGCTAAGCATAATCCTTTTTCTTTGCAAAATATGGTTTTGTACTAATGTTTTATCTTTCTTTATCCCTTTTAGCGAGTGGAGGGTAGTTGAAGACCTGACAAGTTTAATTTCTTTAATGAGTGGTACCCCCACCCATTACTCCACCCTATTGGCCGATTGTTTCCATTTAATTAATTTTATTGACTCCTTGGCTTGCGTATTAGTAGAGTTTTACATGACACATTTTGTGGGATGCTTTGGGGGAAATAAATTTGATTTTCCTCGCTGGCCGAATACATGGGGATCTTTCCCTGGTTGTTTTTGGTGCCTTCTCTCCCCATTTGTTGGCTGCGTGAGATTGGTTAGTTAGAAACCCCCTAGCAGAGATGTAACACCTTGTGGGAAAGTAACATGTGTTGTTGGAGAAGAATTGCAGGTTGGGCGAATCTAAAGAAGCTCCTTTTAGGCATGTTAAGCCTACCCTTGCAATGCTCTGCTCCCTCTTTATTATTCCATGAAATGTTTGTTCCTTCCTGTAATGGCATCTAAAAATGGGTTGTTGTGGTGGTTTATTGATTTCCTTAAGTGTACTGGTTTCCCCCTTTGTATCTCCTTCTGAATCGTTGGTTTTGCATGGATTAAAACTTTCTCTTCCTTGTTGTTCCATTATAAACTGATGAGTAGTAATTTTATTTAAATTTCTTTGTTATTTATGCAATATCTGGTAAGGGGTTTAATAAATGAAATATCAGTGCTTGCGTAATGGATTATTTCTGTGGCTGTATGGAATACTAGTAAACACTGCAACTTGTGATTTTTTGAGAGTATTTCATGGCTCGTATTATATGTAAAACCCAGTAACTTTTGGATTGAAATGAGTTTCATTAGAATGCTGGGTATTATGTTGCCTTTGTTACACCATCTAATGGTATGCGTTTTGGGTCTTCTGGAAGAGAAATGACATTCTTAGGCCTTTTCTCTTTGTTGTGGTTAAACTAAGTTTTGTTTTCTCAACCTTCTGAGGTCGACACGAAGTATATGGATCCATATTTATCTCAAAACTTTTTACTGTTTAATGTTATTTTTATTATTTCTTTCCAAGTCGAGTTTCGAGTTACTTCGAGTTAGAAACCAAAACCATGTATGCATACTATCTATTAATGTAAGGATAACATATTTGTTGTTGTTAATTAGATATGGAATGGATGTAAGGATCTCGAATGGGTGCTTGTTATAGGAATTCATGCACTCCCCAAGTTGTTGGAAACTCAGAGAAATCCTGTAAGATGATTTTTAGAATCAGTTTACCTTGTGGGCTTAAAGCATTGATGATATTTCTATGGCCATTTTTATCTGTTGAATGTATGCCTTAAGATATGGCCAATTATTCATCTAACATCTTGTCGTTTGGCTAAATGATTAAATCTTGTTTCAAATCCTTGTTTTCTTTATGAAAGGGTGAAAAATTCATTAGTTTTAATGAATGACACCCTTACCATAGTTTTTCCTTGTGCCTTGGAAGCCAGTTGTTATAATCTTGGCCAATACGGAAGTTTTGAGATGAACCCATGGCTTTGTTTGTGATAACTTGTTCCATGATGGGTGATAACTGGTTATTGCATTAGTTAACTAAACATGACCATCCAGATTAGCTTTTATTTATCCCGTGATATTGGATTTGACCTGTGCTACTGTGTAACCCTTGTGTGGCTTGGGATTATTCATAACAAGATCATATGGTCTTGATTTCAGCTAGGTATATATTGTTCAATTTAATGTTTTCCAATCTCTCTTTCCCTCATGGCTAATGGTATCAAGTATCTGGAAATTTTCGACCTGTTCCGAAGGGCCATGTGGTTTTGTTATTTTTTTAATTCACTTCACTGTTGACCCAAAGCTCTTGTAGTTTTCAATCATGATTATACCGGGTAATCACCCTAGAAGGATATGCGTGTTTTTTTTAATGCTTTCAACTCATGGTAAGGCCTTATAGGGACTGGGGTATTGAGAGTGTATTACATGTCGTGTATCGAATCCCTTGAATGCAAACTCGAATATCATATATTATCATGCTTGTTTAATAAATCTCTTGTATTATGACTTCGTTTAGTGTAATCAACTTGCAAATATTTATGATATTGTCAGAAATTTGTAAAATTATTAATGACATTGGGGGTTACTCTTCCTTTCATTATTTAGAAAGGTTGACGATTATGATGAGGTTTTTTGGTAGAATAATGGGCGTTTTGTGCCTCGTTTGTATGCTTTTGAAGAGTGGATTTGATTAGGTTAATCAAGTACTACTTTTAAGAGATCCTATAAGGAGGAGGTGGTAAAATCCTTGGTTAAAATTGAACCCATAGATTATTTCTTTTATGGTTACAAACACACATTACTATGAAACTACCTCCTAGAAGGATTAAATAACTTGGTTTCATTTCACGTCTATGATCGTAACTAGTATGTTTCGAATTCTCAAAATTTTCCTTGTGATGGATGGATTTAGTATTAGATATCAATCATGTAATCCATAGGATTTCATGATTGAAATCTTAATACTCTTGCCCCTTTTGTTCCTAACCAATAAGGTCTTTCCTTAACCATTTGAAATGTCATCCTTACTAAAATATTTGGCTTCCTCCTTATATGCTGGTGAAAATATTTTATCTCATGTGAAGAATTTTGATTTGTGGTTTATGCTTTGATCCATTCTTGTTTTTATAACATTCCTTTCATGGCATTATTAAATGTTAGCTTATTGTTGCAATGGGTAGTCTTAACATGCTCAGTTCTCTCGAATCGACTCGAGTTATACTTGTACAGATGGATGGTGCATGTTGATAAAGGAAAGATTTGTAAAGGTTTCAACGGGTTGTTTAATAAATTTCCTTGTAAGAATGTATATTGTGTTGTAAATCTTGCAATGGTGCTTGTAATGGAGTTTAGAAGGCCTCTTTCCTTGGATTTTCGGTATTTGTGAAATCAAGTTGTCTTATCCTTTTGTAGAAAAACTTGTAATTATATTTGTGAGGAATAAAACTCGATCATTACCTTGTTATGTGTATTTTATGTATGATGTTATTGAATTCATGAAAATTTTGTAGCGTGGCTTGACCTATTTTGTTACCTTCTTGTTCTTAGCCAAAGTGTAATAAAATCTTTTGACACCTTTGGTTCAGGTTCCATGTTGAATAGAAATGTTATAACCGTGTTTGGTGTCCTCATTGAATAACGGAAATTTATTCTTTCCGGTCATAAAAATTTCCTGTTTAATAACCCTCCATGGTATTGGCATCAATGTTATTCTAGGCATGTTTTAGTGGGTGGCAATCCTTTTTCTAAAGTTAATAAGAAATACAATAAAATGAATACATAGATGAATAAATAAATAAGATAAAAATGAAATTGTGTTTTATATATAAAATTAAGAGTCCTTAATTGGAAAGAAAGGGGTTTGTCTACCGGGGTAAAATAATCCAACCTCACTAACCTTAAGCTAAGAATTAAACCTTTAGATCCTCTTTGTTGTGAAACATTAAGTAATTTTAACAAGTAAGTTTATTATTGGCTTCTGGGGATATAGTTAGATCTTACTTAGTAGGGGAGTTTGATTAAGAACACATTAAGTCTAATGCTTCCATTTTGGAAACCCCATGTGTATCCTTTGACGAAACTAATCAAGAGAATGATAAATGAAGCTGTTACCAAAATGCAGTTGAACTCTTAAGTCTCATTAAAAGACCGTTTAATGACTAAAGAGATCATGATGATGAAATGTATTGACCTTCTCACTCTAACCTTCGCAATAGTACTTCGTAATCTTCTCTTAAGCGTGGTTAATTGTTGATCCTTGCACAAGGAGGTTGTAGTTCCGAACCTTAATGACACTTCACTTCAGTTAGAGCTTACGCTCATCGCCTGTGCAATGGAGGTCTGAATCAAGATTTTGTAACTTGGGTATGTTTTTGCAACCTTGTGATAGAGGGAAGGTGTCCCTTTTGATCAAGTGAATTTAGCTAGTTTTTCCTGTCTTTAGTTAAACATCTTTCAAAAATATTGTCCTCCAGCTAATTAGTCAATAGTATAAAAGTAATAAGTTCACCTTTATAGGAATGCTCAAATCAAATCTAAATCTTCTAGATCATAAATTCAGCTCTTGTAAGATGTTTTAGTGATTACAAAACCTTAAAGGTTTTTTTTTGCAACGTGGAATGTACTAAATTGTGTCTGTGTTTCGTGGTTGGGATTTTTCGTAGTGCCTTGTCAAAGAGAAAAGTGAATTGTCCTTGATAGGTGTTGGATGTTTCCATGTTGCCCTTGTATTCTTTGTTGTGTCAAGTTGTTCAAAGAGTTAGTTGTAGTCTTTGTGACCACCTGTTGTGTCGTTCTATACTTCGAACAAGTCAAAAAACAATTTTCCTGTAATTTGTTGTGTTGTCTTGTGCATTTGAAATAGTGGGTGTTATACTTGGTATTAGAGCAAGGTTTATGCTCTCGAACCTCTGGGACAGACTGGAGTTGTGATGGTGTTACATGATGGTTCTACATGATGGTGATGGTGTTGCATGATGATGTTTGACATTGGAAGAGTAATGTGATTTAAGCGTGATGTGAACTGTATTGTAATCATGAAATTTTTAGCACACATGTTGTGTATGTCACTTAGTGCGTAACTGATGGCATGTTACTGTGTTAAAGATGATAGTATTCTCTCTCCTTTTCAGGAATTCTATGTGAATTTGTGTGTGAAACGCTGTGTTGTTGTGTGTGGAAGAAATGTGATTGTTGATTTCAGAGTGTTGGACCCTTTCGGCATTCATGATGTGTGGGTGTGTTGATATGTGTGTGACCAGGTAGATTGTAGTGAACTGGATTTCTTAATGATGTCTTTATCATTTGTGTAGAAATGTGTGCTTTCCCATGTTATATGTAGGTTGACTGTGTGTTGTAATTGTTCTCATCTTAAGTAATTTATGTTAAATGTAATGATTAATGTCGTAAAATGGGGACATATGGTGAGTATATGATCCCTATCGTATAGTGATTTCACTCTGTGTGCAGCATGTGGTAATGTGGTGTGTTGTAAATCATGAATGTAATGTATGTGATTTACCCTGTATTGGTACCATGCATAAGATGCTATGGTTAATGTGCGTGAACCTCCATTGTGTTAGTAATGTGCATACATGTTATGTCTTGAACCTTACACCAACCGATCCTAAGGGAAATCGGTAAAAGTGTATGTTTGTAGTGAGGAAATGTGTACCATGGGCTAGTAACTTGAACTGACCTTAGGCTCAGTAGATGACGACCTGTGCTCCTTTTTTCTCTCTCTCCTCGTGGTTGTTGTATGGATGAAGCCTAAGTGTAGATATGACTGTGTTTTTCCTTATCGAAGTGGTGGCGGGATGATTAAGATTGAGATGATGACAGTTGTACTATTGATATGTTATTTTTATGAGGTGAGGCTCGATGTTATGAGTGCCAAAAACTTGTTGAGTACCCCTTGGTGGCTGGATAAGGCCACATAGTCATTGTAATGTGCTATTCTTATATGTTTATTTTATTTGTAAATTGAACTTTTTACTTTATTTTTGCAACGACCAGCAGTTTTCTTGATTGCCATGTTTTACATTTTTGGGCATTTCCTTGGTTTGTGGTACTAACACACATAATTTTGCACTAACTATGGCCATTTGGTCATTTGTTTTGCTTGGTTTTGGATCTTATTTTAAATTTTAAGATTTTACCACCTTGCACAGGGCTTGCACTTTGCCACTTGACATTTGAATAGGATTGCTATGCTGGTTCTATTGTCGTGATGTGTGGAATAGGGTCATGAGATGCACCATGGAATGGTTGGAACTATGGAACCACTTCATTGTATGAGGGTACGCCCTAAGGAGTTACAGATAACTAGTGGGTTGTTGAACCATGATTTATTATGTCACTTGGGTTAGGGGTGTCTAGACTCTATGTGCCTAGGGCCATGGGGAGACCGGCCTGCTTGAGGGATGCATAAGAGATTGAGGGAGACATAAGAGATTGAGGGAGGCATAAGAGACTTTAGGGAGGCATAAGAGATGTGAGGGAGGCATAAGATATTTGTGTGTGTGTGTGTGTGTGTGTGTGTGTGTGTGTGTGTGTGTGTGTGTGTGTGTGTGTGTGTGAGATTAATGCTTCAGGAAGTATGCAGAGTTGTTAGGATGTTTTGGTTGTGGTGTTATGATGTATTACTCATATTAGTTGGATATGTGTTGTGATGTTGTGGATATGGTGTTGATTCCCTTGTTGACACTATGTACCTGTAGCTATTGTTCTGAAATATGTGAAGCCTTCATCTGTGGAATTGTGGAAATTTTAGGTTGTTGTAGTACACTTGTGTTCGAGTATGGTATAGTAGTCATAGATGTGTGACCAGTAGTACTGTGTTTGTGGACTGAGGATGTTCTCTACTGCATTTGGTTAAGCTTTTGTGATGTGGTACAAACATGAAAGTATGTAAAAGTATGCTTGTGAATCTTTAGTGTTGTGTATGACCCCGGTAGGCTGTTGTGATTGCAGTTCATGTTGGGCATCCATAAGAATGAATAAACTAAAAAAATTCTGCAACAATGAAATTTTCAAGCACTTGAATCAAAGATAATGTAATTGGAAAGAGTCTAATTAACTGAACTTCACAGAACTGCCAATCTTCACAGAACTTTGAAAGTTAAAATTCTGCCAAAATGTTTATAAGGCTACATCATGGCCGTGATTTAATGACTGAAATATTAACCGTAGGGTGTACCTTTCATTTTTTTGCTTAGCACTTTTCCTTCTTCAGTGTTATGCCACATCAAGGACAATGCTTTCTTAAGGGGAGGAGAATGTAATGCCCCATTCATCTTTACTCATGTTTATTCTTCGACGACCATGTTGTTAAGCGTTGAACGCCATTGTGCTTCTGTCGATCATTAGTTGGCTTCTCCTTTATCAAGGAGAATAATCAGCATTCTCCCTCCTCTTTGTGCCTGCTTGTGTTGTCAATGTTTTCTGTTGCTGGCCCCATAATGTCAGTTACGATTTCCCTATTAAAGGAAAATCATGTTCTCGGATTGTCGAGCTTGACTGTCGGTCATTGCTAATATAAATAATAATAATAATAATTTTTTAGTTGTAAAAGTGATAATAAAAATTATAATAATGATATTTTAAATTTAATTGTCAATCGGCCATTACTTTATATTATTATTATTTTACTTTATTGTTGATTATTATCGATATATTATATTAATTATCCCTATATTATTTTTGGTTGTTTCGTTCTGATTGCGCCTGTAGATCGAGCCGCATTTCATGTCAAAGAAGGGATTACCCTGTCATGGCGTCGTGGTTGGTCGTTGCTCCATGTTTGCTTTCGAACGTTAACCTCTAGTTTTCTCCCCTTGGTCGTTTAAGCCTGCTATCGTGTTGTCTTAATCATTTAATTGAAAAAATATGACTTTTGCTTCCTCCATCATGTCAGTCGTATGCAATTTAATCTCTTGGTTAACGTAGGATTAATTGGATTCCTTTTTTCCTTAATTACTATTATGTGTGGCGCAAGTTTAGAAGGGGGTTATTGTTTTATGCCCTAATTTTTGACTCCTCCACCAAATGAATTTATTTGTGCTGAGCATAATGCTTTTTCCCTAGTAAAATATGGTTTTGTAATAATGTTTTATTTGTCTTTTTCCCTTTTGGTGAGTGGAGGGTGGTTGAAGACCTGTCAACTTAAATTACTTTAATGAGTGGCACCCCCACCCATTACTCCACCTTCATGGCCGACTGTTTCCATTTAATTGTCTTTATCGACTCCTTGGGCTGCGTGTTGGTAGAGTTTTTCCTAACACGTTTTGTGGGATGCTTTGGGGGAAATAACTCTAATTTTTCTTGCTGGCCACATACATGGGGATCTTTCCCTAGTTTTTTTTGGTGCCTTCTCTCCCCAGTTGTTGGCTACGTGAGATTGGTTAGTTAGAAACTCCCTTGCAGAGATGGAACACCTTGTGGGGAAGCAACATGTGTTGTTGGAGAAGAATTACAGGTTGGGCAAATCTTAAGAAGCTCCTTTCAGGTATGTAAAGCCTACCATTGCAATGCTCTACTACCTTTTTATTATTCCATGAAATGTTTGTTGCTTCCTACAATGGCGTCTAAAAATGGGTTGTTGTGGTGGTTTATTGATTGCCTTGAGTGTACTGGTTGCCCCCTTTCTATCTCCTTCTGAATCGTTGGTTTTGCATGGATTAAACCTTTCTCTTCCTTGTTATTCCATTATGAACTTTTGAGTAGTAATTTTATTTAAATTGCTTTGTTATTTATGCGATATTTGGTAAGGCATTTAATAAATGAAATATGGGTGCTTGCATAATGGATTATTTCTGTGGCTGTATGGAATACTGGTAAACACTGTAACTTGTGATTTTGTGAGAGTATTCCATGGCTCATATTATATGTAAAACCTAGTAACTTTGGGCTTCTATATCATGGGGAAAATTTTGGATTGAAATGATTTTTGTTATAATGTTGGGTATTATGCTTCCTTTGTTACACCATCTAATGGTATGCGTTTTGGGTCTTATGAAAGAGGAATGACATTCCCGGGCCTTTTCACTTTGTTGTGATTAAACTATGTTTTGTTTTCTCGACCTTCTGAGGTCGACATGAAGTATCTGGATCCATATTTATCTCAAAAAAAATTTTACGGTTTTATGTTATTTTGATTATTTAATTCCAAGTTGAGTTTCAAGTTGCTTCGATTTGGAAACCAAAACCTTGTATGCGTAATTTCTATTAATGTAAGGCTGACATATTTGTTGATGTTAATGAGATATGGAATGGATGTAAGGATCTCGAATGGGTGCTTGCTATAGGAATTTCTGTTCTCCCCAAGTTGGAAACTTAGATAAATCTTGTAAGATGATTTTTGGAATCAATTTACCTTTTGGGCTTAAAGTATTGAGGATATTTCTATGACCATTTTTATCTGTTAAATGTATTCCTTAAGATACAGCCATTTATTCATCTAGAATCTTCTCGTTTGGCTAAATGAACAAATCTTGTTTCAAATCCTTGTTTTCTTTATGAAAGGGGGTGAAATTCATTATTTTTAATGAATGGTATCCTTACCACTTCTTTTCCTTGTGGCTTGGAAGCCAACTGTTATGATCTTGGCCAATACGGAAATTTTGAGATGAACCCATGGCTTTGTTTGTGATAACTTGTTCCATGATGAGCGATAACTGGTTATTCTATTAGTTAACTAAACATGACCACCCAGATTAGCTTTTCTTTCTCCTATGATATTGGATTCGACCTGTGCTACTGTGTAACCCTTGTGTGGGTTTAGATTAGTCATAACAAGACCATATGGTCTTGATTTCAGCTAGGAATATATTGTTAAATTTAATGTTTTCCAATCTCCCTTGCCCTCGTGGCTAATGGTATCAATTATCTGGAAATGTTCGACCTATTCTAAAGGGCCATGTGGTTTTGTTAATTTTTTTATTAACTTCACCGTCGACCCAAAGCTCTTGGAGTTTTCAATCATGATTATATCGGGTAATCACCCCAGAAGGATATGCATGTTGTTGTTTTTTATGCTTGCGACTCGTGGTAAGGCCTTATAGAGACTGGGGTATCGAGGGTGTATTACATTTCGTGCATCAAATACATTGAATGCAAACTCAAATATCATATATTATCAGACTTGTTTACTAAATGTCTCGTATTGTGACTTTGTTTAATGTAATCAACTTGCAAATATGTATGATATTGTCAGAAATTTGTAAAATTATTAATGACATTTGGGGTTACTCTTCCTTTTATTATTTAGAAAGGTTGATGATTATGATGAGGTTTTTTGGTAGAATAATGCCCATTTTGTGCCTCTTTTGTATGCTTTTGAAGAGTGGATTTGATTAGGTTAATCAAGTACTACTTTTAAGATATCCTATAAGGAAGAGGTGGTAAACTCCTTGGTTAAAACTGAACCTATAGATTGTTTTTTTTAGGGTGACGAACCCACATTGCTATGAAACTCCCTCCTAGAAGGATTGAATAAATTGGTTTCGTTTCGGGTCTATGATCACAACTAGTATGTTTTGAGTTCTCAAGTTTTTCCTTGTGATGGATGGATTGCTTATTAGATTTCAATAACGTAATCCATAGGATTACATTATTAAAATCTCAATACTCTTGCCCCTTTTGTTCCTAACTAATAAGGTCTTGCCTTGACCATTTGAAATGTCATTCTTACTAGAATATTTGGCTTCCTCCTTGTTGGCTGGTGAAAATATTTTATCTCATGTGAAGAATTTTGATTTGTGGTTTATGCTTTGATCCATTCTTGTTTTTAGAACATTCCTTTCATGACATTATTAAAGGTTAGCTTAATTTTGCAATGGGTAGTCTTAACATGCTTAGTTCTCTCAAACTGACTCGAGTTATACTTGTGCAGATGGCTAGTGCGTGTTGATAAAGGAAAGATTTGTAAAGGTTTCAATGGGTTGTTTTATGAAGTTCCTTGTAAGAATGTATATTGTGTTGTAAATCTTGCAGTGGTGCTTGTAATGGAGTTTGGAAGGCCTATTGCCTTGGATTTTTCGGTATTTTTGAAATCAAGTTGTCTTATCCTTTTGTAGCAAAACTTGTAATTATCTTTGTGAGGAATAAAACTCGATCATTACCTTGCTATGTGTATTTTATTTATGATGTTATTGAAGTCATGAAAATGTTGTAGCATGGCTTGACCTATTTTGTTACCTTCTTGTTCTTAGCCAAAGTGCAATCGAATCTTTTGACACCTTTGGTTCGGGTGCCATGTTGAATATAAATGTTATAACTGTGTTTGGTGTCCTCGTTGAATAACGACAATTTCTTCTTTCCGGTCATAAAACTTTCATGTTTAATAACCTTCCATGGTATTGGCATCAATGCTATTCTAGGCATGTTATAGTGGGTGGCAATCCTTTTTCTAAAGTTAATAAGAAATACAATAAAATGAATACATAGATGAATAAATAAATAAGATAAAAATGAAATTGTGTTTTATAGATAAAATTAAGAGTCCTTAATTAGAAAGAAAGGGGGTTGTCTACCGGGGTAAAATAATCCACCCTCGCTAACCTTAAGCTACGAATTAAACCTTTATTTTCTATGTTGTGAAACATTAAGTAATTTTAACTAGTAAGATCATTATTGGCTTTTGGGGATATAGTTAGATCTTAGTTAGTAGGGGAGTTTGATTAAGAACATATTAAGTCTAATGCTTTTATTTTGGGAACCCCATGTGTATGCTTTGACGAACCTAATCAAGAGAATGCTAAATGAAACTATTACCCAAATCCAGTTGAACTCTTAAGTCTCATTAAAAGACCGGTTAATGACTAAAGATATCATGATGATGAAATGAATTGAGCTTCTCACTCTAACCTTTGCCATAGTACTTCGCAATATTCTCTTAAGCGTGGTTAATTTTTGATCCTTGCTCAAGGATGTTGTAGCTCCGAACCTTAATGACACCCCACTTCAGTTAGAGCTTACGCTCGTCACCTGTGCAATGGAGGTCTGGATCAAGATTTTGTAACTCGGGTTTGTTTTTGCAACCTTGCGAGAGAGGGAAGGTTTCCCTTTTGATCAAGTGAATTTATCTAGTTTTGCATGTCTTTAGTTGAACCTCTTTCAGAAAGCTTGTCCTCCAACTAATTAGTCAATAGTATAAAAGTAATAAGTTCACCTTTATAGGAATGCTTGAATCAAATCTAAATCTTCTAGATCGTAAAGTCAGGTCTTGTAAGATGTTTTTGTGATTACATAACCTTAAAGGATTTTTTTGCATCGTGGAATGTACTAAACTGTGTCTGTATATCGTGGTTGGGTTGTTTCGTAGTGCCTTGTCAAAGAGAAAAGTGAACTATCCTTGATAGGTGATGGATGTTTCCGTGTTGCCCTTGTAGTCATTGTTGTGTCAAGTTGTTGGAAGAGTTTGTTGTTGTCTTTATGACCACCTGTTGTGTCGTTCTATACTTTGAACAATTCAAAAAAAAAAAATCTTGTACTTTGTTGTGTTGTCTTGTGCGTCTAAAATAGTGGGTGTTACGCAATCTTTGTTATCCAACTCGATACCATGTAGGATTAAAATCCACTGAAAAAGTTTTTTGTGTCCATATTTCGTTGCAATATGGAGCACATTCCTTTTGTGTCTATCACATGTGGAAAGCTCCATCTTGTTTACTTTCCTGTATTTATCAAGCACTAGCTCATGAATAATATCAAATGCTCGTTGGTTATCATTTCCCTTTGCAGCGTAATGCAATTCTGTCTTTACTTTGTTATCTTTTTAGAACAGATTGGCTCTATTTCTTAACAACATTTTAATAGATACTATCAAACATTCAACGAATTAAATTTTTTATATTTACCTTGGTCTTTTACAACTAGATGGTATGCCTATTTAAAAGTATGATTTTTCTAAAATGGGTTTTTGTAGCAGATGGACACCCCCAAAACATTAGAGTGCATAAGACCCATCCAAATATGATTACAAAAATAACACATCTATTACTATTTTGATTACAGTATATAATTGAATTATTTTATAATTTACAAGTGTCATACAATATATCAGAGTATCTACTTCGATAATTACCTTTACAATCTTTATGCTTCGATAAGTTTTTCTCATGTGTGGTATAAGAGAGTATCTACTTCTTCCCATCATTAATTTTTTAAACTTGCAAATAAAGCATAGTTAACCTTCTTATGGTATTGACCCTTGTAGCATTGTAACTTTAGCATTTAGAAATACAAATGGAGTTGTCCATGTAGCACTGCAACTTTAGCATTTAGAAATACAATTTGATATTCAATTGCCTTTACTTTCAAATACCATCATTGTTGTATTTTTTCTTGCCGCCATTTTGTGTTTTTGTGTTAACTGTCTCTAGGAATGTGTTTAGATTCAAAAAATTTGAAGTTTAATTTTTTTATATATATATGGCTTGCCGATTTTTTCCTTTACAAATTTCACAATTAAAATTGACAAAAAATCCATTGTTGTATCCTAGAGTAAAAACTACTTCAACGTAGAGCAAGTACATCAGATCTTTGCACTTTGATAGTTTTATGAGTAAGAATCCCTCCTTGTAAATCAAAGAGTAATTTGTAGTCAACAACATAAGAAATCATATGTAGTCTCAATCTAAAATTTTTGATCCAAAAAATAAAATTTGCTTATCATTCACAAAGATAAAGAATGACATGAGTATTACATTCACAGATACATAATGACATTAGTCTTACTCATAGAGATTTGAAGAATTGAAAGGAGCCTTCAACTACATATATCAAATTCGCTTCTTCATTCCAAAATTGGTCAAAGATGTCTCATGGGGCTTGCACCCACCTAAAGAAAACAAGAACAATCACCTTTTGGTTTTTCACCTCTTCAACGCTTCTCCACATATTTATGTTTCCAAATCATTTCTTTTTCCTACCTTTATGGAGTACAATTTTCTTTCTCTTATGCTTCAACAATAACATTTTTCTCCATATTCAATAACTTTAAAAAAATGTAAATACTTCTTCTAACATAGAAAGAATACACAAGTCAAAACATTAAACAAGAACAACCAACAAAACATCAAGGAGTGCAATACAACCTTATTTTGAAATGGAGGGAAGATCAATTATTGAATATGGAATGAAATAAATGTTTCCTTTGCGTCTATACACTACACCCATGTATCTTTTTAATTCCTTTATCTCTCATCAATATTCGCACCATTTGAAAATCATCCCACAATGTGTACTTCTACTTTGATGATTGATAGAAGAACGTAAGTTGTACTCACATGCCAATGATGTATTTATAACCCTTGTCAGTTAAAATTGCACAAATAAAATACTAATAAAACAAAAACAAAGCTTACATGGTCGTGGTATGTTCTATGAGACCACATCTCTTTCAGTTGTTCTATTGAAGGGCTGGCCTCCATAGTGTATGATTCCACAAATTGCATACATTTTCAATTACATTTAGAGGGATGTCTATTTGTTGTTCTAAAACTGTCATTTTGAAACATTCCATATCTAAAATGACCTTTTTTCTTCAAAATTTTGTTTTTCACACGATGTTCCTTTGTAAGATTAATCCTAACATAAACTCCCCCACTATTCTCTCCCATGCCTTTAATTATTTTTCCCCCTTACCTGAAAGGTATGAGCAGAATCGTAGAGAAAAATGGAAAAACAAATTATAATTTCACTGTATATTTTGCACATTGAATTATGCTAATTTATAGCCAATACAATAGGATAACCACTTCCTACAAAATAGGAAGTATTTCAAACAACTTACCTGTTTATTGGTTTTACGGGTTTAACAAGCTAACCACTAAACTATATGAGTTGTTTAAATAACAACCCATTTACATCACAATATATTATATTTACCAAAACGTAAATATAATTAACCCATACATTATAAAATAACTCACACAATAATAATGTCAGCACTAATGTAAATTCCTAACATTACCCTTCACCTTCTATGCCACCCTTCTTCCCTGACATATTTTCTGCCTCCACATATTCAACTTCTCCAGTACATACCTTTCAACGTCTCCATTGCACAACCCACGTGCGATTACTAGTTTAGTGTCTTTTAACACAAATTTATCTTAACATGTATATACTAGATACTACTCTATTAAACCTACAAAATTGTGTTGAAACTATCTTTAACATATGTATATACTAGGTACTACTCTATTAAACCTACGAAATTGTGTTGAAACTATCTTAACATATATATATACTAGGTACTACTCTATTAAACCTACCAAATTGTGTTGAAACTGATCTACAATAGCGAAATTTGATTCGGTATACATAGTCAGCAGGCCAGCCGCCAGATAATCTATAATGGCGTCATCGTGATGCAGTATATCAGACTTCTCTGCACATTGCATCATTCACGGAAATCGAACACACAAGCAATCAAACATTTGACACACACAAAAAAAAGATTGTTCCCTTTGAATTCCTCCCGATTCAAAGAGAAGGTTGGCGGTTTACTTTGACCCAGAAAACCTAATTAGCAAATTTGATAAACTTGTCTAACTGCAATGATCGAGAGTGGAAATTTCTCTTAATCTAAAACTGGTGGTGTAGAAACTTCATTGGACCAAATAATTTCTAAGATATTAGTGTATTAAATCTTTATTTGTTATTGGTTTAAAGTCGTCTAATATTGCTGGCCTGTGTTTCATGTGTTGCTCTATTTTCAACCTGTTTTACTTCTGTTGTATGTAATTTTTGACAGTTTCTTTAATTCCTTGCAACTCTATTTTTCATTTGTTGACTCTATATTGTCATTTTCTATTCAATCATTTTCCCGTATTTCTCTCTTCACCTTGTTCATCTCGGTAATTTTATTTTATTAATATCACCGAGTTTTAAAAATATTACAGATAAATTAAAACACCCAAAAAATTACAAACTGGATGTTTTCCCATGTACAACTTCTGATACACCTGAAATGTAAATAACATTATACTTCCAATTTCATACAATACAGAAATGGTTATGCCAATTTTGTACCATAAGAATGGGTTGATAGTGTTGTAGAACCTATTAATTAGTGAATTTGTATGGTGTGGATTGCACATGCATGTATCTTTGTATCGTGTGGGACTGTGACTTTATAAAGAATCTCCAAAGGACATTGGTTCTATTACTATCTAGTGCTAACCTACCTAATACCTAATATGATGCATTGGTGGTTGGGGTTCCAAATGAAGGGATTCCTTATACTACACATCCCACAAAATCTAGAGTCAGACACCACAAAAGAAAGTTCTTAGGCATAAATTCAACAAGAACAATAAAACCTACTTCTAATAATATGAGGAAAGAACTAGAGACTTTTAACAAATGTAATTACACTCTAATAGCATTCTAATGACAAGAATATGTAAGAATTCTTGAAGAATACCAATCTCATGACCTATTTAAAGCTTGAATTTTTTGTAAAGATTCTACACAACTCAGTTAGGCTCAATTTTGTAAACATCCCCAACAAGACAAATCTCTTGATCTAGATGGATATGCATTAGACTATCAAACATTTATAAAATCTATAGAGACATAGGTGAGAGAATAAAGATGCCTTGCAAGGGTTTCTCAGAAGTCCACCATTGACTTTCTCAGCAAGTTTGTAGGTAGTTTCTTGTAAAATTTCCTCTAGGAGATTAAAATAAACTTGGTTGCTCACTTTGTCCTTGGGCATGAAAATGCATCAAGGCCCATGTATTCATCCTTTTAATTGTATCAATGTTGATATGAGATTCAGTCAGATGGATATCGAGTCACAAGAGCATAAGGTAATGGTCACATAGGATTGTAGGACTTCAAAGCATCTGAAAGTTTTCAGAGGCATTCGAAATGCATTGTGGCATCAAAATGATCTTAGGTGGAATTTGAATGACTTCATGGATTATGCATGGGATAAATAAATGTGTTACACAATAGAGAACAATGTGATAAGCATGTATGGCATAACACTTTACATGGTATAAATACAATCGTGTGGCATTTATAACACTAGTCTATGCAAAAATATCGGTACTTAAAAACTTATGTAGAATTTCATGGCTTCCACACAAAATAATTAAGGCACTAACTTTTATGTGGTATGCTCAAGAGTGGTGTGACATTGGGAAAATCCTTGTTAAACCAACTATAAATGTTTTTGGGTGATAAATGATTACTTTTGAACTCATATGATCTTGTATCATACATATTGGAAAAAAAAATACTTGAGACCCTATTGCAGAATGTCTTTTAAGTAATATAATGTAATGAATAGGTCTAGAGATCTATACTTCACTAAGCCAAGACGTAACCTTGAATTCTCTACGTCTCTATTTCACCAAATATTCATTAATTTTTTTCTTCATATTGTCTTAACTATGTGGTAATCCTAAATGTATTCCACTTGTTTTCTCCTTTTCTTTATTAGTTGGTGTCTCCAATCTACTTCTATATGGTCTTCTACTTCAATTTACCACCCCTCAAAATATAGATAAATACCTTTCACATTGAAGATAGTTGAAATGTCAATCCCTTTTGACAGCTATATCCCATATGTATTCTCTGCAAATTTCTTCATCACTCCATAAGGTTCAATACTCTTCCATTTTAATTTATCATATGTTCCTCATGGGAATCTAAATTTACATACATCTGCAAGACTTACATATCCAACATGTAATATACCTTTTGGGGGGAAAACTGAAAATTATGAAAATTAGCTTAAACCCCAAAATTAGCAAGTCTTGTTTTAAAATCAACAAACTGAAATTAAATTTGAAATCAACAATCTACAAGGGCAACAAATTTTTTATGAAATTCAAATCCACTTTTCACCAAGAAAATCAATGAATAATGCCACAAAAAAATTATTCTATCCACGACAATATTTATTGATCATAAACACATCAAAAGATTGAAATAATATTTGATTTCATGGCTGGAATTAATTATTTAAAATCAACGGTATACTAGCCAAAAATGAGCGCTAGGAAAAATAGTAAACCCTTTCCAAAATCCACCAAAATGGAGATTCTGACTTAATTAAATATGCCAAATCAGAAAAAGAAGTGAGACATCAAGTTTATGCCCTCTAGGGAACTAATCCATACACCAAGGTAGGTCGATCCACCTAGGGAAGGCTGCCCAATGGCAATAAAAATTGGAATATTAATTATTCTCCTTAAATATGCAATAATCGTCAAACTCAATCAATGTTGAAGGGTTTTCGTCCTCCAACAAAAACATTAGAAGGGTTTTCATCCTTCTAAGAAGCCACATAAGAGGGTTTTCATCCTCAAGTGGAAGAACATGGAGTAACAAGCTCACAATGTCCAAATAGGAAAATGTGTCAAATCTAGATGCTTTAAATCTTATTTTATAGCCTCCTTTTAGTGTCAAATCTTGGAATTGTAAGGCCAACCTCTTAAACTATTCTTTTAATCTTTATTTGGATTTTAAAGTGCATAAAACCCAACTGACCCGCTAAAGGCAAACACTTGCTATAAATAAACATTAAAAATTAGAAAAAACAAATACAAAGAAGCTCATTTTCCTTCTCCAAATCCTCTACTTCTTTACCATGGAAAAGGTAATTGCAAGAAGTCCAAACCATTCTCTAAAATTAAAAAAGGATACATTACAATCCTCCCTTCCCGAAATTTCTTGTCCTCGAGCAATTTCAATCTCTCACTCAAAAATCAATGTATCCAAGTAGAAGAACATGATGTAATACTTCCACAAATGATCTCCAGCCATGCATTTCAAATGAGAGAGCTGATGTAAAAATAATATTTTGCAATGGCTGCCCCAAGATTCCTTAAATTCCCAAGACTGCCCATGAACACCAACTGCTATCATACCCAACATTGACAAGAAGTCTGAAAAGTAATCAAGAATTTGACAAGAAAAATAAATTCCCATCTTGGCCCATGCATCAATAATGTTCCTCAAAGTGTAAGAGAGTTCTTTAACCATGAACATGAAAATAATTTAGTAATATAAGGGGTTGTAGTAACTGATGACAATGGCCTCAGTGGCTGGAAATGAGTACGTGGTAGCTTTGAAACAACTCCTTCCAACCTTAGAAAAAGGTAGAATACCCCCCTCTTTTTTTCATGAGATTTAGAGGCCCTTGGTCATGAATCCTCAAGTTATAAGTCATATGAACACATGCATTTTCTATACTAGCCAAAGGTGTAAAGAGGATATCCCAAAAAATTCAAAAATAGATGCCAAAACTTCTCTCATTTCAAAAAAAATCAACTATCATGCCCAATTGGACATCCATCATGTAACGGTACCATAAATTAGATGTAACAATTACCTTGCTGAAGGAGAACATCTTATTTCCCAAAAGTGAATGCTTGGAACACCAAAAAGATTATTCTAGGCTGTGTACTTATTGTTGTCCATAAACCCAACAATTTTTCCAATTCATGACTGAAAATGTGCATCATATCATCCAATGAAGTGATGAAAATTGAAAATTCATCATGAGTGATTAGAATAGGCATGAAAAAATGAAAATTACCATCTCTAATGGCTACCATGAATGTGGTTATTCTACCATCAATGCATAGTGGAGCATTTTCCCAAACTTATCCAATGATTTGTTGGGTATTTGGAACCCAAACCATGACCCCAAGAAACAAAACATTATGCATTTTTGGCACTTTTATATCTTACAAATGGGTTTTCCTATGATACTCTGAAATGCACACCATACTATTTTCCATTCTGCCAGAGTAATCAACTTTAACACACAAATGAGGAAAAAACAAACAAGTGTGTCTCATAATTGATGAATTGAAAATATTACCTTATTGTATAAGAAATTTTGATTTCCCCAAGTGGAGTGTTTAGAACATCAAAACTTGAATTCTAGGTTGCATGTACCAACTATTGTACCTGACGTCTTATAATTTCTCAATCTATGTCTGAAAATATGAATATCACTCCCAACTAGAGTGACCCATAATGCCTTGAAAAAATGAAAATTATCTTTCATTATGGATGTCTTATTTTTCCAATTATCAAGTATGATGAAATGAGATCTGAAAATGATGTTCTCCATACTGCGAAAATGCGTAACAATAAGATTTTAGTCCCAAAAATCAAGTCTTTTGCAATCAAAACTTCCTTTCTAGGATTGTGATGCCCATTCAAAACAACCCACTTGAGACCCAAGAACAACCTATGATTAGTTAGGAAAATTATGGAATAATTTTTTTTCTTTAAAGGAGTCTACAACTAGGTTACAAGACAACAGTTGTCACTAACAAGTTCCAGGTCAATTCTAATCCATTGGAATGTAATTTTATTTTGTTAACATATATTAGAGGTCAAAAGGTCCAAAATTTAGGGTTAGAAGGTTCATTTAGGTTCAGAGGGTAATTCCTCACCATACCCACTCTCTAACAGGCTTAAAGGTTCAACTTGATTTTCCTCAAAATTAGTGCATTCAAAATTTTCCTAAATCATTCTCATTGGATAGGAAATTTCCTCACCTTTCCAATGATATAAAGAAGTCCTCCTAACTCCTCATATTTTTCAAGTTATGGGCCGACGGGCCTTGGGGTGAAAATTTTCCCCAACGGCGGGTCTGCGGGGCGGCGGGGGACATTTTGGAAATTTTCCCGCGCGGGGAGAAAAACAAACTTTTCACCTGCACCCCCGCAAGTCCGCCAGGGACACGTGGTGCCTTCTAAGCCAACATGGGTAAAATGAAGCGGTGGGAATATTTTGGAAAAAATCTCGTGCTAGGCGAGAATTCCCTTTTGCGCCCGCACCCCCGCGAGTCCGCAAGGGACACGTGGCGTCTCCTAAGCCAATCAGGGAAAGCGGGGTGGCGGAGAGAAATAAGGTTTTGCACCTCGAAGGCAAAAAGGGATAAATTCACCTGCTCCTCTGCCGATGCCTCGTGATGCCACGTGGCAGCCTCTGATTGGCTGCGGGTCGACGGGGCGGCCTGGAAAAAAATATGGAAAATTTTCCCAAAAATTTTCTGAAGCTCAAAGGGAAAAGGGGTCTGCTCCTCCTCCAACACCTCGTTGTGCCACGTGGCAACCTCTGATTGGCTGCAGGCCGGCGAAGAAAATTTGGAAAATTTTCCCAAAATTTTCTGAGAGCGCTAAGTTTAAAAAGAGATCCGCCCCTCCACTAACACCTCATGGTGCCATATGGCAGCCTATGATTGGATGGAGGATGGCAGAATTTTCCCAAAATTTTTCCAAAGCTCCAAGGCAAAAATTCCGGCCCACGGGCCCGCCAGGGAAATTTTTCCCAAAAATTGTTTTGATGCCAAGTGAAGAAAAACTTTAGAAGGCCATAACTTTTGATAGAGGGATCGGTTTTGGGAAACAATGACTTTCTGGAAAGCTCTCGACATCCTATTTTCTCAAGGATCATCATTTTTTTATTTTGATAAAGTTTAAGGGGTCAATTTTAAGGAAATGTCCTGCAAGATTTTACAGAACGAATTGGTAAATTTTATCTTATAAGATTTGTTCAATTTGATCTTCTTCCTCTCTCAACATGTCAAATAGACATGAAGAATTGTTCTTAGATGGATTTAAGGAGGATTTCAAGATTCAATTTGTCTGATTGATTTGCAATTTGATCATTTACTTTTTTTTACAGAAAAAATGACTATAAGAGGGTTGAGCCTGATTTTGCAAGGTTTTAAAGGATTTCTCCTCAAGTGTTATAGTCCAATTGAATTCATTTAGGACACACTACTTCAATTTAATCATTTAATCTATTATTTCATTGTTGCAGGTTTGAACTGTGCATTTTAGAAAAAGTATTTTCCAGTTACGAAACAAAACAAAGATCAAGTTTGAAAGGGTCTATTTATCATTTTTTAATCATCCAAGTCTGGGAATTCCTTCCAATTCCAATATAATACCTTTAGTTGATTTAATTCAACTTATTCAAAAACTATAATACATCTATGATTTCTAATTTTTACATATTTCAAAGGACAGAGTATTACATTTCCTTTATACGCATTTCTTTCTTTTCAAATAGAGATTTCAATTACATTTAAAAGATCAGATTCAATGCCACTATATAATTTGAGAAAGGTGATACATCATTTATTGATTCCAAAAGACAAATTTGTAACATCCTCTTTTATTCTTTCTAAAAACATATATTATATACAG
Source organism: Taxus chinensis (assembly GCA_019776745.2). Lineage (NCBI taxonomy): Eukaryota > Viridiplantae > Streptophyta > Pinopsida > Cupressales > Taxaceae > Taxus > Taxus chinensis. The sequence continues at coordinate 85,282,170 of CM034150.1, read as the reverse complement.
GACAAAATGATACATTTTCTTTTCACGTGTTTCACTTTTCCTCTTTTCCAAACAGGGATTTCATAGAACATGTTAAATATAAAATTTCCACATCAATGGTATAAGAAATTTGATAGCTTCATGATGGAGGAAGGTTATATTAGATGTCATTTCTGACCATTGCATGTATATAAAGAAATTTTAGTGACTGGTAGTTATAATATCTTGTGCTTGTATGTGGATGACATGTTGGTTGTAGGAAAAAACATGCAGGAAATAAAAGTACTCAAGAAGCAGCTAAGTGACTCCTTTGCTATAAAGGATTTAGGGACAACCAAATAAATCCTTTGTATGAGGATATCTCAGGATAGGAAGGAATGGAAGTTGACTTTATCTCAGAAAAATTACATTAAGAAGGTCTTGGAGAGGTTTAATATGCATGATGATAAACCGGTTGGGAATCCTTTGGTAGAATATTTCAAGTTATCAAAGGAGTTGTGTCCCAAGACAAAGCGGTAGAGAAATCAGATGTCCAAGGTGCCTTACTCATCAACAGTTGGCAGTTTGATGTATGTCATGGTGTGCATTAGGTCCTAATATTGCCCATACAATGGGAGTAGTGAGTATGATTTATGATTGATCTAGGTATAGATATCACTGACAAGCAGTAAAGTGGATCCTTCAATACTTGAGAGGGACCATGGGGATAATTTTGTGCTACACTGGATCAGACACCACTTTGTGTGGTTATGTAGATTTATACATGGCTGGAGATGTAGACTGCAGGAGGAGACACGATAAGTTATATTTTCACTATAGGTTGGGACAACAGTGAGCTAGATTTCACAACTATAAGAAACTTGATGGCTTTTTCAACCACAGAAGGCTGAGTATGTTGATGTCATAAAGGTAAATAAAAGAAATTATTTAGTTACAACAATTTCTTGAGGAGTTGGGGCATAAGTAAGAGGAAGGAGAAGTTGCATAGTGATAGTCAAAGTGTTATATTACCTAGCTAAGAACTATGATTTTCCACTTTAAGACAAAACATATACAATTAAGCTACCATTTCATTGGGACAACTTTAGAGGAAGAGAAGTTGAAGCTGGAGAAGATTCATACCTGTCAGAATCCTGCAGACATGATGACCAAGGTGGTCATAAGGGAGAAAATGAAGCTATGTTTAGATTTGGTTGGTCTTCGCAGATGATAGTGATGGGTTAAGAAGCTTTCTCAAAGGAAAACTAGTCTCCAAGTGGGAGATTGTTATGTTGTGGAGCTTGTTTTCATGTGTGCAAGTGTTAAAGACTGTGCTCTAAGAGTACTGTACTCTTCTCATGTATCCTCGTCGGTGGTATCAAGGTCGGGCCAGGCCCTGAGCAGGGGTCCGATGGCGGCAATTGTTTTTTTGCCCGTAAATGGTTATTTTTTGGCGTACCCATGGTACTTTTTGCCTAAAAAAAAAACACACCTGATATATTAGGAAATGTGCTCATCTCATATGGGTGAGATGTTTGACCCATAGGTTTTTGCGATGGTTTTGGTCCATGGTTTTGATACCCACGATATTGTAAAATTGCTTAAGTAGTTGCCTACTTATATGGTTTTATCCATATGGTAGGGAATAAATGAGAAACATTGTAGATGTGCTTTGAATTTGGCTGAGAATTGTGTAGAGTTTGTTAGAACATTAGCACCAAATAAATTTGGGTATTGTATTAAGAGAAAGAGGTGACATGTAATAAAATTCGAGCAAGTGATTCTTAGTGGACGTAGTCCAAATTGGGTGAACCATGTTAAATAATGTCTGTGTTATGTTCTTTTATTTTCTACACTTTTATTTTAGATTTGTGATATTTTTCTACATGTTAGTTTCTACTATTGTAATTTTGTGTGGGATTGTTTCGCATATTTTATCCCTTATTTCTTAACACCCTAATAAACATTTTGGAGAAGGACGTTAAGGATGAGTAGTAAATGCTAGTCGTAGTTGTCATGAGTGGTACTAGTCAATCGTTGATTTGTTGGACCTTGAAAATACATAAAACTTTCTTGTTCCACAACATGTGTACCATGATAAATATACCATATTTAGATATACATAATCAACAATGCCATAATTTTTTGGCTTTATAGCCCCATCACACTTCAAGTGGGAAAGGGTTACAATGAATAATTTCATGCCCACAAGGGACTGTCAAACACTGTCTTTTTGCAATAGTAAGCTCCAGAACAACAACATGTAATACTCCATCTATTTTCAATTTTGATCACAACATAGGAGTAGGGGAAAGGCTAACGCTCTCCACCCAACCAAAACATCCAATGAAAGGAGAAGCCATCCTTCTTCAGAGTAGCCCCCGAGCCCCAACCACAATGCAATAAGAGATGTGATCTAACTCATGGCAACAACAGGCTTCCACAAACACATGGAAGCAACATTTTACATAAGTAAAACACAGTCCAAAAAAATTTATTCTGTTTACAGCTACATTAAAACATTCATAATACAATACAAAGACTTCACCAATTTTAAGCCAAATGTGAGCAAGAAAACTATGGGGGATACTTGCCTTATGCCTCCCAAGGGGGAAACGGGTATCACCACCTAAATTAAGTGGGAAACCACTCAAAATATAGATATATCACAAACCCTGACATTCCTTATGCCTCCCCCAAAGGTACCCCTTATTCCTCACATTTCAACTTATGCAAGGGGCCCCAACCTCTTATGGCACCACCCATAATGAGTAAAGAAATGCAATCTATTTCTTTAGTAAGGTGGAACCCAAATCCCAGACCTCTCCTCCACCCTTATACCTCCCTAAAACACACTCATGCCTCCCACAAAATAACCCCATAGTCTCTTCTCCTACACCATTCCTAGGCCATCTAACCAACAACCCACAAACAAGCTGTTTTAAAACATTCATTACATTAACATAGCTCCCCTTCATAAAAAAGAGAAGCATTCTCAAGAGCCAAGCTCAAAACTACCTCTCCTTGATGGAATTGTTCCAAGTTCCAAATCAGAGCAAGCTTTGCTCGCCAATGCAAGCAATCCACAGAACCAGACCAAGCACAAGCATGCAACAATCTTCCCAAAATACTCCTCAAAGCAAGAGCTCCCAAAAGCAACAAAAGGAATTCACCCAAGAATTAAGTCTCCAAAAAATGAGCAAACCCAAAACAAGGCAAGCAATGTCTAAATACTTTCTATAGAGAGAGGTCATAAGAGAAGAGGACCTGAGGTGGATCCATGTGGGATGTCACAGTCACACATCCTCAACTGCAACACATAAGAATCAACTTCAATCCCCAAAGCACAATAAATAAGCTGATAGGTGAATAAATGACAGATTTACTTACACACTCTAAGACAAGCCCACACCCCAAAGGATGAAATCTAAAATTATGTAAGAAAAGTGCAATCCAACAACATTCAACTTGACTTACAAAAATGTAAAAAGAAGGTCTAAATTTAACTCTCCAACCATAGGTCCTGGCATTGGTAAATAAATTTAAGAGGTCATGTGACAAGTTTAACTTATCCCACAAGCCTCACTAAAATCAGCCTCCAAGGACAATTTCGAATTTCAGTCTAGAAGAATGAATGAGTTCATACTAGAAAAGTTAACTCACACATCAAGGCTTACAAAGGTCACTATACACCTTACTTGGACACATTACTTACACATTCTGACAACACTTTAAGACATTTCCAGAACAACTCACTTTTTCATCTAACTTCTTAGTGGGAGATCTTCTAATTAATTAGCTCAAACAATATGATAACTGCTCCAATATGGCTAGCAAGATCCACATTAATTAGGTCTTCACAAGGGGTAAGTTGGTTCACCACATACAAATCAACTTATGCAAGACATAAACCATATACACATTGGAAGGGACCAAATAAATATAATTTCTATAAAATCCCTTGGTCACATTTAAAGGTGATTCCTTCCAACACATGGTGGAATCCCTTCAACAAAGCCAATCTCTGTAATTGCTCTTTCAGGCTCTAAGGACTCAAGAACCAATATTGAGAGTTTCCAAACACAACCTACGTCCAAAGTCAACTTCTAGAACTCAACCATGTGGTTGGTCTTCAATCCCCCGATGAAACATATCAAGGACACTTATTCCAACATATACAAGCACTAAGAACCATGTGCCACATGGAGAAATATTACCAAACACACTCCAAATGGATATAACCTTCTATAAGCAAGCCAACTATCATCTAGATACTAGGCCATTACAACGACATCAACATGCAATCTACCACATCATCATATCATAGTTTTATCAACAACTTCAATACATCATATCAGGTAATCTAACAACGTTTCTCTACGTCTACTCACAAATATCAGATCCATTAAGCAAAAGTGCTCACACTCACATCCATAACCAAGAGACTAGCATTTTAGCCCTTAGAGTATATCAATCGGTCAGACTCACTATGAGCACCTGTCTCTTCTATTTTCTCCATTGTAACTGTCATCCCAAATTCATCCCCTATAAGGTAATCAAAGATCAACTTGCAATCCATGATCACATAGGCTTGAGCATGCAGAAAATACTAAAAGGCAAAACTATCAGGTTTTGAAGGTCCTTTTGGCTCTTTTCTATACCCCCCCCATAGTCAAGGAAAAATGTCAAAGATCAGTTAGACAAAATGGTGTCAATCGGGAAGTGGGCAGCTACTTTTAGTGTATTGCGGAAAAGTCATGGTATTTTTAACCTGAGGAAAATCTATGGGATGTTGGGATAGTCGGGATCTGCATAGCCACTATCACCACAGGCAGAGATCAATCGACAAAGTTGGGTATTCACGATCCAGACGGTCAACAGGACATCGGGACACGAGTCTAACCGAAAGGCCGAAATCATATCATTCAATTAATAGAGAAATTCGGTGAAGTCAGGTCGAAATGTCTCACGCGGTATCCAGATGACCTAACTTGGGAGTTACATGTGTAGGACGCGTAGGCTCTGAAAGGTCGACCTAACAGCTGGGACTATAAAGGTGTCATCCATTTCTGGAGCCAGATGACCTAACTGTGGGAAACCTTCTATGTCTTACATTTCAAGTATGCTTCCAGATGGTGCTAACTTGCCGATGAGCGGGTCATGTCGAGCTTGGGGGCTAGATGACCCCAAAGCTTAGAATTTTCATGGGTACATTACAGTGACACATCGTGGTAGTGGGGTAACCATTATGAGTTCCTTTCCTATGGGCACTCTTATATGGGTTACGTTTGATGGAACCCATTATTTGGATCCAAAAACCACAAATCATTGATCTAATGGTTTCTGATAGCGGCTACGATCTTGAGGATGTAGTTAGACTACTTGGAGCAATAACACAATTTATATGGTCTCTATGCACTCATCCCTCTAGTGGCAGGACACCCAAATCCATTGCAGATGTGCTTTGAATTCGGGTATGATTTCTGCAGAGTTATGGTCGAGAACTAATCACTCCCTTCCCCATCTTATCATAATTATATGCATTCAAAGAGTGGAGGCTTGTAATACAATCTGAGCAATCATCATTCTTGGTCTACGTAGCAATTCATCATATTAGGTGAACGACGTTCAATACTGCGTCTTTATGGGATCAACATGTTTTATAATTCTTTCGGCACACTTACTCACATCTGTGCACTTTACTGCAACATGGGCTTCTCTGGCTTTCTCTAAGGTATGCATCTCTATTTACTTTATGTTACCGAGGTTTTTACTCACCAACATAAAGTGGGGGAAAATGTATTCACAAAATCACACACTTGTTATTACCATTTATACTGCCAAATAAGTTATTTTATATATGTATCTTGTGCAAGAAAATTATTCATTAATGACCTATCCCCTAGTCTTGTCCATCAGTTAGTTGGTTATCGTCGTCATTTGTCTTGCATAGTCGTCACTTATTTGTAAAATTTTGGTCATCTTTTAGGTAGGTCTCAGGTGTTATTATTTGGTCATTTTTCTTCTCTTCATCCTTTCACTCATGCTCCTAAGCTCCCTTAGTCTTTTTCAACATGCAACCATTAGAATTCAAGGAAACTTTATTGACAATTAAAATTGCTTTACCTTCCCTTTCTCTTGGATCTTTCTTGGCCATTTCTTCCTCTTTTTGTGCTTACTTAGGGATGTAAGAAAAATAAACTAAGGGTTCATCTTTGGCCATGACGATGGGTTCTTCGAAGGATCCAAAGGGTTGATCCCTTTTAATAACCAACTGCTGCAATAATTATTCCTTTCTCTTCACCTTAGGGAAATAAGTTTTTCCATCCTTGCATGGAAAACTTAGGGTTTTGGTCCCCTCTTCAACACTCTTCGTGGTTTCTTATTTTTTTTCCCACAAGATGGGTATTTTTTCCTTAAGGGTTGGGATGTTTCTCCCATTACTGTTGTTCCTCGCCCTAGGCTTGGACCAAGTTCCAATTCCCATTCTATCTTTTTCCAAATTCATGAATTCTGAAAAGGTTAGTGCATCACAGATATTCTTCGGAAGAGATTGATATTCAAAGCAAGTTTCCACCTTGTTGACCTTCGAAACCCTATACTTTTCCTTAAATATTCTTCCTCCTTGTAGGATTTGCATTTTGGAGGAAAGAGAATCCAAGGTACCTGTAAGTCTTTCTTGCACCTTTATCAATCTATCCATTGAATCCCTGGGCCTTTGAGAATCCAAGCTCTAATACCACTGTAATATCCCATTTGGGGGAAAAACTAAAAATTACAGAAATTATCTCAAACCCCAAAATTAGCAAGTCTAATTTTAAAATCAACAATCTATGAGGGCAGCGAACTATTTATGAAATTTAAAATCCATTTTTCACCAAGAAAATCAATGAACAATGTCAAAAAACAATTATTCTAGCCACGATAATATGTATTGATCATAAACACATCAAAATATTGAAATAATATCTGATTTCATGTTTGGAATTAATTATTTAAAACCAACAACAAACTAGCCAAAACCAAAGGCTAGGAAAAATAGTAAACCCTTTCCCAAAATCACCAAAATGGAGATTTCAGCTTAATAAAATATGCCAAATCAGAAAAAGAAATGAGACCTCATTTTTATGCTCTCTAGGGCACAAAACTCTACACTAAGTTAGGTCGCTCCACCTAGGGAAGGCTTCCCAATGCCAATAAAAATCTAAATATTAAGTATTCTCGTCAAATCTACAATAATCTTCAAGGTCAATCAATGTTGAAGGGTTTTTGTCCTCCAACAAACCACTAGAAGGCTTTTCGTCCTTCTAGAAATCCACACAAGATGGTTTTTGTCCTCAAGCGGAAGAACATGGAGCAACAAGCTCACAATGCCCAAATAGGAAAAATGTGCCAAATCTAGATGCTTCAAATGAGACATATAATCTTATTTTATAACGTCCTTTTGGCACAAAATCCTTGAATAGAAAGGCCGGCCTTTTAAAGTATTATTTTAATATTTAATTGGATTTTAAAGTGCATAAAACCTAACCAACCTGCTAAAGGAAAATATGCGTTATAAAGAAACATCAAACGCATTAAACATGCATTAAACTCCTATACTTCTTTACATTGGAAAATGGAATGGAAAGAAGTCCAAATCATGCTCTTAAATTGGTAAAGGGGACATTACACAACCCTAGGAACCTCACCTAGAAAAATAATGGAAAAATTACCTAAGAACTGATTCAACACTTCATTCATCAACTTCATAAATGTTCTCAATGCATTGTTTAACCCAAGTGGCATGACCATCCACTCATACGATTCATCATGTATTTTAAGAAAATTCCTCCACTTATCTCCTTCCTTAATCCTATTTTTTGGCATGCACGCTTTATATAAATATTTGTGAAGTAATTTTCTCCACTCAAATAGTTGATCGAATCATCCATGTTTGGAAATAAGAATCTATACTTCATAGAAATATTATTGATGAATTTAGAATCAATAGACATTCTCTACTCACCTTTATTTAATTCAAATGTGAAAAACACTATGCACAACCTCAAATATTATTTTATCAACCCCTTATCAAGCAACTCTTTCACCTTTTTCTCATCTCTTTTTTCTCCATAAGTGTCAACTTGTATGAGGCATTTTCTTATAAACTAGACCCTAGTATTGAGTCCATCAAATTATTGATATTAAATATAGATGGAAAACCATATGAAATATATTTTTACATGATATACTTTAATTCACCTAGTATCGCCTTCACTTAGGTGAATTAAAGGAGATAATTGCGTACATTTCTAGGTCCTAAAAGCATACTATCATTTACATGATTTCTAAGCAAGAAATCTAGTAATTGACAGCTATCTTTGTCCTCTTTGCTTTGTTTTCTTGTCTTTTGTATGGTATTTTACCCACTACACCCCAATCGAGACTTAACTTGGTTATCTTTTATGACTCCAGACACCAACTCCTAGGCGCCCTCGTCTCCTCTGGGTGCCCTTGACCCTTTTCTATCTTACTCGCTTCTTTTGGGTCTCTTTTATCTTTTGGGCATCTTATTTTCTTATGGGTCGGCCTTCTAGTTGTTAATTATGAAATTCAACCAAGGTAATCATATAAATACAAAGCTATGTGACCAAAATAAAGGAACAAGTACTAAGCATATACTATCATCACCTAAGCTTACATCCAAAGGCATCTAAGATCACTAAAGGCATTCATCTAGCATCCATACAAGGGACTTCATTTTCTATATACACTACATAGGAAGGGGAAGTTCATTATTCCATCCGCACATCTATTTATGTAGCTACATCTAGCTACAACCCCTTATCAATTGCTCTTACACAAGGGCATGATTCTTTCACACAGTCACAAGAACTACATGGAGTCTGAGATGTAGTGCAACAATCAGTCATAAGTTCACTCAATTGGGTAACCATTGGGGTTATTCTGAATCCCCATGTTGTATCTTTCTTTTTTGGATTTAATGGGGTATTGTGAGTTTTGCTAGTGAATCTTTATTTTACAAGTTACATGTACATCCATTGATCAAGGTACGACACATAGGGGACTAACAATGAATATTAGTGACATTTGTGTGACACAAGAAAAATCATATTCTGACCCCTTTCACAGTAATGGGTACCTAGTAGCAAACTCTGGTATGCAGGTGTCCCTAACCCAGTCTAGGCACCCTAGTCTGGATTTATTCGACAAGTATAATTTTTTTAGTGCACAAATACGAAGGTATGCCCTCTCTGTTCATCATTTTTCCAGTCTAGATCAGTTCCAGGAAAAATGTGAATCATCTAAGTCCTTTCCTCTCTCTCTTGTACTTAGGGTTTCATAGTTTATTAGCTTATTATTTGTTTCATAGTGTATCTTGTAGTTGTATTTCATTGTTCCTATCAGTTACTCTATCATTAGGGTTTTAATAAAAGTCTAATTTTGTTAAATCATTTGGTAAACCCGCATTTGAACACTTTTGGATCATCACTTCCTCCTAATGTCATTATTTTAAGATCCTCTCACCATGGATATTTCCATCTGCGTCTTCTTGCAAGCTAATCTTGAATGTAAGGCTAAAATGAACTCTCTTCTGGCTAATACTTACATTACTTCTAATAATCCTCTGGATCATGTATAATGATTATTCATAGCCATATTTTTTGAGAAATTTACTTTCCTATCTGATGTAGCTACCACTCTTTCTATTTACGACTTTGATCCTCCTCTTTATATTCAGGCTCACATCTATGACACAAACATTAGGTGAGTACTAGTTGACAATGGATTTGAGCTCAATATTTGAAATCTCACATTTATGCAACAACGTGGTCTTTTTGCACCTAATATTAGTCCCTCATCCATTTCTATCCATAGTTATGATTTTTATGCATGTTCCTGCATGGGCACTATCACCTTACCTCTCACATTCAAACCTAAAACTATTCCTACGGTATTCTTTTTTATCAACGCCAAACTCTAGTACAATTACTTAATTGGTAGGCCATGGATTCGTGCTATGCAAGTAATGCCTTTTGTAGTTCATCGACGTGTTAACTTCCTACATTACAACTATGCATATGATAGAGCAAGAAGAAAGCAGATGTATTCATGATTTTATTCAAAACAACAAATACCAATTTATACATGTCCAGAATGGTTCGACTAGTTAGCTAGAATAGAGTGGTTCGAGTAAACAGTTAACGATAGGTAATCAACTATGTTAGTTAGTAAAACAATGTATTAATTCATTAATTTACTAACATTCATCCCCTTAATACATTGATTTTACAAACGTACCCCCAAAACAATTCAAATTTCACCTTGCTAAGAGAATTAGTGACTATATCTACAATCTGAGCATATGTTGGGCAGTACTAGAGCTGGATGTGGTGGTTTAAGACTTGTTCTCAAATGTAGTGACATTTGATCACAATGTGCTTTGTTCTCTCATGGAAAATTAGGTTCTTCACAAGCTTCAAAACACCCTAATTGTCACAGTGAATGATGGGAGTATTTTCTTCAGGAATGCACATATCTACCGAAATGTGATGTAACCAAATTGATTCACACACAACTCCTCATGTGGTGTGATACTCTGTCTCAGCGGATGATAGAGAAACAACAATTTCCTTCTTACTTATCCATGAGGTAGGTCTAGACCCAAGATGAAAAATATAACTTGAAGTTGATTTCCTGTCATCAACGAATCTAACATAGTCCAAGTTTGTATATCCCTATAATAAGAATTAAGAGTTCTTCTAATACTCCAGACCATAGTCAATTGTACCTTTGACATATCTCAACACATGTTTCACTGCTACCCGGTGACATTTCTTTGACTCTTGCATGAATCTGAAGAGATAGCTCACAAAAAATCAATGGTCTAGTCTGGTATGCTTCAAGTAAATGAGACTCCCAAAAAGTTATCTATGGAGAGAACCATCTACTTAAGGTGAATCCTAGAATATTGAAAGTTAAAAACCTTTTACCATAGGCGTGGACATAGGTTTACAATCTAACATGCCATACTTTTCTAGGATTTTCTTAGCATATTTCATCTCAGAGATAAAAATATGATTCTTCATTGCCATATCTCTAAGCCAAGACAATAGTGAAGTAGCCCCAGATTTTTCATATCGAAGGATTTCTTCAAATCATTCTTCACATATTCGACAAGATTTTCATAACTCCCTATGATCACAAGATCATCTACATACAAAACCAAAATGAAAATCCCTCTTCCTATCTTTTTGATATACATATTTGAATCAGAGGGGCTACGAGTGAATCCATGTTGCAATAGGTGATCATATATTTTTATGTACCATGCCCTAGGTGCCTGTTTAAATCCATAAAGAGACTTAATTAGATGACATACCTTGTGAGGATGCTACTCATCAAAAAATCCTTCTGGATGGGTCATGTATACCTCTTGTTTGAGATCACTATTCAGGAAATAACTTTTCATGTCCATCTGCTGAAGTTTCCATCTATTTTGTGTTGCTAGTGCATAGAAAACTCTACTATTTTTTATCTTCACATTGGGTGAAAAGGTCTCTTCATTTTCAATTACTTCCTGCTGAGCACAACCCTTTGTAACTAGTTTTGCTTTGTACTTTTCGATAGATCCATCTACCCTGTATTTTGTTTTGAAAATCCACTTGTAGCCAATGGAATTGTTACATGTAGGCAGATCGATAAGTTCCCATGTCCAATTCTATATCAAGGAGTCATATTTTGCATCCATGGCCATTTTCCACTCTAGTTGATTGAGTGCCTCATGAACTAAATCAGGTTCGGTGCTATCAACCACTGAACTCATGAGTGCAATATTTACCTCATTTCTCTCTTGTCTTCTCATTAGAAACTCTGATGAAGCATATAGAAAATAATTCAGGTGGGAGTCTCTCATGGTGCTTTGGACCCACATCGAATGTTGACATTGCTGTTGATGTGAAAAATTATTTTTCCAAATTCCCAAGATCCATGAACAACTCTCCTTACAGAGCATCCTTTTTGTAATGCCAGTAAAAATGACGTTCTAAGAACTTGCTTCAACCAAACACTTAACCTGAAAATGTGACTAATTTTTTTTTGTTTAAGTAAAAAGGAAGGTTACGATACAAGGATGCAACAAGGGTACATTAATTGATAGTTCTAAAGGAAGGTAACAATGATTAGTTTACTTAATTAAATATTTTCTTTTCTTCAATTAAGTTCATTCCTAATCAAGGTTATCTTTAAGCCGAATTATTAAGTTCATTACATTAATAGCTAAAAGGGTCCTTTATTAAATTTTACACAAACTACAGATTTAAAAGGGACATCACACCCCTAGGCAATTGAAAGGCCCCACTCATTCTTCTACACATACCCTTAAGGATTTTAAATTAAAAAATTTAAAATACATTTCTTCTTAAAAAGGGTAGGGTCAATTCTCCACCCTTGGATCAAATTCATCTTAGCCACTAGCTCCTAGGGTTCTCAACATAGCCCTAAAAATCCTTATGAAAGTCCATTAAAACCTTTTTTATTTTATTCTTCTCATTTGGTTCATTTTATTTTGTTAAATTTGCAAGTTGGAGAGGAGGAAGCCATGGGAGTAAAGGTAAGAAGCTATGGAGGATTCTATAAGAAGATTTAGTCTAGGTTTAGTTTAGTTTTAGTTTTATTCATGCAATCTATTTCATTTGAAGATTGGGAGGGGTTTCTTCCTCCAATCTAGTTTTTATTCCAAGATTATAATGTATTGGGTTTTAAATTTGGGGCAAACCCTACCTCCTTTGTTATAAATGAAAGAATGCATATAGATTCTCCATTAAGTATTTTGCTTTTTCAATCCATAGCATTTATCTTCATTTTACTTGTTGGTAGAATATTTTAATTTTTACAACTTAGGAATTAGTTAAATCTAATTAAATTTCACACACAGGCAAGGGTCCATGGAATTCTGTCATAACTGATAGAACTGCCACCCAGAGCAGAACGGCGGATGTGAAACTACCGCCTTACCTGGGCGACAAACACAGGACCACCACTTTACTGGGTGACAGTTTTGAGACCGCCGCCTTAGCCTGAGCAGCGGTTATGGGACCACCTCTCTGCATAGGGTGGTGGTCCTATTTCTGAAAAAACATAACCATAATACCGAGAATTTTACAAAAAAACTAAAGTTGTTAAAGGATGTAAAAATGCATTTTAAGTTGTCCTTGTTCATTTCAAAGTTTCAAAATTGAGATGTAGTGCTCTACTAGCATTTCTTAGTTAAATCTAGTCATTTTAAAGTATCTCCATCTCTAATAAAATTCACCTACTTATAAGAATAATTTCTATTTGTTTAACTAGATTCTTTCTTCCATTACAAGAGCAAGAAGGAAAATAAATCTATTTCATTACTTGTCATTTCCTTATATAAAATCAACTTTCCAAATGAAACATAATCTAACTTATTTTCCTCTTTCATTTTAATACAATGTTCATTCATTTAAAATAACCATACTAACTTTATTTTCCATACAATGATATTTTGTATACAAATTCAAAAAATAAATTAAATTTGTTAACGGATGTAAAAATGCATTTTAAGTTGTCCTTGTTCATTTCAAAGTTTCAAAATTGAGATTTAGTGAACTACTAGTATTTCTTAGTTAAATCTAGTCATTTTAAAGTATCTCCATCTCTAATAAAATTCATCTACTTATAAGAATAATTTCTATTTGTTTAACTAGATTCTTTCTTCCATTACAAGAGAAAGAAGGAAAATAAATCTATTTCATTACTTGTCATTTCCTTATATAAAATCAACTTTCCAAATGAAACATAATCTAACTTATTTTCCTCTTTCATTTACTACAATGTTCATTCATTTAAATAACCATACTAACTTTATTTTCCATACAATGATATTTTGTATACAAATTCAACTTCTAACAATCTCTACATTTTATTCTTTCTCACATTTACAATACAATAAATACTCAAAGAAAATATACTTTCTTTTCCATTGTAAAATAGATTAATCCTTCAATACAAACACTATTTTTCTCACAATACATTCAAGATTACAACAAGAAGAAAATACTTTCATTTCTATTTGCAAACTAACTTTACAATAACATTCTTTCTTCTTTATTTTCTCATTTGTTTCTTTCCACATGCAATACAATAACAATAACAACAATAGAATTACAACTTTCTTTTACAAAGTCATTACAATTTCCTCCACTTGAAGTGGAAATCCATACAAAATGTAAATACAAGAATGAATACATTATTACAATTTCTTCCACTCTAAGTGGGTAAAAATACAAAGAAGTTTCACATGGTCACCAAAAAGACTCCAATGCTCCAAACACCAAAAAGGTAGCTTTTCCAACAATTTGGTTGATTCACAACAAAATAGGGGGAGAGGCAATGCTCTCCACCCAACCAAGATACCCAATGGAGAGGAGAAGCCATCCTCCCCATTGCGCCCCGAGCCCCAACCACATTACAATGGGAGAAGATCTCAACTCATGGAAACTACTATCTTCCACAAAACTTAACATACAATTTCACATTCATTCATTCCTTTTACATACAAAACACAACAATAACTCTACAAGAAGAAAACATCAAAGCAACAAGATCACAAGGCTTATCAAGAAATCCAAATAGAGTAAGACCTATGTGGAGGCCACTTATGCCTCCCAATGGGAATGGGTGCCCACCTAAAATCCTCCAATGCAAAACACAATTTCCCCTATCAATTCTTATGCCTCCCTCAAGTACCCCTTATACCTCCATACACTCTTTTTCCTCCCTCTAAAACTCTTATGTCTCCCTCATAACAAGAACAAGAATAAATGCAAGCATTCCTCATACTAGACGGGGCACCCAACCCAAACTCCCTCCATAAAAATTATCTCTTATGCTTCCCTATAAGAAAAATCCCCATAGTCTCCTCCCACTCCCAACTTAGGCATTCTACCCACACCCAACAAGCATTTCAAAGGGACAACAACATGCAACACAACATACACACACATACAATAAAACAAATAACATAATTTAAACTAAGGTGAAGCTCCTACCTCTCCATGGTAGAGCTTGTTCCAAGTATGAAGCTCCAATCCTCTCCAAAGATTAGGCAAGCATCCACAAAGCTCCAAAATCCATAACTCTCTCAAAATCCTCTCACTCTCCAAAAATTCAAGAGACTAAAAATGATCATCCAACTCCAAAACAAACAAAAAGAATTCAATAAATAGAGAAAAGAGAGCGAGTGATGATGTGGCTCCAAGTAGGATGCCACCTCATTTCTTCTCCACTCCACATCACTTGGTCAACCTCATATTCCAATGTATATTTAATAAGTGGTTGGAGGAATGACAAGAACCTTACACACTCCATCTAAGCCCACTCCTCCAAGGAAAAAATTAAATATTTGAAAGAAAGTGCAATTAACATTTTATCTTTTTATCCCCCCCAAACACCTAAACGAGCCTAAATTCGACCCCCCAACCCATAGGTAGGGTTGGCATGGGCATTTAAGAGGTGTGGGACAAGTTTGACTTGTCCCACAAGCTTCCAAATTTGGACTCTAAGGCAAATTCGAGTTTCCCATGTGGGTTAGAGTTGCCACACTCAAAACTCAACCACACTTCACTCAACACAAAATCCAAGAGCAAATTAATTCTAATAAATGAACTCCTTTTAGTCACATCTTTAATTAGTTTAGGAAAAATTAAATTAGCTTAATTAAGACACTACAACCCATGACTAATAAAAGGGTAAACATAAGTCCAAAAATCTAAATAATAAAACAAATGAAATTTAATTTCTAAAATAAAAGCACAAACTAACATAATAAAAAAGGAAATAAAGAACAAGACAACACATCACCCCCTAGGTCACAATTTTCTCCTAACCAAAAATTCTAACACACACACAATTACATGTTGCCATGGTGACCCTAGTTGAATTCTTCTCGAATTCCGATGTGGTTGGTCTCCACTCCCTCGATGTTGTTGTGAATATAATATACCTACAAAATAGAGGATACCTCCTTCGGCCTCGTGGCTGCATTAAAACATTCATGTCAAATATGCAACATAAATATGAAATCAACTATATACGAATTACTATCATCTATGCAAGATACGATATTACTTACAATTTTCTAGCACATTTCTATTCCACATTTCATTCATGTCAAAACGATCATCACATTAATCCAATTATCAAGATCTACTCAATATGACTAAATATATCAATGTCAGAATTACAGATAAATAACCATGTCAAAAGTATATCAATATCAACATCAAATGTCTCTAGTAGTCCATATGCATCATATAAGAATCAAATCAATAACAGTTCAGTATCTCTGATATCTACTAACATGCTATATCAAAAAACTATAATATATCCATAAGTACAGACGATAGCAATAAAAACAATAATAAAAAATGTGTCAAAGGGAAGTGGGTACTACACTTTTTCTCTAAAGAATGCTCATGCTAATCATCTGGACGTGTGCGAAATCTATGAGAGGAGTTTGGTGTTGAATCTTCCTTCTATGGAAATGAGTCAAATAATGACTCATCGCAAATGACATCTTTGCTCTCATATATCTTTTTTTCCTCATGATCCATGAGACAATATGCTTTTGAGGTAGAATTGTACCCCAAAAAGATGGACTGGCATGTTTTTGCATCAAACTTCTTCCTTTTCTTATTTGAAACATGTATATATGTAGTACAACCAAATACTATTAAATGAGAAATAGAAATTTTACGATAACTCCATACCTCTTCTGGTGTCTAGTAATTCAAGATCTTTGTAGGTGTTTGGTTTGGAAGATATACTACAGTCTGGACCGCTTCTGCCCAAAATTTGTTCTCTAACTTTGCAGTGGAAAGCATGCAACAATCCATCTCTATGACATTCCTATTGCAATGTTATGCAATTTCATTTTGATGAGGAGTATAAGGGTCAGTTAGGTATTGCATGATGCCATGTTCCTTCAAGAATGCTAAGAATTTCTTCAATGTGAATTCCCCCCTCGATTTGAGTAGAGGACACAAAGGGGCTGCCTGGTTTGTTGAACAAATCTCTTATAGAAGGTCTTGAAATGTGCAAAATCTTCACTCTTCTTTCAGAGAAAGAGAACCCAATTCTTATGGAATAATCATCAGTGAATAACTGGAAGTATTAAATCCCTTAAATGAAGCAGGAAATAGTCCACACAGATCAGTATGCACGACCACAAGATGATTTTTGGCATGGAATGTAATCGACTTGAATGGATCTCGATGTTGTTTGCCTTCAAGACATCCAGTAAAAAGAGGTAATGACTGAGAGAGAGGAGGAAGGCCTTGTACCATCTGGTTCGAAATGAGTTGATACAAATATGTCCATATCAATAATGCTAGAGTGTAGTGGATTCTGCCATGGAGGAAAATAATGCAACTGCAAGAATGCAATTACTCTAATGTAAATAACAACAATCCTTCAAAAAAAATTCTGGAAAGTATCATAACTTATTTATATTCAGACAATGATTTGATGCCATTATGAACCAAGAACTAAAATGAGCTACTTTCGTCAACTTATCCACCATGACCATGATGGCATCGTGGTGGTATCTCGACGTAGGTAACCCCGATGAAGTCCATGGAAATTTTGGAGGGTTGTGGAGCCTGTCTTTACTGGTGATGTCAAAGGCGAGCCCTGATGGAGATAATGGACTCGTATTTTTTTTGTAGGTGAAGACATAGCATCATACTTTCTCTGCATAGATCAAATGCATACATAAGATTAGTATCACCCCAACGCGACAGCTTGCCATACACAAACCCACTAACAGAGTGCCATTAAAAGCTTTCAGTAAACATGTGATATAATTCCCCGCAATGTTGCAAGTACAGACCATATTTACACAATATGCTCAATAAATCATGGGATTTTGGCAAAACTGTCAACATAAAAAAATGGTGGAAAATGTACGAAACAAGATCATAATATGCATGCGTATAAAAGATAAGCAAAATATCAAATAAAACTTATACCTAATAAACATCAGATATTCAGTACTAAACACGCAAAATCCAAAATGTTATCACCATATTAAAGACAACACAAACAATAAGTTCTTATGATTTATCCTGGAAAGGTAAAATTCACAGGGAAAAAAAAATATTGGTTTAAATGTCTGCAATGAAAACTATGAAAAAAGGAAAACAGAAATCAAGTGATGACTTCAAAGAATAAACAAAATATGCAAACACAGGCTACATAAATTTAGAATAATCTATGTCCAATTGCTTTTAAATCGTGTAAAGACCAACCAACATTGCAACATTCAACAAATTAACTAAGCATGCGTTCTGATACAAGTAACATACATAATTGACCAAAATATAAAAAGGATGCCTACATTGAGTAACACTGGAGGCTTTCCTTATAATGTACACATATTCAAGGTTGGATATTTCATACCTTTACTCCAGATATATTAGCAGCACCCTCTGAAACACTTCCTGAACCAAACAAGCTGTCTTCTTCATTTACAAACATTCGCTCATCGAGCTCCCCTCTATCATGGATCGCATCTTCATAATCCCTTTCTAGAATTCGAATGCTTGATATTATGGAGATCTCCTCCACAAGATCTTGAAAATACGTCAAGCCATCTACAAGATTCAAAGGAATACAATACAGTTCATCATTTCAAAGCCATTCCATGGGATAATGAAAGTAACGGAAGGTTTAAATCACAACCTGTATCAATATTCTTTAGCTCTTCAGTTGGCATTCTGAAGCAGGACATGGAGTTTTCTTGAGAATACCAATTATCAGGGTATTAGCCTTTTCAATCATCTTTAGCAAATCATCTTCTAATGTTTGATAGATATTGCACAGCGATGATATAAGATCAACTCCCTTAGTACCTTTCCTAACTGAAAGAACAGATATGTTAGTCTAATCATACTAAACAGAAATAAGAAAAATAATCCAAAATAACAAACAGCAGGCAAAACCAATTTTCCAAGCAACATCCAGAAGACATTACCAAAGAGTGTAGAATCATTCAGGGAAAAGCTTCTGCATCAGATGGGAACATGCAAAATCGGAATAGCCTGCCATATAGACATTCCTTCCAATTAAAAAAACCAAAGGGCAATAAGCCATGTCAAATATCTAACTAATGAATTTGAGCATACTTTTTCACAACTCAATTGCACCAAAAAATATGTGTTGTCTTCTGCAACTTACCAGAATTGACACTAAACCATTTGTGCAAGTAACCAGGCCTTTGAACTGGCTAAAAACATGGATTCTGAGTGCCAAGAACAACATCCAACCAAATCTAAGATAAATTGAAACAGACTCAGTACCAGTTATTGCATCTTGATTATTTTCCCCTGACAAGAAGAAATCCTGGTACACCCATTTATAATAACTGGAAGCCGTGATATGAAAACATAAGTAATAAATCTAGGAATTGCTAAGTATTCCCATTTTAATATAAATCTCAATAGACAAGGATGTGACCATGAAAACAATCACATTTGGCAACAAGCCATACAACGCAGACTAGCAAATGACAGTAAGTAGAGAAAAAATGATTGTATCTTGGATAATACCATGCATATTATAGCCGTATTCATTTTGCTTTGCATGACCACTCATTGCAAAATTTGATCAAGATGTAAGCATACCAAGACCCGTAAAGAGGATGAGGGCAAAAAGGCCTCCAAAACAAGATGAGTCATAAGCCTAGTTACTTCAGGTTAAGTACTTACTTGTACAACACAGTCAAATGAACGAAGTTTGCTTGGAGCTCCTTGGTCTGTTACACCCACACTAAATCAGCTAATATGTTTGGCAGAGCTAAGAACAATTTTAAATCAAATATAAAAGTAATTACTAACCTTCTAAATCAAATAACATATACCGTTCGGTGTTCACATTGCATAGTGCACATGCGATTGCTAGTTATTTAATGTGAAAGAGTTGGTCCCTCCCTGTTTGGCTTCCAAATCAAAACTCTTTATTCTCTTATCAGTGTATAGACGAGCTAGGTGGTCAGAGTCCCTTAAGAGAATAGAAAGAAATACATATATGTAACTTTCTCCCATAGTGTGTCTCTACCAAAATGTAGAACGAACCTGTGAGAACAACATGGAAGTTTATTAAATAAAAAAAACATAAACGTCTAGGATAAATATGTGCATGCTAATAACAAATAACAGTCTTTCAAGTGAAACCTTGTTCCTAAACAAAATAACGAGTTGTCTGGGTTCATAAATCAATCGAAAGGGGATATTTCTAGGGTTGAAGAGAAGAGAACAAAAGGATTCAGCTGCCTTTACGCACAGACATCTCAAACAAACACCTACCAATAACCTGCAGCGTAATAAACAAAATGTTTCTGTACATGGCCATCTGAAAGTGAATGGAGCCCTTTGTCTACAGAATTGAAGACAAAAATGTTGTGCAGAAAGCCGCACTTTGAATGGAGTGGTATGCCTTATTTCCACCTCCTATCTTCTAACCCTCACCGGTGGTAATGATAAGACATAAACTACATACTTTTCACCGCCAATAAAAACAACATTAGCTACATGCATAGATTGGCATGGCAGACATAGAGGCATTTGAGAAAAATAAACCCACAAAAAAAACCATAATGAGAATACATAATTGTTCTTGCAATACAAAATTATTGAACCCGCTACTCACCAGGTGGAAGCATCCAAAAGTAATCCAGGTATCGTATGCTACTCCCATCACCAATAAAGCCCACAACAAGGAAAACTCCCTAATCCCTATCGAAAGTGAACCCCAAACGCTTGTATTGGGATGCAATGAATACCCAAACCTTCTGCACAATGAAAAACAACTCTCTTATTTGGGAGGAGTGAAACTCTTTGTACAAAACTTGCGCACATATCCCGTCGATTCAATCCACGGATGAGAAAAGCTCCATACTGCTGCCAGATCTAACTGTGTTCGTGACCCTCAATCTACAATGTTGTAAAAATAGTCTACACACAAAACATTCAATAATAACACCAAAAATAAACCATTCTCTCCAACGATGGATGAATCTACACCACGCACAACTGTCTCACATTCGAACACATGGTAATTTTAATAATAGTTTCCCAGTCACACACAAAACCTTCATAGCCCAATCAAACACAAAATCCTCGTAAGATCTGGTAATTTCAGTAATAGTTGCCCTCACAAGAAATTGATTACCAAGTTGGCTTTACAGAAGCATTTCCCAAGTTTGGACAACGGGATTCGACCATGGCTCGACTGGTATAGTCTGAGTTTACAGCCACAACAGAGAGAAGGTCATTGCCCTAGTCTCCAGCAAACAACTCCAACTAACGCGCCCGCCCCGTCAGTCAAGGAAATTTCTCACTCTGACCCCTAGATGATGAGATGGTGCCCTGCCCTGCGCCCATCCGACACCGACAAACCCAAAAAAACTCCAAACGGGGAGATGTTGCTGCCCCAACCATTTCCTCATGAACCGGGGCTCATCAAAAACATCCCACACCTTCACATTGTTTTAAATTGCAGCGGGAAAAATTCTTCCCTCCTCAAAAAACAGCACGTAACTCGCCACCTGGGAGTGGCCCCACGCACCCGTCACACATTTCTTCATCTTCTGAATATCATAAATCCTCTAAAGCATTTTACTGCCATGGCACTGCGTACAAAAATTCCCTCTCAAAAGTAGCAGTAGACAAAATGGCGGAAAAAAATATTTTTATGTCAATAATACCCTCCGACGATGTACAAAAAAGAAAAAAGGAGGGAAATTTTTGAGACGAAATTATATTTTAGAGACAAAATTATATTTTTGTCTCTATGTTTTGTCTCAAATGACCCCCTCTTGTAGTAGTGTTCCTCCAATCTAGTTTTTATTCCAAGATTATAATGTATTGGGTTTTAAATTTGGGGCAAACCCTACCTCCTTTGTTATAAATGAAAGAATGCATATAGATTCTCCATTAAGTATTTTGCTTTTTCAATCCATAGAATTTATCTTCATTTTACTTGTTGGTAGAATATTTTAATTTTTACAACTTAGGAATTAGTTAAATCTAATTAAATTTCACACACAGGCAAGGGTCCATGGAATTCTATCATAACTGATAGAACTGCCACCCAGAGCAGAACGGCGGATGTGAAACTACCGCCTTACCTGGGTGACAAACACAGGACCACCGCTTTACTGGGCGACAGTTTTGAGACCGCCGCCTTAGCCTGAGCAGCAGTTATGGGACCACCTCTCTGCATAGGGTGGTGGTCCTATTTCTGAAAAAACATAACCATAATACCGAGAATTTTACAAAAAAACTAAAGTTGTTAAAGGATGTAAAAATGCATTTTAAGTTGTCCTTGTTCATTTCAAAGTTTCAAAATTGAGATGTAGTGCTCTACTAGCATTTCTTAGTTAAATCTAGTCATTTTAAAGTATCTCCATCTCTAATAAAATTCACCTACTTATAAGAATAATTTCTATTTGTTTAACTAGATTCTTTCTTCCATTACAAGAGCAAGAAGGAAAATAAATCTATTTCATTACTTGTCATTTCCTTATATAAAATCAACTTTCCAAATGAAACATAATCTAACTTATTTTCCTCTTTCATTTTAATACAATGTTCATTCATTTAAAATAACCATACTAACTTTATTTTCCATACAATGATATTTTGTATACAAATTCAAAAAATAAATTAAAGTTGTTAACGGATGTAAAAATGCATTTTAAGTTGTCCTTGTTCATTTCAAAGTTTCAAAATTGAGATTTAGTGAACTACTAATATTTCTTAGTTAAATCTAGTCATTTTAAAGTATCTCCATCTCTAATAAAATTCATCTACTTATAAGAATAATTTCTATTTGTTTAACTAGATTCTTTCTTCCATTACAAGAGAAAGAAGGAAAATAAATCTATTTCATTACTTGTCATTTCCTTATATAAAATCAACTTTCCAAATGAAACATAATCTAACTTATTTTCCTCTTTCATTTTACTACAATGTTCATTCATTTAAAATAACCATACTAACTTTATTTTCCATACAATGATATTTTGTATACAAATTCAACTTCTAACAATCTCTACATTTTATTCTTTCTCACATTTACAATACAATAAATACTTAAAGAAAATATACTTTCTTTTCCATTGTAAAATAGATTAATCCTTCAATACAAACACTATTTTTCTCACAATACATTCAAGATTACAACAAGAAGAAAATACTTTCGTTTCTATTTGCAAACTAACTTTACAATAACATTCTTTCTTCTTTATTTTCTCATTTGTTTCTTTCCACATGCAATACAATAACAATAACAACAATAGAATTACAACTTTCTTTTACAAAGTCATTACAATTTCCTCCACTTGAAGTGGAAATCCATACAAAATGTAAATACAAGAATGAATACATTATTACAATTTCTTCCACTCTAAGTGGGTAAAAATACAAAGAAGTTTCACATGGTCACCAAAAAGACTCCAATGCTCCAAACACTAAAAAGGTAGCTTTTCCAACAATTTGGTTGATTCACAACAAAATAGGGGGAGAGGCAATGCTCTCCACCCAACAAAGATACCCAATGGAGAGGAGAAGCCATCCTCCCCATTGCGCCCTGAGCCCCAACCACATTACAATGGGAGAAGATCTCAACTCATGGAAACTACTATCTTCCACAAAACTTAACATACAATTTCACATTCATTCATTCCTTTTACATACAAAACACAACAATAACTCTACAAGAAGAAAACATCAAAGCAACAAGATCACAAGGCTTATCAAGAAATCCAAATAGAGTAAGACCTATGTGGAGGCCACTTATGCCTCCCAATGGGAATGGGTGCCCACCTAAAATCCTCCAATGCAAAACACAATTTCCCCTATCAATTCTTATGCCTCCCTCAAGTACCCCTTATACCTCCATACACTCTTTTTCCTCCCTCTAAAACTCTTATGTCTCCCTCATAACAAGAAAAAGAATAAATGCAAGCATTCCTCATACTAGACGGGGCACCCAACCCAAACTCCCTCCATAAAAATGATCTCTTATGCTTCCCTATAAGAAAAATCCCCATAGTCTCCTCCCACTCCCAACTTAGGCATTCTACCCACACCCAACAAGCATTTCAAAGGGACAACAACATGCAACACAACATACACACACATACAATAAAACAAATAACATAATTTATACTAAGGTGAAGCTCCTACCTCTCAATGGTAGAGCTTGTTCCAAGTATGAAGCTCCAATCTTCTCCAAAGATCAGGCAAGCATCCACAAAGCTCCAAAATCCATAACTCTCTCAAAATCCTCTCACTCTCCAAAAATTCAAGAGACTAAAAATGATCATCCAACTCCAAAACAAGCAAAAAGAATTCAATAAATAGAGAAAAGAGAGCGAGTGATGATGTGGCTCCAAGTAGGATGCCACCTCATTTCTTCTCCACTCCACATCACTTGGTCAACCTCATATTCCAATGTACAATTAATAAGTGGTTGGAGGAATGACAAGAACCTTACACACTCCATCTAAGCCCACTCCCCCAAGGAAAAAATTAAATATTTGAAAGAAAGTGCAATTAACATTTTATCTTTTTATCCCCCCCCAAACACCTAAACGAGCCTAAATTCGACCCCCCAACCCATAGGTAGGGTTGGCATGGGCATTTAAGAGGTGTGGGACAAGTTTGACTTGTCCCACAAGCTTCCAAATTTGGCCTCTAAGGCCAAATTCGAGTTTTCCATGTGGGTTAGAGTGTGCCACACTCAAAATTCAAACACACTTCACTCAACACAAAATCCAAGAGCAAATTAATTCTAATAAATGAACTCCTTTTAGTCACATCTTTAATTAGTTTAGGAAAAATTTAAATTAGCTTAATTAAGACACTACAACCCATGACTAATAAAAGGGTAAACATAAGTCCAAAAATCTAAATAATAAAACAAGTGAAATTTCATTACTAAAAGAAAAGCACAAACTAACATAATAAAAAAGGAAATAAAGAACAAGACAACACATCACCCCCTAGGTCACAATTTTCTCCTAACCAAAAATTCTAACACACACACAATTACATGTTGCCATGGTGACCCTAGTTGAATTCTTCTCGAATTCCAATGTGGTTGGTCTCCACTCCCTCGATGTTGTTGTGAATATAATATACCTACAAAATAGAGGATACCTCCTTCGGCCTCGTGGCTGCATTAAAACATTCATGTCAAATATGCAACATAAATATGAAATCAACTATATACGAATTACTATCATCTATGCAAGATACGATATTACTTACAATTTTCTAGCACATTTCTATTCCACATTTCATTCATGTCAAAACGATCATCACATTAATCCAATTATCAAGATCTACTCAATATGACTAAATATATCAAATGTCAGAATTACAGATAAATAACCATGTCAAAAGTATATCAATATCAATATCAAATGTCTCTAGTAGTCCATATGCATCATATAAGAATCAAATCAATAACAGTTCAGTATCTCTGATATCTACTAACATGCTATATAAAAAAACTATAATATATCCATAAGTACAGACGATAGTAATAAAAACAATAATAAAAAAGGTGTCAAAGGGAAGTGGGTACTACACTTTTTCTCTAAAGAATGCTCATGCTAATCATCTGGACGTGTGTGAAATCTATGAGAGGAGTTTGGTGTTGAATCTTCCTTTTGTGGAAATGAGTCAAATGATGACTCGTCGCAAACGACATCTCTACTCTCATATATCTTTTTTTCCTCATGATCCATGAGACAATATGCTTTTGAGGTAGAATTGTACCCCAAAAAGATGGACTGGCATGTTTTTGCATCAAACTTCTTCCTTTTCTTATTTGAAACATGTATATATGTACAACCAAATACTATTAAATGAGAAATAGAAATTTTACGATAACTCCATACCTCTTCTGGTGTCTAGTAATTCAAGATCTTTGTAGGTGTTTGGTTTGGAAGATATACTACAGTCTGGACCGCTTCTGCCCAAAATTTGTTCTCTAACTTTGCAGTGGAAAGCATGCAACAATCCATCTCTATGACATTCCTATTGCAATGTTATGCAATTTCATTTTGATGAGGAGTATAAGGGTCAGTTAGGTATTGCATGATGCCATGTTCCTTCAAGAATGCTAAGAATTTCTTCAATGTGAATTCCCCCCTCGATTTGAGTAGAGGACACGAAGGGGCTGCTTGGTTTGTTGAACAAATCTCTTATAGAAGGTCTTGAAATGTGCAAAATCTTCACTCTTCTTTCAGAGAAAGAGAACCCAATTCTTATGGGAATAATCATCAGTGAATAACTGGAAGTATTAAAATCCCTTAAATGAGGCAGGAAATAGTCCACACAGATCAGTATGCACGACCACGAGATGATTTTTGGCATGGAATGTAATCGACTTGAATGGATCTCGATGTTGTTTGCCTTCAAGACATCCAATAAAAAGAGGTAATGACTGGGAGAGAGGAGGAAGGCCTTGTACCATCTAGTTCGAACTGAGTTGATACAAATATGTCCATATCAATAATGCTAGAGTGTAGTGGATTCTGCCATGGAGGAAGATAATGCAACTACAGAGGATGAAATTACATCTAATGTAAATAAACAATCCTTCAAAAAATCTCTGGAAAGTATCATAACTTATTTAGATATCAGACATGATTTGATGCCATTCTGAACCAAGAACTCCACCTTGAGATTGTGATTCAACAACTGAGAGACAAACAGGAGAATTGTGGTCAAGCTAGGGACATAAAGCACCTTTGTCAGAGTACATTTTCTCATATCGAGAGGAGTGGTTACATTTCCTATTACTTCTACTACATACTCTTATTGTCTGCAATTCGGATTTGATATCCAGTGGGTCGATCAGTCAATGAATCAAATAGATCTCTATTGCATGTCATGTGTTTGTTGGTGCCTGAAACTATCAACCAAACATTCTCTGATGGTTACGATGTTTGGGATACAAGAACCAAATTATCTTCATATGTGTCGCAATGTGTTGATTCTAGAACATATTCATCTATGTCATCATCTGGCTTGGCTATGACACATCCTTTATAATTTTATCTGCGAGGACGCCACTTGGATTTCTTTAAATCACCTTGGACAGATGTGTTTTCTTCTTCAGAATTATGTTGTGTGCCACCCTTGTACAAAAAATTCACAATATCATGTGTATTTGTGGTATAGATGTGACACCATCAATTTTCCTTTTGAGAATTCTACTTCTGTTGAGAAATATATGGTTTCTTCTATGTCTTCTTCTCTTGTTGTCCTTCGTGGTGCTTATAACTCTTCTTCTCCCTTGAGATCAACACTTTGTCCTCAAACTCTTCTTGCACTATTTGAATGAATTCTTTCTATTGAAGAAAATTCACTAGTTCAAAAAATATCACCTCCTTCTGTGTGATGATCAATGTGGTGATGAATGTCCAGAACTGGTAAGGAATATCTCGTAGTGTTAGTGGTATAAGAAGCTTATCTTTGAAATCTTCTCTGAGTGTATCAAGATCTTCTCATAACTTTTCCACTCAATGCAATAACTCTTCTACCTTCTCGCCTTCCTTCATACTCATGGTATGACGCTTTGACTAGATATGTAAAAATTTTATCAAATTAATTTCTTCGTAGATCATGTAAAAAGTATCTCAGGCCTTCTTTGATGTTGTCACATTCTGAATGTGTGGCTGCACCTCATTGGATATGCTCAGAGTGATCAACATCAAGGATTTTCCATCATCCTTGTCGTACTTTGTTTTCTCATCTGCGTTGATGGGATGAGCGAGTGTGTTAGTTACGATATCCCATATATATTCAAACATGAGAATGGTTCTCATATTTGTCTTCCATGTAAAAAAATTTGGCCCTTTCAAGAGTTGGGCATTGGATAACAAAATTTTTGGACGCAACATGATGTAAAAACAAAAATTGATTATTATTATTTGTTCAAAAAGTACAATGCCTTATTAATGAACAATAGAAAAAGGTGGGCTCGATACGCTCTTGTAGTGAAAGCAGACAATTTTGTGGGCATTCTATCTCCTGGTCATCATCTACTTCATAGCGTTTTTTGAGCTCTACACGAACCTTCTTGCCTTAACACCGTACGTCGAACCATAACCACTCTAGTAGTCCTTGACGCACAAGCTACTCAAATTGCATATTACCATTGTTATGAACAACGTCCAACAATGTAAAATACAATCTAGTGCTTTATTCTTGGCTTCTTAATGGTGATTCATTACTTGAATTGCTCGCATTTGTGCTCTCAGCATCTAGAATGTGTGACATATGTTTCTTGTTCCTTCACGTTTTGTAGCAGTCTTTTGGCACTCCAATCTTCCACGTAGGAAACTTCCACATTGCCACACTTGCACGAATAGGTCTTCATGCCAAGACCTGCAAAAACTAGTTGTTTTTTTTATTGCTGCCACATCCAAGGAGAACAAAAAAATGTGCTATGGACTTTTCCAGTGAAATTTTCTAAACTTCAACGCTGAGAATGCATTGACGTAGGCCAAAGGAAGAGTGCTCCAGAAAAGATTTGAGGCTAAGATAGTTGCTCTATTTCTGATATTGCTGCAATATACCATAATGGTCTTCTTTCAGGAAAAAGACAAAGAATAAATTTTACTCAGCTTTCAACGCCAAATCCTAGGTCTGTGCACCACATTTAAAAAGAATTCCAAACAAGTCTATGCTCCTTTTCTTTCCATGTTTTCAATGTTGTAGGTCACCAATCAAGTTTCCACACATTTTCACATTCAATATGACTCTTAATAACACACCAAGGAAAGATAGATCGCTCTAATACAAATGATAGAGCAAGAAGAAAGAAGATGTATTGATGATTTAATTCAAAACAACAAATTCCAATTTATACATGTCCAGAATGATTCAACCAATCAGTTAGAATAGAATGGTTCAACCAAACAGTTAGGAAGGTAGGTAACTGACTAATTCAATTAGTAAAACAATATATTAATTCATTAATTTGCTAATATCATATACTATTTTTGTTGATCATGACCCATTCAAATATTTCCACCTAGACCCACTCACTTCACTCCCTACTCCACTTCTATATCATGATGTTCCTCATCCCTATACTCCTCCTACATATCTCACTGATGATTAACAACTCACGGAACTTCCTATCCTTACAATCGACATGTTTATTCACCAAGGATCTATTTGTGCTTTAGATACCATCCACTTCATTTCTCCAACAACCCTCTGTGTAGACATCTCCTCCTTTCACATGCACTCTTATCATACATGAATATTATTGGCCTCATATTCCATTCGATCCCACTTTCTATGACACTGTTTTCACACATGGTGGCTTAGCCTGACTTGGTTCCTATGATGATCTTCTCCCGCCGTATCATTCTCCTCACCTTTATCATGGATGTGTCTTTATTACTATTTCTTATGGGATCAGGCCTTTCAGTTAAAAATATTACTTACATGTACTCCTCATTCCTCTCTACTTACACTTGGGCAGTCTTGGCTTGACTACATTGGTGGCACTTTGGATCCTAATCACACAAGTATCACATTAAGTGAATACCTATGTGAATAACATCAATTCAATCTGCTATCTCTAAATGCCTTCAAGAGCATGTGGTTACCAAACCGAATACCTATGTGGAGGCAAGTGACCATATAAATAACTACAATGTAATACATGTTATGTTTTCCGCTAACACTTACCTTAGATTTTTCATATACTACACTTATTACTAATTCTATAAAATTCTCTTCTAATTTTCCTCAAACTATTATGAATGATATCAATATTGCTACACCATTCTATCATTATTGAACAATATTAATGGGAAATTATGGGCCCCAAACTCAACTAAGATATTACTATTTTTCAATTATCTTATACAAGAAATAGAAAACTAAACTAACGATAAAATCAATGTTAACTTAAGGTTTTAATTTCCATTTGACAACCAAATCAATGTTAGATTTAAGGATGATATTAAATGCAAAAAACTCACTACATTACACTGTACTCCATTACCATTATAGAATGCCTATTGCGATAATTAGATGCCAAGTTTAAGAACAAAAATAAAAGTGAATAACTCATTATATTGTATTCCATCCTTTGATGACATTGTAGAATGCCTATAGACATAATTATTATGTTGTTCGGTGTCCTATAATGGTAGTTGGGGTGGTGATGAGGGTTGTAATTTCCATGGATAGACAATTCATGGAAAGTTTAAATTTGATGTACATTTCACCATTGGATTGGAGCAACTTGGATGATGTTAGTTGTCACTAACTGGTAATTGTTTTTGGAGAAGGTAACATATTTGTTAATCAATATGACATACAAGAAGTTGAAGATTACGTCTTTGAAATTTATATGTATATAGGCATTATAAATATATATGTTTTAAAGGCATTGCACTAGTTATTTTTTTGTAAACATCGCAAATGTTCATTTTTAGTTACATATAACATCATATAACAACAACAGTAAGGAATAAGGGTATTCTATTTAACCCACATGTTAAAAATGTCATGTCATTTTTATATTTTATAAAACACATAAATATAATATTGTTGATTTTTTTAAAAATTGAATCCGAAGTGTGTATGGGGTAGGTACATAGAACTCTTATGCTTATTTGTCGAAGATTGAGGGGTTCCATTCCGTCACAGAGTTCTTAGGCTTGACTATCAATGATTGAGGGGTTCCATTCCACAAAATTTGTATGGAACATGATCCATACCTCATATGTAACGCCCCAAAATTTACCTTCAAAGCAACTAAGTTAGAGGTGGAAAATTATTGGATTTTTTTTCTGGTTTGGTTTAGAAAGAGTTGATGGAAAAAAAGTTTCAAGTATGCATTATTAATTAGGAATTAAGAATCGTTGTGCAATTCCACTTTGTTTTCACACTCGCGAGTTATTTTCTTCGTACGTAAAAGTGATAAACGGTACCATTGGCGAAGCCAATGTTGCAAGACTAGACGGGTTGCATCTTCGATTGTGTGTGTCTTCCTTGCACATGGGCTATGCTAATCTTCTCTCTATCGTCCCAAATTTATCATATGTCTCTGAAAGAGACTACTAATTTAGATGGATTATTATGAGGTTTATACATGTTGGTTCAATTCTACCATTATATCGATAAGAGAAGTGTTATAAGTATTATGTCTTAAATGAACTATAGGATCAATATTACGATAGATACCACCCCGTGAGTCTAGAAGACGATATACTTTGGTTGCCCTAGTTCACCCGTACAATTGTTGGACCCATTATCACATTATAGTAAGGTTTTATGTTAATTGTTGAAGACATCTTAACCATATTATATTGTCTTTAATAATGATATTATAGGTAACATCTTATCAAGATAAGCATTATAATAACCAACGTAATAACTTTATAGATGTTATAACATCATTTTATCATTATAAGCATTATAAATATTATTATGATCTCATATCGTATTCACATCATAAGCAAGTATAACCCTACAATGAGCTTTAGCTCATTATAAATATTGTCAATATGACATGACACCACCAAGCCACTATAATGATTTTATTTTATCAATTTATATATATATACAAAATATATTTTGATAATGTATCCTTATATTCATGTATTAAAATTTTATATTACACGAATTATCACTTATATTATAAACCCACTATATAGATATATATTATTATCACCGCATATTACCTACCCTAATTCATTTAGCTATGAGGCTCCAAACCAGTATGATATGGTAATTATTACTTATAGCATATCATTGAATCAGTTAGTGCTTTATAAGTTACATATAATACAATTGTTATTAAATTGCATCAACCGTATAATTCCAAAGGTAACGGACATGTTTTCTTCTCCTGACAGGAAAATAAAAGTTCAGAAGGAAAAGTAAACCCATGTCAAACAAAGCCACCAACTAGATTTATTGCTCTTTAGAACTCGAAGCAGTACGTCAAGGGGAAAAACTCATCCCAAACGACCTTTCCGGTCTGTCATTTCCTTGCACAGTAATACAAGTAATTTATTTGAGATCTCAAAGGCGTTTACCACACTACAACCAAGGTTAACATGTAAATTCAGCAGTAATTGGATAGTTACAGTGCCTGCAGAAATCAGAGAGCTGGGTACCTCATGAGCAATTAAACAGAAGGCCATGGAACCCAAGGTAAACTGAGATATTGCTAATGGCTGTCCTAAAATCACACCATTAAGACAAATCCACCTAGTACACTGAGATAATATGAACCGTGGTATCTCTTCATTTTATTATATACAAAAATATTGATCTGGGTTTATATCTAAAGCGGTTTAACTGTCTCTGAGAGGGGATACTGCTTGTAACTGTATTTTTTTTTTGTTTATTTAGTTATTGATTTATTTATTTTTCATTATTTTATTTTATTTTGTGTTTTCCTTGTATGCAGGGGAAGATAAAGAAGATCGAGGATTATGAGACACTTCATTCGGGTGGAGTGTTAAGTTGTATTGATCTTGCTTCTTTTGTTTCTGAGCACCTACATGCATTTTTCCTATTCTCTATCTTTCATTTCGAATAGTTGATGTATTGAATAAGACATTAAAACTGCTATCTCATTTATGTTTTTTCAAGATTTGTCTCATTCACTCTTCTTTGCGTCAAGCTTCCTGATCCATTCTCAGCCAAATAAATTAAGTACTTCCCTTTTTTAATTTTTTTTTTTTTTTGGGTTTCATTTATAATATATATTTTTAAATTATTTTATTCAATATTTAAATAAAATTCCTATTATGTATAATTTTGCATGATTCTTATTTTATGATGAGATAATTAATCATTTTTTAATATATTATCAATCCATATATCAATCTAAATACAATGTACACACACACACAATGTATTTAATTTTATATAGTCTATGTATAACTTCTAGGTTATTTAAATGTGCACCATTATATTATATTCTCATAATATTACAACTCAACCTATAATAATTTTTTGATATATGTATCAATGTATATATTTATTCATAGCTCAAGGTGAATTTTCAACCATTCAATATAAATCAAAATTTACATTCTACTAAAAAAATTCAACTTATCCAGTTAAATATTCTTTTCATATCAAGATTCACAATTTGAACACCTTCATTTACTACTATGATTGTAACCCTCACATCAACTTTTCTTCACTTTCAAGTAGAATAACATTACATTGATCCATAATGAGTGTAACAATAGCACTTTTTATTTACAACAAGGGGGAAAATATTACACAATTCTAAATGGTTTAATCAAATGACAAACTTCCATCTTGGAAGCCTACACCCTTCCATAGAATCAAACTTGCAACTCCATTCTATAGATATGTAACTCTTCTTTTATCCTCCATCTCCAAATCACAGTAACCTGGAAAGGGGAGTAGGCAATGCTCTCCACCCAACCAATAATCCAATGAGAAGGAGAAACCTTCCTCCTCATTGCCCCCCGAGCCCCAACAATGAAGCAATAATAGGTATACGGCAACAAAGGCAAATTTTAGATGGCTTCCACAACAACATTCAAGCAAACTTCCAATACAATGAAAGCAATACCCAAATCACAACAACAACACACAATTTTCCCAAGCACAAAGGCCTAATACTTAAGATAAGAAAGGAAAATGAAACATGGGGATCAACTTATGTCTCCCAAAGGGTTTGAGTGCCTCCAAGAAACTCAATCACATACCAACAAGACTCTTATGCGTCCCTATAAAAAAACTCTTATGTCTCCCTCAACTCGTATGCCTCCCTCAATAAAACATGAAGGATAAGCACAAATTTCACTTATCTGCAAAGGTGGGACACCCCAACCCAACTCCCTCCCGAGATACACAATAATACTCTTATGAATCCCTCCACAACATCCCCATTTCCATTTTCTCCTACACAACTTAAAGGCCATTCTATTCCCAAAGCCAAAGCATACAACAATCATTCATTTAAAATCATTTTCATAACAAAATAGCAATAAGAATACATGGGTGAATCCCCTACCTTGCCATTTCAAGAGTATCCAACCCACAAGCTCCGCGCCTTTCCAAGTCCAAAGAAAGCACAAGCCATCTCCAAAGCTTCAAACAAACATTCTCAAAAGTAAGTTTCTCCCAAAAATGCAAGAGTCCAAATAAAACATGTAACCCCAAAATCATCAAACAAACTTTAATAAATAGAAAAGAGAGGAGAGAGAGGTGATGTGGTTCTATGTAGGATCCCACATCATTCCTCCTCCACTCCACATCACATGGTCAAACCCCAAACCCAAATCTCAATAAATTGATGGTTGAGGAAATGACGATCCTCTTACACACACAACCTCTTACCCACACCTCTAAAGGACAAAATTAAAACTTATGTAAGAAAGTAGAATAAATAACACCTTTTTTCCTTACAAATCATTTAATGGGGTTTATTTTTGACCCCTTAACCCATAGCGGTAATTGGTAGGTGAAACTAAGAGGTGTGGGACTAGCTTAAATTGTCCCAAAAGCCTCAAAAAAGGGAAGAGGCTACCCTGCACTCAATATGCACCCGATCAATTCCAATCAACGCATCATGACCATCCATTATGAAATATACGATCATGATGAAATCGACAGTCATGATGCGTTGAACAGCATTAACCGGGTGAATATTGAGTGCAGATTAGCCACTGGCCAAAAAATGGCCCTTAAGCCCAAATCTGAATTCGACATGCAAGTTTGAGTACACAAGACTCAAAAGTAATAAAATCCTTTCAAATCCAACATAAATTGAGGACCATCTACCCACATTAAATACTCCCCCTATGGTCACATCTCAAATTACACTAATTAATAAAGTTTAATCAACTTAAATGAAGCAATTTAACTAACAATAATAAAGGTGACTCACAATACTAAAATAATTCAAATACTCACAACTAAATAAAACAAAAAGGGAAACAACACATTTACCCAAGGTCACATTTGAGGCCACCCCCCAAATGGGGACCTCCTAACAATCTATTAACAATAAACATCATACAACAACACAAGTTGCCAAGGTGACCAGTTGCCATTGCCCAAAATTCTTTCATTGTTGGTCTCTTATTCCTTTTTTGTTTGTTGTGTTACAATTTCTTGTAAAAATCAAAACAATACTTTTCTGGCCTTGTGGCCATATCAATGATATCAAAACAATAAAATACACATACACAAATCAATTCCCATCGTCAATTAATACAACTAAATCATCGCTATAATCAAGAAAATTCACTAATTGTTTAAAATTTCAAGATATTTCAATTTTTCCATTTCATTGACAACAATCAGATCACAAGCCAATCTAGGTTGTCTAAAAAAATATATGTATCAAAATCTAATGTTTCAGCTTAGATCTTATGAAGTGGTAACTCTAGATCATCAATATTGAAATGTTAATCCATGCATGTAATCCATCATATAAGTCACATCATGTCAAAAGTCAAAAACATCCATACAGTCTATCAAAATATTAATAATAATGTCCATCTACCAATGTTTAATGATCAAATATGATAACAAAGTCTAGATCTCCAATCCAAAGTAAGTAAAATCCTAGTAAGATAAATGTCGAAGAAGAGTGGGTACTACATCCCCCTCCCCTTAGACGCGACTTCCTCCTGGTAGTCACAGAAAGATGTAGGAAAACAAAGCATATACTTATCAGTCAAGCCTTCAGTGGGGATTCTTTACTTCGAAGGGAATTTTTCTCCTTCAAACTCCAATTTTGTTCAACAATTTTGAAAGAAGAGAAGGGAGACTATAAGGCATAGATGCCAAACCTCCTCCAAACAAGATTGCTAGCGATCAAACTTTACAAATAATCTCTACGAGGTTAACCAAGTTTACAATACAAAATATTTAAACAAGGGTGGTCGACGGAAAACCAATGAATGAAAACCAAGGTCTAAGAAGAATAGGAACATGTTATATACATAAGGTGTTCACGTAGCCACACACAGATACAACACACAGTAACAAGAAAGGATAATATTTCCACTAAGGTAGAATTACACTTCAATGTTCTTTATTTTAGACATGGTTAACAACTACCAATCATGACTCTCAATTTTTCCTAAGAAACAAACCTCCTTAAAGAACCAATAAATTCAGGGTCACATAAAACGAGGCTTAACCACAAGGAAAATATCTAATTTCAACAATAGTGTCTTACAAGGATGAATACTATTCATAGGAAGTACTTAATATAATTCGGAAGAACTTACTTAACTTTCCTTGGTAACACTAAGCACATTCTTGGCCACAAGATTTTCATAACTTGAATTTGTATCAAAATATCATAACACACAACCACAAATCCTAATTTATAAAACCCATCCAATTAGATAACATTTTCATTCTTTTGACAGGCAATCTTTGACCATACTATCATATCAATATAAGGGGTGTCGTTCACTCTATATAATACAAATGAAATTTATTAGTTTTAAACCCGCCATAGCTCAAAAGAATTTTGAATTAACACAGGCTTAAAATCACAACACATAGGGACACTCAAGTGAGATAGGATAAAATAGGCAACACCTTAAGACTACAATCCATTTCATGAGTCAAAATAATTATACCGAGAGGCATATACATTTACATATATTAAGTGCAATTACCTGATGTCGTGCCCATGTCCTCTTTTTCCGTTTTTGCCTTGCGAATAGGGATGATATTGATAGTGATCAGCATACAGCTATAGTTTAATTTATGATTTGTTTATGGCCAACTGGTGCCGGTAGGTGGTAAATTATAACTATGTTCTTGATTTGAGTTAGAAACACTGCCAAATATCACCAACAAATGCCCGTCAGAAGTGTTGCATGTGCTCATTATAACATCTCTATGCTTACCATCTACATATTCATCCAAATACCTCCTGTAATTATTACTAGGGGTCAGTTGGTTCATTTGGATACTAGGAACTTGCTTAGGAGCAGACACTGACAACATTGACTTCAAAACTTTGGCAGCTTCATGCATGGTGGGTCAATCAGAGGATCGTTTCTTGGTGCAAACCAAGGCCAACTGCGAGATTTTTCTTACAATCCCAAGATCCCTACCAGTTTCTGCAACTTTTGTAACAACGATTTCCATGATTGTGTTATTGTGTTGTTGTGGGGTTGCTCTTTATTTTATTGGAGCTTAAGTTTGTTTCATTGTGTTGACATCTTCGCTTGATAGCTTAGGCGCTTTTTGGTCACGGGAAGCAATTCCAACTATGGCTACTTTTTCTCTGGCATGCCTTTCCTGACTGAATTGCGAGTGGAAGCCTACATTCCTTACTATCTGGACTCACGCTATGACTCAAAGAAGATCACCATTCATTCCATTTCTACGACGGAGATCAAATTCGGATCCAAATTCACAGTTATTTTCTCTTCCGTCTTTTGTTTCCACATGTACGCCCCTCCATTCATCATGCACTTGTGGTCGATGAATCAGAGAATGTTGTCGCTGCAAGTAGCCATAGGTTTAGTAGATCGACAAGCAAAATATTATTATCGGGAAACTCTGATAGCGCATCCAAACCCAGTGCTGGCTCCTTTGGGGTACTACCTGCTCGTTGTAGTCCACAAAAATGTTCCTAGCAATGCCGAATGGATTCACCTCGTCTTCTAAACAAATAACGTAATAAGAATTCATCAATTTCTTTCTCCACCGCAAAAAAGAACATTCTTCATGGTGAGAAGGCTTTTGAATGAAGCATGTTAAAAATGTAAGAACATACTATAATTTACATATATTCATCAGCAATATTATTCATCATAGTTATCATAGTGTCACCAAATACGGTAAAATTATTAAGATTTTCTTTTTTTTGGTCAGGGATTTTTTTTTGGCAATTCTTTCCATGTCGGTGTTAAGATTACTCATCACGTTGTTGCCCTTCATTTCAAAAATAAGCAACTGTAAAAGTAAATAATTCAATTCATATATCATGTAAAAAAAATTGTCTCTCGGATTTTATACTCTTGTCTTTCTTCAAAAATATCATTATTTCTTGGATCATTCATCTATTGATCAATCTTATACAAAAATGGCTTTTCCTCTAGGTAGGGAAATTGCACTTAAGGAGCCCATCAATGTACAAGGAAAAGGCGATCTCATATTTGCTAATGTAAAAAATCCCCTGTCAATTGAAACGTTAGAGAGCCTTCCTGCTCCCACAGATATAAATGTAATAGTCAATTTCAAAAATTTTAAGGAAATAATGCTTACGTGCAATTGAGTGGGGGATATGGATAAGAAATCATAGCAAATGTGTAGTATGTGTTTGCAAAGGAATGCGTGAAGAAGTAAATATTATTTGTGAAATCTGCATTGAGAGAGTTATGGCAAATATCATAAGAAGAAGCACTGCAAGATGCAGAGAAGCTTGACCCTTCCGAAAACGTTAATGAAGTTGATCATTTTTATGTGTGGGAAGATATAAGGAAACATTTTGTTTCCTTTAAAGTTCAGGCACTCTGATCATGGAGAAGGAGGAGGTCTTTACCACTTCCTTTCGTAAATGGAGCACCCAGTTATAAATGTTTTTCTTTTACTACGCATGTGGAAGATGCATGTAGAACGTTACCAAGAAATGCAGCTACAGTGATTGCACTTCATCATTCTTGTATCCCTGTTGGCAAGGCAGTAACAATTATAAATGTTTTATTTTTATCGTGCACATGTGCACTTCCTCATTAACCTATCCCCGTTGGAATTTTCTTTTCGGTAATTATTGTTTTTATTTCAAGGTCACAAAATAGGAATTTCACGGAAATGAAATCAAACTCCTCCATTCCATTCTCCTCTAGTTGAGAAAATCATATCCTCTCCCACACTCTTTGAAATGTTGGCTCACATAGAAGAACTGAAACCAAAGCAACATCATGCCATGAACGGAAATTCTATCCTACAACATTCTCAGTCAAGCAATGGAAAACATACAATTGCTCATCAGGATTGACAATTTTCCATGTAGGTTAATGAAACCTCTCTTTATTATTGGTAATTTGTCATGTAGGTTAATGAAATAAATTTGTAGTAAGAGTTTTGCTACTATGTTTTTGGCGCTTGTATGAACTCTACCCTTATGCAAGGTTCACTCATTTTATGGAAAATCGGAGAATTTCGGTGTGTTTCGTCTAAAACAAAATTACAAAGGAGGTGCATATCATTGATTTTGATGTGGTGGAGGGCCTATAGTGGTCGCGATTAATGGAAGCTTTGAAAACTTAGAAGATGGGATTGGAGCTATTTCGAATCAGTGCACTCAAATAGGAGGATGATGTCGCTGTCATTTCAATGAAAAAACACCAGATCGAGGCTCTCTGAATGTGCGGATGCACTACGAATTCCATTCTTTTATGAGTAAATCCAACCGTAAAACCTCAAAACCCTCACCTTGTTTGACGAACATAATTAATTTTTTTGGCATTTAATATGATGGTGGACTTGCCACATGATGTGCCAATGAGGAAAAATAGAGACGATGGAGTTTCTATCCACAGTAGGCTCCCTACGACTCACAATTCTGACGTCAGCATTGATCCATGTTTATGTGGCATGTTCGAATCTTTGGAGGTAGGGCTACTAAAGGACGGTTTAGAAAGAAGTGTAATGGAACACATAATATTCATCACTCGAAAGATCGATTATTTGTAGTGGTTGTGGTAATTTTCATCATCATTG
This sequence comes from Taxus chinensis, assembly GCA_019776745.2. NCBI lineage: Eukaryota > Viridiplantae > Streptophyta > Pinopsida > Cupressales > Taxaceae > Taxus > Taxus chinensis. Next base: position 85,242,379 of record CM034150.1, on the reverse strand, counting down.
ATGTCATCGTCATCATCCTTATTGTTATCATCATCATTGTCACCTTCATCGTTCTCATCATAATCATTTTCATTATCATTGTGAACATCGTCATCATCATCATCATCATGACAATGACAACGATGATGATGATGATTGTGTCAATGATAGTGAGTACTGATGATGATGATGATGAAAAACACAATGATGATGACGATCACAATGATCATAAAGATGATGATGATAATGACGAACATGATGATGACGATGATCATGAAAATGATGATGATGACAACGATGAGAATGAAAATCACGATGAGGATGAAGATTGTAATGATGATGATTACAATAATGAATAACATGATGATCGCAATGATGATGACAACGATGATAATGATGATTTTAACTATGACGATGATTATATCGATCATGAAAATAATCTAACAATGACTATGATGATGATGAAAATCATAACGATGCTAAAGACGATGACACTTCCAATGAATAGGATGAGTATACCAATGACGATGATGATGATTACGATAACAATATAAATTATGATAAGGATGACATTAATGTTTTCATTGGCGGTTATTTATGTTTACTATTTAATATAGGTAAGCGCTCATTATCATCATTGATGATGCTTGTGTCAATGATGGTGAGTACTAATGATCATGATGATGATGAAAAACGTAACGATGATGATGATCACAATGATGATAAAGATGACGACGATAATGACGGTCATGATGAAGAAAATGATCGTGAAAATGATGATTATGATGATGATGATCGTGATGAGGATGAAAAATGTAATGATTATAATAATTACAATTATGAAGATAATGACGATGATCACGAGGAGGATGAACACCATCTGGCACAATCCTCATCTTCTTCGGTGTTTTCATTTTCATCATCACTATCGTCATCTTAGTCGTCATTATTATCACTATTTAGTATTTAATATTCAATTTTTAATACTTAATGTGGAAATAACAATAATAATATTTGTAGTTTTTGTGGTGGTGGTTGTCATGATTGATGTCATCATTGTTATCCGCATTGTCATCATCATCATTCTCACCTTCATTGTTTTCATCATAATCATTTTCATTATCATCGTCAACATCATCATCATCAACGATGATGATGATGATGATGATCGTGTCAATGATGTTGAGTATCGATGATCATGATAACAATGACAAACACAATGACGGTGAGGATCACAATGATGATAAAGATGACAATCATAATGACGAACATGACGATTGATGATCGTGACAACGATGACAATGAGGATGATGATCATGACGAGGATGAAGATCGTAACAATGACGATTAAAATAATTAGAATGATAATGAAGATGAAAATGATGATGGTGATGATGATGAAAATATTAATAAATAATAATAATAATATTTTATTTACAATATTAATATTAATACTAATAGTAATCTATATTTTTAACAAAATTATTATTATTAATTTATGTTTATATTATAATTCACATTATCGTGACAATGATGATGATGAGGATGAAGACCATAACGATGACAATAATTACAATGATAATGATGAAGACTATGATCGTGAGGAGGATGAAGACCAGCTTGCATAATTGCCACCGTCTCAGTGTTTTTGTCGTTTTCCATCATCATACTCATTGCCATCATTTTAATGATTGATATAATCATTGTCATCATCACTTTGTCATATTCATCATCATCTCCTCATCATTATTATCACTATCTAGTATTTAATATTCAATTTTTAATACTTAATGTTGAAATAACAATAATTATGTTTCTAGTTCCTATAGATATTATTAATACTTTTAATAAAATATTATTATTATATTATAATAATAATAATTTTAATAATAATAAATCCATTAATATTAATAATTACTATGATAATAATATTTTATATTTCTTACAAAAAATAATACCAAAAATATCCACCTTCTTTCCTGCTTACATTTTTGTTATCATTTTATGTATAATGCAACTCTTGTCATTGCTATTGACATACCTATATTAGATAAATATATGTAAATATGTAAGATGGTCTAGGCGCTTATACTTCTCGGGATTTTACCATGTTTGATTTATGTTAGAATAACTGGGAAAAATGCCGAAAGTATAAAACACCTATACCCTCGATGATATATTTTACAAGATATTTATAAAATATAGAATGTAGTGTTATTTTCCAATAGTGTAATTGAAGAGTCACAAGTTTTCCATTGACTCACCATTAGGGTGTTCATAGTTGGGACGAAAGAAAGGCATTTTGTTTGTTCGTGTTGGTAGGGAATGTACGAAACGAACCCATGGTTTGTTCAACGGTAGGAAATGCACGTTGATTGCTATAAATTTCAACCGAAATAAGCGGTGTTTATTGAAAGAAGATAATAGAGATCGTGAGTTCTCCAAACTGAAGTGGTAAGTGGTGGACTACCACCGTTATAACCACTTATTCATCTGTAGATTGCGGGTCAAATTAAGCATTGTTACGCGCGAGGAATTTTATTTTTTGCTTGCCTGTGCCCTCAATTCCATGTTATTGTTCAAAAGTTCAGAAATGGCAAATGCGGAGACTAAAAAATTAATTCATCGGTCTTTTTGGTTTTTGGGACATTAATTGACGAGGATTGTTCTAAGATGCATAAAAAATATGGATTATCACACGGCTTCACTAGTTAAATATTAGGGTATGGGCGGATCAGGATGCGCAATGAGATTTGAATTCATATTTGCACGTTGTTGTGTGTTCTCGTCAATGAAGGGGAGGAGGGAGGTCCCATGCCTCGATCTTCTAATTCTGAAAGCCAATATATAGTTGTGTAAGTAAGGAAGGGGCTTACAAATTAGAATTCAAAAAACTGAGCATGATTCCGTTAGTTTAGGACGACTAAGTAGGCGCAGTAAAAATACAATTTTGCAGAATAGGGCAACAGTAGGTAGGCGAAGAAATAGTTGTCGTTCGGTTGGTGTGCAAACATGGATTGGGAATAGTATGGATCGGAGGCAGCTGCTATTGGTCCACGTCG